>JAJLYF010000035.1:0-113563 GCA_030571655.1 Jamesozyma lodderae | reverse complement strand
GGTGAGGCTGAAACCAAGGGGTTCCAAGAGTACTTAACTATAATTAAGTTAACAATAGGAATTGTTCATAAAGGTGTTAACGTAGTGGAATTAACGGTACGAGTTAATTCCATTAAGTAACTCCAATGAATAATTGCTCATGAACAATAGGTAACCCCGGCCGTTCTCTCTTGTGAGGTGATTCTCTAAAAGATGAGTCAGAAGCCAACCACCGGCGTAACGGCGGATGAGGGATTTGGAAGTCAATTGATGGGAGTCGATTGCTTCTCTAAACTTATATAACGACCTCTGGTTTCTAGTCTTTAAGATTAGAATGTCTTTATGTTTCTTTATTATCTTTATTAGTTCCCTTCAGAAGAAGGAAGTCAGAAGAAAAGAAAATGGACTAGACAAGATAAAGTCAAGCTACAAAGTAGATTTCGTAATAATAATCATATCTACTCTTTCCCTATAATTATCTCTACTGATTTACTAATTAAACTAACAATGAAACATAACATCGCTCACGTATCTGCAAGATATCGTATCCTTAAAAAGTACCGTAAACCCTACAAAAATGTAAGGTTTAGGATACTTTTTAGTGATGCTATTTCTTAAAGAGGATCCAGTTGAGTAATGTTTCATCGTTAATTAGTTACAAAATCAGTAGAATGAGTAAAATGAGTAAGTAGATATGAATATGATTCTTGTATCTGCTTTTTCTTATCTTTTTCTTCTGACTTCCTTCTTCTGAAGGGAACTAATAAAGATAATAAAGAAACATGAAGACATTCTAATCTTAAAGACTAGAAACCAGAGGTCTTTATATATGTTTTGGAAATCAATCGACTTCCATCAATCGACTTCCAAATCCCTCATCCGCCGTTACGCCGGTGGTTAGCTTCTAACTCGTCTTTTAGAGAATCACCTCATAAGAGAGAACGGCTGGGGTTACCTATTGTTCGTGAGCATTTATTCCTTGGAGTTCATTGATGTAATCTGCTCACATCGTTAATTCCACTAGGTTAACCACTTCGTGAGTAGTTCCTATTGTTAACTTAATCGTGGTTTATTTCTTCTTAGGACCCCTTGGTATCAGCCTCACCGTAACTTGCGTTGAACAGCTCATCGGTTAGTTGTTTCCAACTGCCGGGATATCAACTCTTGGTCACTACTAGATCGTCATCCGTAGGAAGGAGTGTAGAACCTCTTAGTCACTATCGTATAACGTCGATAGGAAGGAGTGCAGGGTCTCTTGGTCACTACTGTAGAACTCAGTAGGAAGGAGTACTAATTCTGCTAGTCACTACTGATCAAATGCCAGTAGGAAGGAGTAGTAAGTCTCTTGGTCACTATCAGCGAATGCTAATAGGAAGGAGTAACTTATATCCTAGTCACTATCAGTTACTTTGATAGGAAAGATCATTGATTATGTAAGTAATTACTTTTTCTTAGGAAAGGGTCACGTGACTCCATCGTCACTGTTGAACAAATGTCAGCAGGAAAGAAGTATCAATCTCATAGTCACTATTGGACTCTTAGCAATAGGAAAGAACATTAAAATATGATTGCTAATTCAAGCTCATAAAAAGTGTCCCTTAAATATAGGTATAGGTTACACAAAAAACATATTAAACTGGGCGTGTGGCGTAGTTGGTAGCGCGCTCCCTTAGCATGGGAGAGGTCTTGGGTTCGATTCCCAACTCGTCCATTTATTTTAATTTTTTATTTTTTAATATGATTTTGGAAATATATGAACTACTTGGTTGAGTCCCTGACTTTAGTTGAAACAAGTTATTTCTGAATTACCAGATTTGTTTGTTTTTGCTGTTAAACCATAGTCTTTTGAATTTAAGTGCTCAAAGGATGTGTATTTTTAAATCTGCTCATTCATATTTTGAAATTGTCGGAGTTCCGCATGCAGGTGTAAAATTAACAATATTTGATTGGCATTCAAGGATGTGTTCTGACGGGTGTGATTCAAGTTTCGTTCTTATCGCTATTTAGAATGATTACAATTATTTTTAGTAAGTAATAGGTTTGTAGTTGCTTTTCACATAACTTCATTGATTCTATTCTCTCCCTTTTTTCTTTGTACCTGCGAGTAATAATACATATATAAACAAAAATAGTGCAAGTAAAAATCGAAGTTCCCCATTAGTTATTCTTTGATAAGGATATTAGAAGAAGTAAGAAAACTTCATTTAAGATTTGAACTATATTTACTGTCATATTAAACGTTCAACAGATGCATGTTGCTAATACAGCATCATTTTCGTATATGTGTAAACATATAAATCAGTTGGTTGTTAATAACTCGCTGATTAATTGTACACCAGGAATAGTCGACAAGGAAATTCAGCGTTACATTTATCATAATCGACGTTCATACGCAAGGGCTTTATTCAATAACGAGCTAAACCTTCCAGCTTCCTATAATAAGAGAAAATCAGAAATTATACATGACACACAATGGCCGAATAAAAATTATCCTACACCATATGAAATTTTTGGGATATGTAATCATACAAATATTACAAGAGGAGAGGTATCAAGATTGAAAAAGAAATATCACCAGTACGTTAAACTATATCACCCTGATTTGTCCAATTCGAGAGTCATTTCAAACACTTCAGCAGCTAAAAATAATCCATTAACTCCCCAGGAAAAGCTAACTAGATTTAAGCTAATATCTGAAGCTTACGACATCTTAACCACTCCAAGTAAGAAATCCCTTTACGATTTAACAGAATCAAACTGGTCTCATAAGTGTCCCACACATAGCAACAATGCCACACAAAATCAAGGATATTACTCAAACCAGACTTATGCTTACTGGAATGCTGGTACATGGGAAGAGATGAATGATTTCAATAGGCGGTTTAATAATGGTGAAACTGAAGATACTGAAGAAAATTTAAGCCGCCGATCATTATTCTTTTGGAGTATTGGACTTGTGATTTGTATTCAAGGAAGTGTTTTATTGACAAAATTGGAGGATTCATTAATTGATAAGAAAGAACACGGGTTCACTCATGAAGATATTGAAAATAGTTTGTTTCAAAGTTATGATAACTACGGTCTGGATAACGATAAACTATCGAGATTAAAAAGATTTTTATGGTTCAGAACATTTAATCTATACTCCAATAAAGAAGATTTGGACAGGGAAGCCAAGAAAAATGAGGAATTATTAGAGAGCATAAATAAAGCGAAAGCCTTAAAAGAAGAATTGAAACGTAGCACTTTAAGTTCTGCTGCCGAAATCAAAAAGGTAGATCCACTTGCATCTGAAACGCATGCTGAGGTTCCCTTTCCAGTTCCAAGGCCAACGGTAACCTTAGCTGTAGCCACCTCCAATCCATAATTTGCAATAATCATACAACTGACTACATATTCATATATATATATATATATTCTTTGTAACTTTTCCAAAATAATAAAACGAAAAGGTTTACTTTTCTGTCCTATCTTCTATTCTTTTTCATTTTTCAGCGATAAGCATTTTGCACTATTTGAAGATACGAGAAAAATAAAATGAAAAATATGACTAATTGTATCAAATAAGCATTACCACAAAACGCAAGTAAAACACAACAAGTTTATATCAGAGATCAAAGCATCGTGATTGTACAATTATGGACTTTACAAAACCTGAAACTGTCTTCAACTTACAAAATATTCGAGATGAATTAGTCAAGTTAGAAGATTCTATTATCTTTAAATTTATTGAAAGATCACATTTTCCAACTTGCTCCAACGTCTACTTGGCTGACAATCCAAATTTACCTATTGAAAACTTTAAAGAGTCTTTTTTAGACTGGGCTTTGCTACATGTAGAGATCACACAATCCCAATTAAGAAGATTTGAGTCTCCGGATGAAACGCCATTCTTCCCAAGCAAAATCAAAAAGTCAATTTTACCAAGTATCAATTACCCTCAAGTCCTGGCTCCATATGCATCACAAGTGAATTATAATAATAAGATAAAACAAATCTACATTGAGGAAATTATTCCACTAATCTCTAAATATGATGGTGATGATCCAAATAACTACGGTTCAATTGCTTCTGCCGATGTCGAATGTCTTCAAAGTTTAAGTAGAAGAATACATTTTGGTAAATTTGTTGCTGAGGCTAAATTTAGGGCTGATGAGAAATTATACACAAGATTAATCAAAGAGAAGGATGTTCAAGGTATCATGGATAATATAACAAATTCAGCTGTTGAAGAAAAAATTTTGGAAAGATTAACTAAAAAGGCTGACGTCTATGGTGTTGACCCAACAAACAGTTCAAGCGAAAGAAGAATTACACCAGAATACTTGGTAAAAATTTATAAAGAGTTTGTCATCCCAATTACTAAAGAAGTTGAAGTTGAATATTTATTGAGAAGACTAGAATGATTCTCTCTTCTAAACCTATGAACTCATATATGAACTTTCAGCATAATATTTAGCCAATTGAAATTATAGTACATTCTATTTTTACATAGTATTTAATAGTATACAGAAACCGCATTTAGATAGATGTTTTTACTAACCTAATAATCTCATAGCTAACTCAAAAGTAGCAAAAGTAGCACCGTTAGCTGGGGCAGCTCTGATTATAGTTGGACCAAAACCCTTTAGGAAAGCAGACATACCACCCTTTGCATATAATGTTTTGGCGACAGCCCTTACTGTACTACCATTCTTTGGGTTTAGTAAGTTATCTGTTTGCATAACCGATTTAATAACATCTATTGGGTAAACCGTGATCCATAGAGTTGTACCAGATAATGCACCATATAAACATAATTTCCAAGCTGGAATTTCCGTTCTTTGAATACCTTGTTTAATTTGGTTGGCAACCAAAGCCTCGTAAACTAAGAAGTACGTACCGCAACCATGTCCTTCTCTCATTAATGTGGCAGTTAAACCTCTCATCAAACCTTTCTGGGCCTTTAGTTTCTTAATACAATCAATTGGACCTTTAAACTCAGCATTTGGTCCTGAGGTTGTTTGAGTCTGCAATCTAATTCTCACATGTTCAATTGGAGCAGCGAGGAATGAGTTTGTTAGACCACCAGCTAAACCACATAGATAATACTGAGGAAGAGATAATGTATTGGAGTTGGGGTTATTATTTAAACTGTGGAAGAATCTTTTCATCGCCTCATTAACACCAAATTGAATAGAGACACAAGCACCTACACCAACTAATGGTGTCAATGTACCTTTATAAAACGCTTTTGGACCTTCATTTTTCAACAAGTTTCTAACAACGTCCATAGCAGTAGTTGGAGTAGTAGAAGTCTGTAAACGAACTTTTGTAGTATCAAAAGGTTGACCCACGAGGACTTGTGCAATACCACCTGCAGTACCAGCTAAGAGATCCTTGAACACTCTGGAGTTATCATGTTCTGGATGATTCTCTAAATCATCGATCAATTGTGGTGTTGGAAATTCTTCAGACATGGCCTCTTTACTTTAATTCCTCTGAACAACTAGATCTTCCAGATGCTACTGTTTAATACAACGATAGTGTTCACGAAACTATAGACATATATAAATAAATAATGCTAGGAAAATTCCTCAAGTTGGAGTTTTCATGCCTTTATAGACAAACAATGTATCGATGCCTAATCGTAAATTTTGCACCGCTTTGGGAAAAACGAATCGACTTACCTTTTCAAACTTCCGGAATCTGCAATTTCCACAGGGAAAGAACAGAAGAAGTCAATAACTTAATGTAGATAGTCCGCAACTGTCAACTTATAAGTTATTGCTACTTATATATTGAGTACTTCACAATAACGGCAAATCTGCAAGCTTAGTTTAGTTATTATGGAGATGCTTGCCTGAACGATGGGCATACTCCATTGAAATGCAAGTTATTACAACATCATACCAGTATATCTTGCCAATTGATTAAGTCTCTTTGTCCGTACTTGTAGGCTATAATAATCAATGCTACTTCAATTATGTTCGTATCTTTAGGAAATGGTTGAGTTTTCAGGAACTTTATCTCAACCGTCTCTTTTACTAGTGGTATAGCAGCTGCTTTTACATGTTCAGTTCTCTTTTCTTCATCGCTCGCATCAATGATTCTGTTTAATATTAATCTTTGGCATTTCTTACCAAGGTCCCTCAAGGAACTTGTATAGTTCGCAGTCAATATAGGTGGCAAGTGAATTAGAATGTACATTAGCCATTGACTTAATTTATCCGAGTTGACTGATCCTCTTGCAATTTCTTTGATATAGTTTTGTGTCATAAATCTAATTAACATCCAGATAATATCTTGATTTACCAATATACAAAACATTGCATGCGTTGGTTCATTTTCCTTAATAAACTGATTCCATTCTTTAAATCCATGTAATTTCTTGCTTTGATATCCCCCAGTTAAACACATTTTGATATCTTGAACATCTTTTATCCTGACGGCATTTAACTTTGTCAAAGCAGTTTCTACCCATTCTTCATCAATGTCCCATGAATATTTTTCTTTCACACTTTCATCCACTGTGTGTTGCTTTAAGAGGTTAATCAGATGAGAAGTAATTCCTTTCTTTTCTTCTTTATTCCGCTCCAAATATTCTCTCATGTAGTACAGAAGAAGGTTCATTGTATCGTCATCATACTCCTGAGAAGTAAACGCGTCTTCTAAAACCTTCTTTTGTAGGTCATCAAACCATGTGATTATGAGTCTGATTTTATCTTCAAATAATAACAATTCTTTTGGAATCTCAACATTTATATTTGAAGCCCCATCATCCACCATGACAGCTAAACTGTCATTACTTATAGTTTTTGACTTATCTGCTATCTCATTCTCAGCAATGTCTTCATCATACATGCTTGCTGCATGCCTCGTTGCTTTGGATACTACATTTGTTGTTGCCTGTGTAGCATTAGTCCTTAATGCCTCTGTCCTTACGTTTCTTAAATATTCAACAACATCAGGATTCACTAATGAATCGTCCAATGCAAATGCAGGACTCTGCCCAAACACCGAATCTATTGCACCTGTAGTTCTATTTTTTCTCATCATTAGAGTCAAATCCACAATTATGGATCTTTTTATATGAATCTTTTCCTTGTCTATTATGATGCTAACAAAACTAAAATGCACAAGATCGCATCGCGAAGAATTTCTAAGCATTTAACATATTTCATAAGATATTTTAAAATGCATAAATTTTTTATTTTCTACTATATATAATCATGTAAACTATACAGAATAGACATATGGTGTAAATAACTTCTACTTACTGTTGTGAAAAGGTATGAATTGGTCTCTTTATCTCTATTTTTTCGTAATTGCTCCCTTCTTTTTACCATTTCTTGATAATCTTGGGACAACAGGTTTCTTCCTTAGTTTAGAATTAACACGCTCATCAAACTCTGAATCGCAAGCGGGACATTTGTTTCCTGGTGGAATTATGGACAATACACATAGGCAGACTGAACAAATAAAACCAACGGCTACAACTTTACCCGTTAGATAACATGATGTTCTAAAATCGACCGAACCTTCATTTGGTTTCACAATTATTTGTCTTAACGATGGATCTATAAACATCGCTGTTGCAAGGTACTGTATCAAACCATTAGTAGTTGTTACGTGTAAGTACACACCGTTGGTTGCATCGGTAGTCTGTTGCAAAAATGTGCTTTCCTTTGGACCTCCAATCTTTACGACGTCAATGGGGCATTTAATTTTGGTAGCAGAAAAGATACAGTTCATAATGGGTATATATTGAAAAATTTCTTCTTTACTACCGTTGCCGCTACCACATGTTAACACCATCAGTCTCGATTTTAAGGAAGTTGTTTCCGTTTCTCTAGAAATTCTATGTGTATATGCTAGACCAGCTGACATTGCCCCAGGTAACGTACTCTTTTGAGTAACTTTATCCACGTTGGCTTGCTCCTCTTTAAATAATGAATATAGTTCTTCAACCAATGTTTCATCAACATTTCTAAATCTTCTATACATGTTATTATTGATAATCGATAAATCTTTATTATTAATTTCATTGCTCGTAGCTGAACTTGCCCTACTGCTAGTTTTATTTTTGGGATATAGGTACTTTATCCCTTGAGAATGCGCCGCTATTAATGCTACTTGATTAGATGTATTAAAGGCTAGATGTGCGTTCAGAAATACAATTAAGGCCTCTAGGACCTGAATAATACTTCCTTTGGTATTATTTGTCTTATCAAACTCTGTCCACAACTGCGGTGTAATATCGACTATTACTGTCAGCAACGAAGGTGTCTCTTCAGCTACTATAGTTCTTGATTTGGTGATCTGGAAATTTGGGTCAGCAATGGCATCCATCTTGACGTAATAATACAAAGATTCGATATATGTTTTGCTATCAAATCATAAGCTATATTTCCCTGTTCTGTAATACCATCATGCAATCAAGAATTTTCCAAACTTTTCATTATCACATTTTTTTTACCATCATCCGGGCCTGATTACAATTGCGGCATTAACATAAAATACATATCTTCAGTGAAATACAGATGAATATATTTAAATTCGTACTTTTAAAAAAATTTCATTAGATGACTACTTATGTAGAGAAGTTATATAAAGTAATCTTTTGACAGAAAATTCAAGATTTTGTGCTCATACTCTCAATTTTCTTCAATGCCTCATTATATCTTCTATTAGCAGGGTTCGAAATACTATTCTTAATGGAAGTAGAACTTTGCCTATTAGCTTGTCGTTGTAGCTCTTCACTAAATTGTAATCTCAGGATATTTTTCAAGTCTGCATTGTTTAAAAATGACAATTCGTTCGATTCGATGTTTTTCATTAGACTGACTTCATCAGATCCTGCCAAAGTGTAAAAATTTATGGCGTTCGCCATACTCATCTTTAGTGGTTGATAATAAAGATTTCTACTTGTGTGTTGTAAGACGTTGATATTCCTCAACATTTTCTTTACACCATTGGAATTCAGAACACGTATCGAAAAGGCACCACCAATAAAGGCACGATTATTAACTCTATCTATACCCATAAATATCCTATCCTTTTCCCCTTCTGGCAACTGTTGCATTAATTTATTCTCAAGTGTTCTATAATCAGAGATCAATGTAGCAATATCTTGATTTAATTCAATACTGCCAACATCCAAATCCCATATTTTCGTATTTTGAAAGAACTTACCAATTCTAGAAATGGACTTGGCTCTTACATCAAACCTTAACACAGATAGTAGTTTGAATTTAAGATCTTCAAATCCATTAACAATTGCATCAAACTTCTGAGCATTTTCTGCATTGAGTAATATTCTTAAATTCGATCTCTTATCGACATTTTCTAAATCAGAATATTCAAAAAATGACCAGCGATTTCTTAGTTCATCTGCGTTTTTACTTATAACGTTATTTTCATTATCAACTTCTTCAATGATCTTTTTTAAATTTGGCAACCAGCTTAAAATCCAATAGACTGTACTAGTGAAATAAATGATGGTATCCAGAGTCAACGTGTTCAAGAAATCATCCTCTGATAGACCTTTCCCTTTTATGTAAAACTCACTACAAGTGTTAAATATTTTTTGAACCTCATTGTTTAGAACAGATTCATCACCTGTTAAAATTTGTCTCTCATACTCTTTCAGCTTTTGATCTTTTAACCATGTAGTCATAACTTTTCTATTGATGGCACTTTCAGATGAGCCCAATAGAGACTCAAAGATATTTGAATTGTAAGTGAAAAATCGTTGCAATAAAGCAAGCACTACTTTTACCATTTGCGATCTGTATACATTTGTGGTATTAAGGACATATAATACATTGAAAAATAGAGCTTGAAAATCTACTGCTGCTTTGAAAATAGATATATTTTCTTCAATATTTTCCAATGCGTATGGGTTATTGGATTCAATCTTGCTTACAAATAGATAAGTGAAAGTCATTTCAATTCTTGGGAAAAAGTGCTTTTCCATATAATTAACGAAAAATGTCATGGATGGTGTTGAATTTTGTGAAATTTCTACAGGAATTAAGTGGGCCGATGCCTGAGAAAATAATAAGAAAGGTTCTAAAAGAACCTTCATATTAAATACTGATGGTGGAATTAATGGCTCTTCTTGTTCAAATGATTCATCTTCGATGTAAATGGAATCTAAATCAATATTAGAAGATATATTAAATCCCAAGAATATATCTTTCAACAATGATTTCAATTCACCTACATGCTCTTTGGCCATTGAATTATCCTCAATATTATTCTGTAATGTAAACAATGGCTCGTTTTTTCTTTTCGGCAATGTAGGTGGACCGCCAGCCCTTCTATGCTTATTATCTTTAATTAGTAATGTTGGATTAAATAAATATCTTGTAATAAATGTATCAATCTCATCTAATAACTTTTTCCATACTTTATCAAATCTATAGACATTAGCATGTGTTAACTTTGAGGTTGACGACTGTAATGCATTAACTGTTTCGTAAATCGCTCTATGCCTTTGAATGGCTAATAAGAGTTTGATAAAAATTTCCCAGAAACATTCTCTCATTATTAATGATAATAGGTCTTTAACGGAGAGACCAAAATTATTTTCATTGGAATAACTACTAACCATTTTTAATAAGGTTGGATTTTTAATGCGTACAGTTTCTGTACTTTTTATTATAATGTTGTGCATTTCTTCCTTGGCCCTATCAATTAAAATATTTAATGCCATTGGTAACTTATTAATGTCTTTGATTAATGATAACAGGGCATAAATTTGAATATATTCAGATTCGTCATCTGAATTTATTGATGCAATATTTCGATAAAAGCCAGGATCCTCTTTAAGATTATGAATAAAATGTTGAAGTTTAACGTTTAAATCGACAGATTGTTTCGTAAGATCGATGTTAACAATATTGTATAAATAATTTTCCAAACTTGTGAAACCATTTTGAGAAATACTGATTGTTTCAAGAATATTAGTATCTAACGCTAAAGTCCCATTCTTTGAGTAAACAATATTATGAATTTCTTCTATCATATTCTGAAATAAAGTGTGCTCTTGAAGTTCCAATTGTTGATGTATAGGTTGTAACACCGCTAAATTTTTCAAAGAGTTGGTATTAGTTAATACAAATCCTCTCTCTAGTAATTTTTGAACCTCTCTAAAATCCTCTTTTCTTATATTTTCTTCAATTTGTTCAGGAATCTCCAATAATTCTTCAATAATAGAAAGTGATCCAATCGTATTCGTCAAACGCAAACTGTCATCATTATATTCCTTTAAATCACCTTTCGCCATAGTAATCTTTTCATTAACGGTAGCTAGATTTTTTTTAATCTCAGTAGTACTTTCTTGTGCATCAGTTAATGCGGCTACTGTTTTACTATATGAAGCAACATTGGCATTAAAAGCTTGACTATGTTCATTAACCACACCTTGTAAATGAGAACCGATACGTTCTTTCAATTGATTAAATTCTTGATATCGATGACCCAACCCAACAGAGGTATCATCAAGAAATGCCAATGCCAATTCTAAAGGGTTTGATCTTTCGTTAAGTACCCTATTCCATTGGGACCGTATGAGGGAAAGATCACTTTGTAAGTTGTCTATAGAGCTATCCATGGCATTTTGTTGATTTTCTGTTATACTATTAATTGATAAAGCACGTCTTCGACCCTTTGGAGGGTTAACATTGAGATGGTTCATTTAATGGCGGCTATTCCTTAGAATGGATGATATATCTTGAGTTTATTGAAATTACTATTTACCAAATTTTACATAACACAATCAAATAATTTGATATTCGAGGGACACCTTAAAAAAAAAAAAAATAAAAATAAAATAATAAACCCGAAGTAATCGTTTTATACGCCTAATGCACTATAAAGGTGTGGGTCCATCAGTCATAATTTTGTTTTCACTTTCTCTGTAGTTTGAAGTCGATAATTTCATTTACTAAATAATCTCTTAGATCTGCCATTGAATTTAATGTGAATTCGTAACTGAAATCGAATGGTCCGTTTGGACAAGTTGGTTCATCATCAATTTTTCTTACATCTGAAAGAAATTCGTGTTCAAGGGCTTGTAATACATTTAATCTTTTATTAGGATCCCATACTAATAAATTATCTAATAAATCTACAGCTTCAGGAGATATGATTGGGAATACAGAATCCCATTGCAATTTTGGGAAATCATTAACTGATTTATTATTTAGTAAATTCCAAGCTTTTAATGAACCAAAAGACATTAGTAAATCATTTGGAGGTGTTCCTAATGTTTTTATAATTTGATATACTTGATGAATTGCATCTTTCCCCATGAAAATTGGTTTTCTACCATAAAACTCTGCAAGGATGCAACCTACTGACCAAATATCGATTGCTTTTGAATATGGTTTATGAGATAAAATTAATTCAGGAGCTCTATACCAACGAGTAGCAACATAATTTGTAATTTCTTGCTGTTGTTGTTTAGCTTGTTGATATGTTGGTTTATATTCTGTTGCTATACCTCTTGCTAAGCCAAAATCACATATCTTGAGACAACCATTTAAAGTACACAAAATATTACCAGGTTTGAGGTCCCTATGTATAACTTCAGCACTATGAATATATTTCAATCCACAAAGTATTTGATATAAAAAATATTTAATGTGAAACTCGGTAAGTTGAACTGAGGAATGTATTACTTTTGCTAAATCATAATCTATCAATTCCTGATAGCAGTATAGCCCATCGTATGGTTTATCAAATATGAGTTCTAAATCAATAAGACTAACAATATTTTTATGGCCTTTTAAAAAATTCATAAATTTTAATTCTCTTATTGCCCTCTTCAATAAAATTTCCCTTTGGAAAATATTTGTAATTTTTTTAATTGCAATGATAAAGTTTCTTTCGGGATCATTTGAGACCTCTTTAGCTGAACAAACGACACCATACGAACCCTTACCTAAAATTTGAATTACTTTATATGTTGCAGGTAAAGAAAATTTTGCATTTTCGTAGATATTTCTGTTGTTACTAGCGACAGTTGATTGTAAAAAAAGCAAATGTTTTAACTTTTCAGAAGGTGAGAGTACTTTAATCGAGTGTAATTTATTGGCATTAACTGGAAACGGTTTCTGGTTGATGATACTGTCATTATTCCCCAGCGGGTTAGACAATTTCATGGTCCCAGTCATATATATTACTCACTCTCTCAGTTTATACCTGCCCATAACTTGAAATAAAACGATAGAGAACCGAACTTATAAGAGCACAACTAGCATAACAGACACACACTACATCTATAATATAATTTGTGACGCAAATGCAAAATTCCTACCGGTTACCCGGTGGCTCTATCAAAACCCATACCCCACAACTATAACAGAGATAACAACAACTACAAATACAAATACAAGCTGGCCACAGGCCACTGCACGTGCCCTCACACGACTACCAGTACTAATGATCCGCAACAAAACTACCGCACATCTACAATCAAATTCGGTCCACAATAGCGTGTTCAGTTTTGCCGTGGCTCGCCGTCTCTCTCTGCTCTCTGCTCTCTCTCTTCTCTTTCTTACAAAAACGCGCTAAACAACCAAAAAAAACAAACCGACGAAAAATTTTCGCTGTGTGTGTATGTGTGCTTTTCTCTTCCTAGTCTACTCTACATCTAAAATAATTTCTTGCTACTACGATTTGCACTCTCCCTATCTATAGTCTACTATATTTTTTATATATATATATTTCAATCTTTTTTTATACCGTTTAAAATTGCTTATATATATCTCTCTCTCTTTTATCTTTTGTATGTTAATCTCTTTTCCCTTAATTTTTCATTTTTCTTAGTTCTATTTTATTTTCCTTCTATATATTTTGTTTACATACTTTGTATTACTATTATATAATATATATTAATAATATCAACAAAACAAAACAAAACAAACAAATAAACAGTAAATATGGCCCCAAGAGAACCAAAGAAAAGAACTACAAGAAGAAAGAAGGATCCTAATGCTCCAAAAAGAGCATTGTCTGCTTACATGTTCTTCGCTAACGAAAATAGAGATATCGTACGTTCAGAAAATCCTGATGTTACCTTCGGTCAAATTGGTAAATTATTAGGTGAAAGATGGAAGGCTTTAACTGAAACTGAAAAACAACCTTACGATGCAAAAGCTCAAGCTGACAAGAAAAGATACGAATCCGAAAAGGAATTGTATATGGCTACTCGTGCTGACTAAAAAAATTGTATTATTTTCCCTTATATTCTATATTTTATTAATTTGTTTTACATTATTTATCTATTCTTTTATTTTATCCCCCTTTATGTATTATTAATTCAATAACAGATTTTTTATCTTTTATGCTTGATTCATTAAAAATGTTGATCTAGTACAACTCTTTTCACTCAATGGTAATATTAATTTAAATGCATCACCTTCATTGAGATAATATCTAAACATTCTTTTCATTCGAATGAATCCTAACCCTTCATAAAGATTCAACGCTGCGATATTCTCAACTTCTGTCTCTAACATGATTTCATCACATCCATTCTTTGACATCTCATCAATTGACATCTCAACTAATCGTTTAGCAATACCTTGTCCACGATACTCCTTATCAACGGCAAGCATTCCAATATATCCCCTCATCCTACAATTACGATGCAATTCATTCTTACAAATAATACACCCTATAGGCAAAGATTTCTCACTATCAAATGCCAAGTATGCAAGTTCAGGCCATTGGTTTAAAAAATATCGATACACGTAAATAGAGTATGGTTCGGATAAATCTGCATCAATCAATTTTTTTAACCTTTCAAAATGGTCTTTATTATTAATATCTAATACCTTATATATTATACCCATCCTTTAATATTTCCTCTCCTCTTGTTTCTCTCTGTCGTAAGTCTCTTAAATGTGTTATTTGTTTTCCTTTATTATTCTTACTTAATAACTATTTTTTTTTTTCTCTCTCTAAGGTTTTGTTTGCCGATGGACCTGACCTTTACAGGGTACAACAATGTGACAAATGATTAAAATATTGAAACACCCCAAATTTTTAACACCAATTTAAAGAAGAAAATTTATATTATAACAAGTAACGCTTACTCCATATGTGAGATTTATGAAAATATTACCACATTAGAACTCTATGAATATTACCATACATGCCACAAGATACAAACTTAATTAATGCAATATCAGGAGAGTCCATAAATATTAACCTAAATTATTTCAACTCATTTGATGATTTAAAAAAATTTATTTTGCAAAAATGGGGTATACCAATTCAACAACTTCTTATACTACTACCATATGGAAATAAACTTAAACAATCAATTTTCCAAAATTATTTAAATAGTAAAGAACATTTTACTGATTTTCCTAGAGAATTTTACGTATATGATAGAAGATTATTTTCTCTAGTAAATGAACCAACTATTCTTCCGCAACAGCATGATTCACCAACTGCATCTATACTTTCAAAACCTGAGGCATCTATTGCCATAGATGTTTCAATAAAGACAAAAGCTACAACTTTGTTAACCCAAACAATTCATTCAAATAGAATAGCAAATGAATTATCATCCATTAAACCTGTCAACTCACCGTTGGCAGATGTTAATCTAGCTAACCCACAACTTATGTCATATCACAAGATTACAACTTTACTGACAACAAACTTAGGTTGGTTAAGCGCCCTTGAAATTGATGTGTTCTATTTAAAGACACTGATTGACTCTACATTGAAGGAAATTTCACAGATATTGAAATGTTTAAGTGTATGTTATCAATATCTAAAATTATACTCGTTTGATGTGGAGAGTCTGTATAATTCCAACGTTTTGTTCTTAGGCCAGTTGTCTGATATGAAAAATGATTCAAAATGGGAAACGTGTTATGATGATGTATTAAGTCAATTAATGGGATTGGATAGCATATGTTTACAAAAATTTGTAAATAAAGATTCCCTTGTAACAAAATTTAATTTCTTAAATGAATTAGATGAAAGGATAAATTCAGATTTAATTAAAGTTAAAACGGGTATAGACAAAAATTTCAAGTATAGAGATAATATTCATGCTAATATTCAATTAATTGAGACAATTTATGAACCTCAAAATAATAAAAATAAATATAAACTTGAAGAGACTATGTTAATCAAATTTAAAGAACTTATAGAATCAATACGATCACGCAGTAGAGATATCTTAACAAAAGAATCCACAGAATTTACTGACGATTACATAAATGAAATTACCATTAATCAACTTCAACATGATAAAAATGAAACTGTAAAGTCATTACATACAATATCACAGGCTTTATACAAACAAGCTGAAGATTTTATAAATTTGAAAAACTTATTACAGCTTAATACTTTAGTCATGATGGGACAAATTGCTCACACACAGATGGAAATACTTAATATGAAAAATTTTTTACTTAAGGATTGCAATGACAATCTGAAAATGTATCAAGATTATGAGGTCAAATTTGCCCACGTAGAAGATCTACCAATAGTTTATGGCCTTTATCTTATCGAAAAATATCGCCGCTGTCTTTGGTTCAAAAATAATTTGCATATCTTAAAGAAATTTACTATTGATAACTCCTTAGTGATAGAAAAGGAAAAAACAGAAAGAATGACTTGGGCAAATGACTTTGGTACTATTGCTTCTCTATTCACTAAGGATTTACAAGATCGCGTCGATTTTAATGCATTGGATTTGTATTTAGGATCACAACAAGAGATCCAAGGGGACAATACAATTATTGAGGAACAATCTAATCATTTGAACGATATCATTTTGGTAATTAACAACTACGTTGATCAGTTAACAAAATTAAACATCAATAAAGATATATTAAGCATCTTATTGAAAAAATTAGAAGAGGTTAAAAGTTTACAATTTGATCAATTAATGGATGATAATGATAGAGATAAATCGACCAGCGATAGAACTCAGTATTATAGGTTGAGGATTAAAAAATTAGAGTCACTATTACATGAGTCTAGATTTTCAAATCTAAATCATTGGCCCTCAGGAATTCTTAGTTTATCTCGTTTCCAAAATGATATGCCTTCAATAAATTCAAAACTATCGCATCCTGAGCATTCGCAACTTATTGAAATGCCACCGTTACAAACCTCAATTAATGCCTCTGAAGTAAGTCAATTAAAGAAAGATATTATGAACTTAAAGACACTAGTCATAGAAAAAGAAAAAAAAATTACCGAGCAGGCAAGAGCATTATCTGATATGAAATTAGAGGGAACAGCATATAGAGAAACATTAACTCATTTAAACACTGAATTATCTAGACTCACATCAGAAGAAGAGCAGCGAACAGTTGAAAAATTAGACTTGGCATTAGAATATAAGAATAAAACAGCAGAATTAACAACATTAAATAATAAAAGTCTGGAGTTATTAGATGATATGACTTTAAAACATGATTCACTACGACATGATATTCAGGATTTAATGACCAAATTTCATGAAACTGAAAATTCATCGAATGAAAGAATAGAAAACTTGATGTCGGATTTAGAAATTGCTAAATCACAGACAGATGAGCTAGAAACTAAAATAAAAGAGCTTGAAGAAACCCAAAATAAGAAAGTAGAGTATGAAGAAAAAGGGATACAAACTGATGATTTGGCTTCATCACACTTATCTGAGAGTTCCGATAAACAACTCGTGAAAATTGATTCCATCCAGTTCAATGATATTGAAAATAAGAAACTGGTTCAAACAAGAATGTTTGAAATATTTATGGGTAACGTTTTCATATTAGAAAACATTGGTTTATTATTAGTATCAGAAAATAAGAAAAAGACTAAATCAGAAGATGGCGTAGCAAGTGGGACAAAGGAAGGCGATATTGGTGATAAAACTATCAAAAATCATTTTCATGATAACGAAATACAAATAAGAAGGGTCAAAGGTTTAAGGAAAGGTCTAGGAGTTCAAAGTATTTTAGATGAAAGCGGACAAATAGTAGAGTCTAAAAATAATATTAGTTTCAATAGAGATGACAAAAATATTACATTCGGTAGCATTAAGAGTGCCGTATTTCAAGAGGTTAAATCTGTTTATGAGAATTTGTTGGAAGCTGAGAACGAGGAGAACGAGGAAAAATTCTTATCATATATCAATAAGCTATATCTACATCAGTTCTATGAAAATGCTGTAATCAGAAGGTTTAAGGATGTTGAATCATTAGCAAAAAGATTAACAAAAGAAAATAAAGTTAAAAAAGGGATTATAGATAAATTGAAAGCAGAAAAAGTTACACTCAAGAATTTTCAAGTTGGTGACTTAGCTTTATTTTTACCCACAAGAGATGGTAACAATGGAATTAATTCTCCTATCACATCCTCAGTGTCATCATTAAATTCTTCCTTCTCCTCCATAGATCTCTCTACTCCGCCACTATTTCCACAACCACCATTAGAAACTGGATTATCTTCATCCCAATCCCACATAAAATCGAAGGAAAAACAGACCATTTCAGGTCCAAAATTTCGGCCATGGGCAGCATTTACTGCATTTGATAACGGAACGAGATATTTTTTTAAATCTAATAATAACGAATTAACAAAAGACAGAGATTGGTTTATCGGCCGCATTACAAGTTTACAGCAATATACTGTAGATAATATTAATAATAATAATCCATTCAAGTTGTCAAAGGGTTCAGTTTGGTATCAAGTCACAGCAGAGGTTGTTTCCTACTCGCAGTAATAAGAATATCTTCCATTACATTGCCTTGAGGTTAAAAATTTATCTCATGTCATCCTCCCAATTTGAATGATTATGCCATAAAAAATCTTATAATATATAGTATTTACATATTTAAGGAAATAATTTTACAGCTATAATTTGTAATTTATTTACAAGAAGTATATGGATACACATGAACATAATTCATACTTTATCTCATGGTTATATTATATTTACTAATAAGTTCCTTTTGAACCCTTTCTTGTAAGTCGTTCACCTCACTATTAGTAATATTTCTATCCATTGACTGATAATTGATACGGTAGCACAAGGAGGTTCTACCTGTTTTTTGATTCGTAAAACGGTCAATTAATTTAACACTTTCAACAAGACTGCCTGCCACATCTCTTACAATTTCCATAATATCATTTTCATGGACTTCTTCAAGCTGTTGTCCATTTTTATCTTGTTTTTCAGGTAGCCAAAATGCCATATCTCTGGTACTACCAGGATATTTAGAATATGACTTGAAGGTATTTATTTGTCCATCTTTAAATTGCTTGTGAAACCGTTCATCTTTACTCCATAGCAATCTAATATCTGGAATTTCAAATAAAAGCATTGCAATACGATCAAGTCCAAACCCAAATGCCCAACTGATAGTGCTATCTTTTTCAAATCCAGCATTTAGTAAAACGTTTTGTTTGATGATACCACAACCACATAATTCTAGCCATTCGTTATTCCACCAAACTTCAATTTCCCACGATGGTGCAGTCCATGGAAAATACTGGTTAGACCATCTCATTTTCAATTCATTGTTGATTTTCAAAGGATTTTCCCCCTCCAATTTTAAACTTTCAATCTTTTGATTAAAAACTTCACTAATAACTAGTTCAATTGATCTTTTTAAGTGACGGGAAACCAAATCAACTTCTTCCCTGGTCATATAATCTTGCTTAGGGTTAATGGTATCCAAATCAGGAACCGTATCAGTATCATCTATAACAATCAACTTCAATTTCTGCTCACTCAAAGTCTTTTCTAACTTTATTAAATCAGAACGAATTTGATCTAAGTCACGACCTTTCCAAACACGACATCCTTCCATCTGATGGAAAACTGGATAATGCGTTTTATCAATCTCGTCACGCCTATAGACATCTGCAGATATGAGGAATCCCGGTTTTCCTGTACTCTCAATCTTACTATAGCATTCTATCTCATGAGCCGAAGTATGTGTTCTTAACAAGTGATCTTCATTGATATAATACGTATCAGATTTAGACCTACCAGGATGATCCTTTGGAAATCCCAACGAGTCAAAATTTTGGACCGTGGTAACGACTGGTTTGAAGTCATTGTAAGTAACGAAAGCATTATCGACAGAATTTAATTTCTTCTCGATAAGATCACGCAGAATATTAATTGGGTGATTCTTCTTTACGTGCAAAGCTTTATCTGTATGATCTATAATGGACTGAGTTACATTTGTGAATTTGGGATCTTTATTATATGTCTTACCATTGATTTCTATTTTCTGTGAAACAGTAGATTGTAAACGTATGAACTGGCGATTGGCCTTACAAATAAGTTGGCATGTTTTAGCGACCTTCATAACTGCCGAGAGTTGAACACTTTTATTTATAACTCTGCGATTATATAACTGTGGTTTCCAGATACAAGTATCCCTTCAATTATTGATTACAATATTTTATTGTTAGAGAGGCCGAACAAATAGTATGCTATCTTTCTAACCTCGAGGCAATTATTCGAGGACAGAACTTGACCACGCCCATACAAAACTACCAAGTTTAACAACAAGATGCCTAAGCAAGAGTAGTAGTCAACAGTTGAATAATCCTTATCTTCACTCTTGAATTACGAATGTTTTCAAGCCAATATACTTCTATAGTAGTAAACTCTGGGTTACCCTGTCTTTACCATGTTAACAATTCATGAAAATGAAATTAAGAAGGAAATAAGAAAGATAGTAGTGCTATTGAGCACAAGTAGTTATACTACAGCCAACCGCGATAGATTATCAAAGCTAAACAGCGATGTTGTCATATTTTACATCTTCGCTATTACATACCAAGCCCACCCAATTTCCACAATTTCTCAGAATATCAGTTAGGTTAAAACACGAGTATGCTCCGAGATTCACCATCATGCAAAAGAAGCAAAAGGGTAGAGTACCTGTCCGTATAGGTGGTTCTACTAAGGGTTCTACTATCCAATTTGGTCAATATGGTATTAGATTGAAGTCTGAGGGTATTAGAATCAGTGCACAACAACTTAAGGAGGCAGATAACGCGATTATGAGATATGTCAGACCTTTGACTAATGGGTTTCTATGGAGACGTCTGGTTACGGACATCGCAGTTTGTATTAAAGGTAATGAAACCAGAATGGGTAAAGGTAAGGGTGCTTTTGACCATTGGATGACTCGTGTTCCCACAGGTAAGGTTATTTTTGAAATGTATGGTGATAATCTACATGAGCGGGTAGCTCGTGAGGCGTTTAGGAAAGCTGGTACTAAGCTACCTGGCGTCTTTGAATTTGTTTCTAGAGAGTCACCATTGAGAGTTGGTTTACATAGTTTTAAAGAAGCTAATCCAGCTAGAAGCGACAAATCAGAAAATCCAATGAAACGCTTATCACAAAGATCTATGAAGAAACATTTAAACATTATGAAATCAAAGGAACCAGAATACAGACTGTACAGAGGACGTTAAAAATATCTGCACTGACAGAGTTCAAACTTGTATATAAAAAATGTGAGAACTTACTACATATATGCATCTATATATAGTGATCAATTTTACGCAAAAGTATATATTCAAATTGCAATAAACCAACCACAAGAGTGTGGAGCTATAATCAGCGCTCATCAATGGTGCACATGACTTTAGCAATGTAGCCTTCCAAATGATAAATAGCTTTGTTACCCAGAGCTAATCTTTCATCAAATATACTTGAGCAGTTAATGACATCAATCTTATTTGCTTCCGTAAGGTTAGCATTATCTAATAGACAAAACATTAACTCCTGCAATATTACCTTTGCTGGTATACAGTGAGATAGTAGATCATACAATATACCACGACACTCCACTAAAGATCCGACAGTTCTTTCCCTTTGTATCTTGTTTGCCATTTTGGAGATAACAACCTTCCAATCTGCTCTTATGATTGGTGTTGTTGTTTTCAATTGTAGTTCATTGTTTAAACACATGGATTCCAACATCAAAAGAGCAACTCTCAAGTTACCATTGGCAGCTTCGGCGATACGATTTAGTACCGCTCCAGACTCCAATTGGACATTTTCTTTCGTAGCTACTTCACCTAATATCCTAATGGTATCCTCATCACTTGGTGCGGGACAGCGTACCAACATGCAACGAGATTTAATTGGTGATATAATTGAGGACATAGAGTCACATACCATGATTAGTCTGATATTTTTAGAATATTTTTCCATTGTACGTCTCAAGGCAGCTTGCGCATCTCTGGTTAATGAATTGGCTTCATTGATTATAACACATTTGTATCTATGTGCCAGACCATCTTTAGAGTCTTGAAAATCAACTTGTTCCATTTGAGCAACTTCTTTCAATAGTTCCTGGATAACAATTCTATCATTATTCCCCATATCACTAGGAGTGATTTCTAAATGATATGGTGAACTGACCACATTTAGCTCTAATTTTCTATTTGAAGGAGTTACAAACTGCCTGACGTCAATTTTTAGCCTATAAACACCACTACCAAATATAGACTCAAGTAAAGCCATTGATCTAGTCTTCTTACCGGAACCATTGGGTCCATAAAGTAGTAAATGTGGTAGGTCACGAGGTTGTTGGGATAGCGACTGTAAAAAATGGGTTAGTTCATGAGAATGAGATAGGGTCTTCAAGTTTTTTGGACGATATTTGTCTACCCAAAGCGACATATTTGATTGACTGTGTAGTACGATTCGATGCGGGGAAGTAATGCTGGTGGCTGTTCATCAATTATTGAATAAAAGAAAGTTTGCTAACATATTTTTATTAATGAATTCTTTTCACAAGCGACGCGTTTCCTGTACTTTTGAAAATTGTCTAATTAAAAATCAGATGTTGATGGATATGAATAGGAGGAAAAGAGATACCTGAGTGACTACATAGAAGCAATTCCATCCAACGGATCAAAACATAAGATATAATTATATTATAGGTAATTTTGTGAGTGTCTGCTTCTAGCAAAGAATACGAACTTATAGTCATGGAGCGTAGGAAAACTTTTATTAACTCCACAGTATCCAATACTAGCAGTAATATCAAGGGTTTACAGTTGTTTATTGCAGATTTAAGGGCTTCACAGCAAGCAGAAGATCAGGAGAAAAGAATACAGTCAGAAATTGTCAAGATTAAGCAGCATTTTAATGCCTTAGATAAGAAGGCACTGGCCAGAGGTAATGGTAATAATGGTAACAATAGTAGCAGTGGAGGTGGGTTATTAAATAGCGATAGATCAGGTGGATATCAGAGGAAGAAGTATGTCGCAAAGTTGGCATACATTTATATTACATCCAATACAACAAAGTTAAGTGAAGTCATGTTTGGTTTGGATCAAACTATCGAATTAATCAGATCAACTGTTTTCTCTGAAAAGTTCATTGGTTATATGACTTTAGAGCTTTTATATGAACACAAAGTAGTGATAGAGAAGGTTAATGAAAGTGTGAGCCAACAATTAATTACGGATCTTTCTGGCAATAACGACAATTTTACTGGACTTGCATTGAATTTCATTGGTGTCACAGGTAGATTAGCAGAACAGCTAGCCTTTAACGATGAATTAGTATCAGAAGTTTTCCAAATTTTAAGATCCCCAACTTCATCTTTATATTTGAAGAAAAAATCAGCTTCTGCCTTTTTGACATTACTGAAATCTAATATCTTAATTTTGACAAATGACCTACAACGTAAGCAACTATGGATTCAGAGAATTTTAAGTTTATTAGATGATACCGATAATTATAGGTTGACGCTAGTAGCGTTGCCTTTAGTGGAATACATTGCTAAATATGTTGACGCATCATATTGCACAAGATTGCTACCGCAATTGACCGAAATACTTTATAACTGTGTTGTCATTGGTACATCTAATTCAAAGGGTAACCAGTTTCCAATGGAGTATAAGTTTGCAAATATGCCAAACCCATGGTTGATCACTAAAGTTGTATCTTTATTGAACGCGCTTATAGTGTCACCAGCTGATGTATCTACTTCACAAAATGGACTGATAGGGAATGTTCAAAACAGAAGTCAGTTGCTACACACCAATAATATTGATCCTGAAACATTAGGTAAGTTACGAATGTGTGTCATGGAGGCTATAGAATTGGGAACTAGAAAATGCAATGATCCTATGGAAAAAATTGTTCAAAATACAGTTCTCTTCTCACTGATCAATTTTGCATCAAAATTAGATCCATCAAAGGAAGCTATTATTAATTCTGTTACGGCGCTATGCTCATTGATCAATTCAAATGATATAAACGTAAGATACCTTACCTTAGATTCTTTAGTTAAGCTGTGTTCTTTCACCGGGAAAACAGCTATTGATGCTGTGCGTTATAAGAATTTAGATCTTATTTTTCGCTTACTGAACAATGAAAGAGATTCTTCAATTGTTAGAAAAGTTGTTGATTTACTGTACACGTTTACTGACGCAGAAAACGTTAAGATGATCGTTGAACAATTGTTAGATTACGTGTTGACTGCTGCACATTTGTCCGATCCTCACATTAAATCAGATATCACTGTAAAAATTGCGATCTTAACTGAGAAATACGCTACCGATTCCAACTGGTTTGTTATTATATCGCTAAAAATTCTTTCTCTGACGGTAAGTACGTCAGTTAATGACGACGAGATTTGGCAAAGGTTGTGTCAAATTGTGGTTAATAATCCGCAATTACATAAGATTGCCTGTGAACAACTGATAGATTACCTTTACGATAACCAAGTTTCAGAATATATTGTCAAGACAGCTGCATTTTTATTAGGTGAATATGCAAACTTAATAACAGAAAAAATAGCAATCCCTGATCTTTTCAACTTGTTTACCGATAAATATTTTTCGGTATCAAATTTAACCAAAGGTATGATTTTGACGACAATGGTTCATCTATATAAATTTGCTCCTGAAATTGGGTCCGGTATTATAAAATTCTTCCAACTGGAATTAAATTCTTTGGATATTGAATTACAAACACGGTCATATCAATACTTAAAGATAATTCAAATTGCTAAAATGAACCAAAATACAGCACTATTGCAAGTTCTATTCGAACCAGTTCCTCCATTTAATAGTAAATATAATCCATTATTAAAGAGGTTAGGTAGTTTACCGACATCATCTGCTCCAACACCGACATCACCTCTTGCACCTACAAGTGGTAACGTAACTGGCACAACTACTGCAGGCAGCGATATTTCGAACCCAATGTTAACTAGCAATGGTGCAACCTCCTCATATGCCACGCAGAACAATTCAAACATATTTACAGAGAATAATAAGGAGATGACAACGTTAACAAATTCAGCACCGCTCCCACCACCATCGAGAGCTAGCCGCTCACAATCACTTCTCACCTCCATTAAAGCAAACGATAGTAATGTTAATTTGGCGAATGTGGATTCCGCTTATACACAACAAAGATTAACGTCGAATTGGAGGGAGGGGTTCACCAGGATGCTTCAACACAAACAAGGCATTCTTTTTACATCCCCACTGGTAAAAATAATTTATCGTATAACAACCGTAGAATTAACCAAATTAGAAATATCACTTACATTTATAAATCAAACAGAATGGGAGATTAATGGACTGTCATCTCAACTGATCCCAAGCCGTACACAAGATAATCCAGAATACATTCTACAGAATGTCCATGTTCCATCAAGTTCAACAATTCAACCACACAAGAGAGTAGAACAAACTTTTCAAATAATTATAAGAAAACCATTCAGTGCCTCTGAAAGTCCAATAGCGAATATTAATTTCAGATGCGGTGGTAGTTCAAATATATTAAACTTGAAAATTGGTGTTGGTGTAACTAGTACATTGAGCAATAATTCCCAAATTACGTTTACTCAATTCATCTCTCGTTGGAGGACTTTAAGTGACGCGATGGGTAATGACGGTACATACCAAATGAATGATATGGAAATTGCAAGCAGCGACGCTGCACAAGACGCGATGGAACACAGAATCCAGTTATTGAGTCAGACGGCCAAAAGAATGGGTTTCGATATCGTAGAGCAAGCCAATATAAAGAACACATTGTTTTTAGCGGGCATTATCCATACCAAAAGTGATGGTAACTTTGGTTGCTTGCTCAAAGCAACATATCAAGACAGTGGCAAGTTCACTGTCACCTGTAAAACTACTACAGCAGGCTCGTTGTCGAAGGATATTGTAGAGTGCGTAAGGCTGGCATTAAGTAAGTAAATAGACGTTATACTTTGTAAAACCAATAGATAAATACACCTCAAACCGGAAGTAAGTCTGCTTACCCCTATGTTCTAGACAGATAATATGAATCATTAATCACTGTGTGTCATACGAGATTTGAAGGGGCGTCAAACTGAAAAATTTAAGGGAGTAACGGAAATGGCAATTTCCGTAATGATATTTAGAGTTATATATGTATATATATGTATAAATAAAAGGTCAATATAGCAACTTGATAATTTTCCAATTGTTCTATAAATAGCTAGTGATAGAGTGGATAGTACTCATTTTTAGATATTAAACCCAATGACACAGAAAATAGAGGAATTAGATCCTAATATCGTTGTAAGTTTTACATACACCAAGGAGAATCTGGCAAAACTTTTAGCTGAATTTGCAGTCAGGGGTCTGGATGTATTAACAAGACCGGGCCACGATGCAAATACAGTTTACGCTTTTATAAGAATTGACCCGACAGAACAAGGGTTGAAAGATGTATATGATGTTTCGCAAGATCTCAATTTTATTCAGTCCGTGATCCCGGTCAAGGACTTGAAAACAGAAAGGCTTCTGGATGCATTACTTAAAAGATTGGATAAGAATAAAGTCTTCAAATTACCTAATGAGAACGATTTGACAGAGTTAAGCCTCCTTACTGGGAACCCAAAACAAGCACTATATTTTGCATACTTAATAACTTACATCAAATCATTATTCATTTTAGGTGTATTTGGCCTATTCACCCGTCTAAATCCGAAGACAAAATCGTGGGAATTCAATTATACCTATACCATTTTCTTGTTAGCTTGGACTTTGTGCTTCACCGCTAACTGGATTTATATTAAAAAGCCTTATTTTGAGAAAAAACTCTTCAAAAGACAAGAAGTGTCCTTCAATGTGTTTGAGCATGAAAAACGTAGTGATTTTTCGAAGACCAATACCGCTAAAGTTATTTTAAAAAAATGTTGTTTTGCCCCTGTAGCAATAATATTTTCAGCAATGTTAATATCCTTCCAACTATTATGTTTTGTTATTGAGATCTTTATAACACAAATATATTCAGGTCCGCTGGTTCAAATTCTTGCATTAATTCCCACAATTCTAATTTCTGCTTATGTACCTGTCATCACTATAATATATAACAAATATTTTGTTGATAGGTTTGTCAAGTTTGAAAATGGTCCATCTCCTTTGAAGTCAAAAATGGAAAAAAATTTTGTTTTAACCTTTTTGGCAAGTTATGTTCCCTTGTTTATTACTCTCTTTCTGTACCTTCCATTTGGGTATAAATTTGCTCCTACATGGAAGGATACTTTAATGGAAAAGTTTTCGAAATCCAGAATTCCAACTATTAATTCTGGTTTTGTTATCAATACAAGGCGTTATAAAGATCAGATATTATATTTTACAGTTACCAATCAAATGATTGCTATTTTAATGGAAAATGGTTTGCCATTTGTAATGGATAAGGCTATGAGTATTCTTAAAGGTACTAATAAGCCTGATTCCGAGGATTCCATAATTACATCAAACGTAATGAAAGAACATCCATCAGATGTAACTTATTGGCAGAAAATAAAAGCATATCACGTTGGACAATGGGGTATTTTTGACATAGATGACAACGTTAGAAAATTAATGATTCAATTTGGATACGTTACTATGTTTTCGGTTATATGGCCATTGGCTCCATTAATCTTTTGTTTTTTCAATGTCATCATCCTGAAAGCTGATTTATGGAGGGCCATCAAAAAATGCACACTGACAGCTCTTCCAAGCAGTCATAGTACTGAAAGTTCGGTTAGAATGTTAAATAGCTTCACGAATACAGATTCTTGGGATATCATACTGCAAGTTATGACGTGGGTGGGAACAGTAGTTGGACCAACGTTAACGTTTATGTATGCAACATGTAATTTGCCAACTGTCGGATATGAAACACCACTATCGAAACGAGAATCTTGGTATCAATACTCTCCATTGAGTCATAGTTGGCCCAGTATTTTGACCTTTTCTGCATTATCTGAGCATTTATCCGTTTTACTATACTTTATAGTATGTAAACTTTGCATTGTTCTACAATCAAAACCAGAAATAGGGAGAGTTCCGTCTACTTCTGCACCACTACCACATAAGGTAGATTTATTTCCAGTTGCTTTAGAAACAAATAAATTCATGGAAAACAATCAAACTGAATTGGAAAAAAAGCACATTAAGGCAACACCAAGATCTCGTGAGCCATCCTTGCATGAAAATGAAGATATAGAAAGGGAACGTACATTAGACTATGCAGGTGATGGTAGTGACATAAAAAATCTTCATAGAAGAAAGAAAGTCACTGAAAAAAAGACTCTAAACACAGAATATGAGGAAAATCACATAAATGGCAAGTCGATGAATCGTGGGAATATTCCGCACAATATTACAAAGAATCCTCCAGTATTTAAAAAAGTTGTAGCTCAGCCAACAATTATTACCTCGTCGACTAATCGTGAAGGTCGTAAAGATAAAGACCTCACAAACTTACAGAATACGAAAGATCAATTTCCTGGATTTGAGGTCATAGATAAGTCCGAGGAATCAGCTGTCGCTGGAGCTACTCTACCAAATAAAATCCCTACATCGATGAATTACGAAATGAGGAATCTGAAGCAAAAATCAAAAGTTGTTAGTCCCTTGGCATATGAAAATTTGACTGAGAATAGTTCAACAAACAGAACACCACATGACTCAATTGGAGGAAATATCACAAACGGGGTAGATCCCACCCAAGTCACCCATTCTGAACATTTGTTACCGACATTACGCGATAATGAAGAAGATATACCGCATAGGACAAACAGTGTGAGATCCAAACGCAGTGGTTCAGCTTCAAATCCGCTCGCTGCCGTAGCGGCAGCAGCAGCTTTAACTGGAGATAAATCTGATATATCACATCACAGGAATTCAAAGCTTATACATGCAACTGAGAAACCAACGACAGAAGTAGAAAAGATAAGAAAAAGGACAATAGTGGAACATCAGAAACTATCGACCAAGAATAGAGAAGAACCTGAAAACATCCTTAAGGATGTTACTAACGTTGGTAAATCTACTTCAAATTCAATTAAAAATAATCTACAAAATGATATACAACACCGTACGAATGGGACATCAAAGGAAAGGGATATAGCTCAACTCAGTCCGGAGAGAATTGAAAAACATAAGCATAAAGGTCTGCTACAAAAATTGAAGGAAAAACTCTGAACATGTTTCGTTATACCCGGTAAAATACTTAGCTCGATCATTATAAATCGACAGTTATAAAATCATTCATATATTCTCTATACTCATTAGTTTAAATATACAAACTGAACATCTAAATTCACAAGCTACTTTTTCTGTAGACATTATAATATGTAGATATCGCTTAAAAGAAGTCTAATGATATCAGTCTTTTGAGATGATTACTACCTCCTTCACTATAAAAACATGGACAGGCTTAATAACATGACCATTATTTTCCAGATCATCACTCCATATCTGTTTAGTTAGTAACTAAATCTACTCTAGAGCGCTTCCATACGTTATGTAGATATACGACCTCATCACCGCTCAACATCGTTAATTTACCATCTTCTAAATTTGGACATGATATTGTTATTTGGGCATGAGTACCATTAGCACCCTTGGCTTTAACGAATCTACCTGGATTGATAAAAATAACATTTTTGACAACTCTGGCAAATGGAAGCATTTCGCTTGGAACTATTACCACATCAGGCGCAAAGTTACCGACAAATTCAGTTAAGCCTAAATAAGCTACTTCTAAATCTGCACCAGAAAGATGTTTATAGATTTTACCATCTTTCTTGTTAGGATTTGGCAATGTTACTTTTCTGATTGAACCAGGAAATAATGGATAGTAGCGACGTTGTTGTAGTAAATGTTCCGATATTCTATCAAATCTATTACGCATAGACGTGTTTCCACCCTTCGTAATTTCTTTCATATCCTTAAATATATCAACATTTGAACAACCAAAAAATGTTTCGTTGATTTGAAAAGTAGATGGATTGGTAAAGCACTTGAAATTTTTTGGAAGCTGTAATAGTTTTCTATCTAGAGAGTCCTGAGGGTATGAGGCATGGTTTGAGGAAGCATCTCTAGTCGAAGGTACTAATATAACTTGTATCGATGAATTTATCTTTTTCAGGATAGGAGTAATTAATTTAGTGAAAAGTTCATCTATTGTTCTTGGCTGTGTCTTTAAAGTACTGAATTCTGGTATACTACCATTCATTATCATCGGATTGGTTATATCTATAAAAGGGCCGAACATAATAATTGTGTTTGGTTTAATTTCATCATTAATCTTTTGGACAAAACTAATGAGATGAGAAAGATCAAAACTGTTCTCAGGTATATATGGGCCAGAAGTGACAATAATTTTTGTTGACTGGTTTTTCAAAATAGATTGATATTCGATAATTTCTTCTTTAGTTGAGACGGGAGACTCTGGGTACGGTAATTCTAGGAACTCTTCTACCAAGAAATAGTCACCATTAGCATTCTTACCTTTTAAAGCAACAATCTGACCGCAGAATAAGGCAAGCTCCTTTATCTCACTCAAATTCAGGCTTATTCGTCTTCCAATACCATTCACTCTTGAGGTTTCTAGAGACAGAGATTCCGTGTTTAAAAATCCATCAGCCTGAGGAGAATCGGGAACAATTCTACCCACAGTGTATATTTGCGTTTGTGATTGAATGGAAGGATCACCGAAGTCAGAATCTGTAATATTATAATGTGCTTTTATTGATTTTGTAAAAATCTCGATTTGTTCATCTAAAACATCTGAACAATCAACTAAATTTTGCCTCATTGTTCTAAATCTGTATTTAGTTGGATCATAAAATGGTTGAATTTTAACTTTTGTCCTACCATTCTCATCGTCATCCAACATCAAGCCAGCAGATACTTCTAGGTTTTCAGGGTTCAATGAATCAATAATTTTACCAGATTCTGCTGTTTGGCCTTTTCTAACTTGAAATGGTGTCGTATGGTTGGATTCTGATTTAATAGACACTGAACTATCGTCAATATGATTAATTGAAGTCGAGTTTATGTCGTCAGCTTTGAATTCTAGCTTCAAACTACTTTTGTTACCGTCATTACTTTCGACACCTAGTTTTCTCTTCTTATGTAAAGTTGGTGTCTTTGGAAGATTGAACCCAAATAATGAAGGGCTCGAATTTAACGATCTGACAGTCTTTGGTTTCTTGATAGCAGAGGATGGATTGCTATTATCACTGTTAACAATAGATGAATTTGCTGCTGATGCGTTAGCACGTTTCTCCATTTGACTCTGTAAAAATTGCTTGAATTGATCTAGATTTTTCAGTGATAGGTCAGTTTGATTTTCATGTTTTTGATATGAGAACTGTTCCCATCTTATAAATATTTCATCTGTCGATAACGCATGAATTCTCGATAAATTCTCTAATATCGTTACGATCTCCGGTTTGTTTGCTTCCGGTCCAAATGTTTCAATAAGTTCATTTTTCTCAGCCTTGACAGTTGACATACTTCACTGTTTCTTTATGGATAAAAATAGGTATCAACAGTGTGTATTCTTATGAGGGTTACTGTCAGAGTATCAGATAGAATCAATATTATCTTGAGATTGAATAGTACAAGTCAAGCTCTTAAGAGGAAGTTCATCTTTTCAATCTCAAAAGTTTACGCGACAGTTCAAAAAATTAAGTTACGCGTCTGTGATTTCAAAATGCAAATATGTTTTCTAATATTATAAAAAATACTACAAAGTTAGTAAAAGGTATTTAGATACTTTCTTCTGGTAAGTTCACCAGTAAACGCTTTCTATTTTACGTTGATAAAGCCATAATTTTAACCAGTTTATATGTGTTGCCATCTATGCATGCAAACATATCATTGAGCGCATCGCTATCAACCTCATCTGTCTTGTTCAATATATGATAGATATTTACCAGTACGTTGACGCTGTTAAATCTCCAATCTATGTTCCTCTTTGATATGAAAAATGATATTGTTTGTATTATCTCAGATAATTGAAATCTCTTGAATTCATGCAACTGTGCCTTCAAGACATCTGCTAATGTTGTCAATAAAAAGGACTGTTTTAAGCCAGTAACACTTCTCCTGCTTGAACCGCCAACATCTTCATTCATATTATAGTCTTCTTCTTCTTCTTTTTCTTCTTCTTCTTCATCATCTGGTAATTCTGATACTAGGGTGCTTAAAATTCCTGTAATGACTTTGGAACTGAAAAAATTTAAATCAGTTAAAGTCAATCTCGTTTCATTTGCCAGAACGTGTATATCATTGTTGGAATCTGGTAACTTCTCAATCAAGAAAACAAGCTGTTGCCAAATACCCATCAAGGTACTTGAATTCAAAGACTTTAGGGTACGATTCATTAGCTTATTAACAATCAATGAACATTGAATCAATATTATTGCTTTTCTTGTCATATTCGTGGGTATTAATTCTGCATCATCGGAAGATTGCAATAACATCAAACCTAACCGCAACAGCTCATCAAAACCATTCTCATACTCTAGCCAAGATATTAATTGCTTGTTTTGATTAGAGAATGTGATCAATGGTTCTATCAAATAATTCAGATGTTTTATAGCAAACGTGCCATTTTTTATTCTATCGATACCCTTTAGTAAATGATTAAATTCATATTCAAACTTGTCATTATCTGTCTTCAAATTAGTAAAGTTAATGTTAGTCAGCATCTTGGAGATTTCATAGTGCGTCAAGATATTCTTGGAAAATTGTTGTAAAACAGAATTTGATAGATTAGAAACATCAGCAACGGTAGCACCACCAGATTCATTCTCTTTCTTTAATAAGGGTTGTGTTTTCTTTATTTTGCCATTCTGTGAAGATAAGGTTTTAGTTCCTATCTTCATTTCTTTGAACGATGTTGTCGGAACGTCATCGCCACCATTTTTCGTATTTTCATCATTAATTATTTCTGGTGAATTATCCTTGAATTTAACAGTATGTTCAACCTCTCCATCTTTCTTGATATCTTCTGATTGCTTTTCCTCATTATTGAAAATATCACTTAAATTGATATCATTTTTCTTTGCGTTGGTCTCGGACTTATTAATATTCTCATGTTTCAAAGGGGATTCATCTTTGAAATCTTGGTAGACACTAACGATTTTTGTCATTTCATATAACCGAGGATCAGAAGTATGTTCATCTATATGTTCTTGATTTGTGATATCGTTATGTATGACGCTATTCCCACTGGCTGATCTATTTTTATTGAATGGGTTAACCATTGTCATATCCATATATCGTTTAACATCTTCCTCTTCCTCCTCATCAATACTAGGAATCTTTGATGATTCTATTGCCTTTTCGGCACCATTGTTATGGTCTTTATTGCTCAATATAACGTCATTTAATTCAAAATCAGTATCGCGGAGCTGTAATTCATGAGCAATTTTTAATTTGATTGAAATATAACTTAATGTCTTCAATGATTTGATAAAAGATTTGCTGTTAGTCTTGTAACAAGTGAAAAGCAAATCGAAGTATAATTTATTGTCAAATTCGTTGCCATCAATTTGAAATAACTTAGTTAGCAAATTTTCAAATGTTGTTGTAGTCGATGCCGTTATAGTAAAAGCTTCATTCCCACTCACCGGTTGAGTCAGAGTATCTAACAGTAGGTTCATTATGAAGTTGAATATCTTTGATCTGTACTTCATATAATAAATAGTGATCTCTTGAGTATGTGTAGTGGTTAAATTTGTTAAAAGATTGCTTACTTCACCAAATAGATTGTTCAGATTTTCTATTTTCTCCAAATTCAACTTGGATAAAAGATCCTTTGAGTGCAAATTATTAATTGAATATAATTCAATTATATAACTTAATGGTATAGAATGGATAAATTTTGCAATTGCTAACAATGGCTTAAAATCCATTGGATGCTTAATTATAATGCTTTTTAGATTTGTTAAAATTTTTTCAAAATTTAGTTGCTCAACTTTATTATTTTTTGGTATTAATAGATAATTTTGTAACAATAATAGTGATTGACTATAATTCTCTACGGTTTTCAATGATTCATATATTTGAGAGATCTGTTCCTGGGACGTGTCATCTACGACATTACGTTGATTATTAGAAATGGATCTTGCACTCTTCTCCATGTATTTACTCATTAGGGATATAGAAGGCGGATTAGACAGTTCGTCGGTTAAATCAAACTGATCAGTAGTAATATTACTGGTACCTGCTGACAATGGTGGTGCACTAACTTTCCTCTTTATCGATTTGTTGTCGTTTGTCTTAAACCTTTTGATATTTTCATCATCATTTTGTGAAGGTGTAATGCTTGAATGCATTCTTGATATAAACTCACTAGCTGATCTATGATTTTTGTTTTGTTGCGAGGTAGTTGATGACGCCTGAGTTGGTTGGGCATAACTTGGAAATTTTCTTGCTTGAGAAGCATTACTTGAATTCATGGAGGAATTAAAGTGATTATGACCATGATTTAATAACGATGATCTTCTAGAATTGCTATTTGATGATGTTTGAGATTGTTGATATTGTTTTTCATAACTTATATTTAAATGCGATGGGATAGTTAGTTCAATTGCCTTTTTTAATTGGGTAGAAAATGAATTGTTTAATAAATCTTTGGCATTGGTTGGATAAGCTTTATAGTAGTACCAAAATGTTAATCTCATTGACTCCCTAACCATTGTTTGTGCATCTGAAATTCCCTTTTTTAGCCATTCTTCTATATAGACTAAATTATTTTCTAATTTACTGGTTGAATTAAATTTAATAATAAATATTCGTAAAATGATGGCAGATGTGTTTCTAGGCATGATATTTTTCTCATTAATTAGTAAGAAAGAATTTTGGAAAAGTTTATTATGAAAATCTAAATTTTTAAACATTGTTAATAAACAATGATATGCTATTTGTGACGAAATTTTCTTTGTTGATGAAAGTAAAATTTTATATGTAGTGAAAATTTGGTCCAGTAATGCTATCGATAAGTCATCAGCTAGTAATGACACAAGGAATTTTATCAATTGACATGAATTTGATGACAATGTAGTTCTCAATGATAATGCAGTTTTAGATATACATTCAATAAAATTCAGAGTCTTTAACATTGAAACAAATTCCAATGAATTTGTAGTGATAAAATCTTCATTTTGATAAAACATTTTTCTAATTGTTATTATATTCGCTTGTCGAATTTTCCAATTTTGTTCAGTTTCTCTTGCAGTTTGAAATGGTATTAATAAGTTTGATAAGTCATTTGATAATTGAATCATCGATGAGTAATGGTTTGAAGTGATATTACTTGTAGCTTGTGTTTCGATATTTGATAATTGAGGAGGTTTTGAATCATTCAGAATTGAATTTAATTCAGCATCTATGTCGAATATATTGGGTTGTGATGATGATAATGAGGATGTAGTGACGCTATCCGTTGAAAGGCGAGTAAATAAAGTTTTAAAATCTGTTGATTGTAATTGATCTATGAAACTTTGAATATTCAAATTATCATTTGAATTTTTCCTGAAGATATCAATAATCAGTGAACAAATAGTTGTTATTTCCGAGTTATTGATATTATTACCAAATTTTGTATTAATTAATTCAATTAGCATCGGTATAAAACTAACTAAATTTGCCTTTGCTGATGAACATAATTCATTAATTACTAATAATATTAGTTTTATTGTTTTCATATCATTATTCTGTTGTTTTAAAATATCATGTAAGGAATCTTGTAAAAAAATTGAGTTTGTATTAAATAAAGTTTCAAAATCTTTTATTGTTAATAACCAAAATTTTTTATAGATAGGATTTTCTATCGGGACATTACATTGTAAGTTTAATAGATGGTTTGTTAATGTAATTATCATTGAATTATTTAATGATTCAGGTGATTGGACAGATATACGTTTTATTAGATAACATAAAGTTGAATGCGAGAGTAACCACAAATTTAAATCGGAGTATTTATTCGATACAATTAGTAAAGAATCAAAGTAGAATTGGATCATTGAAGTATTTATAAATTCTTTCTTAATATGTCCTTTAAATTTTGTAAGTATATTAATCTTTTCTGCAGTTGGTGAAGCATCGTTATTTAAAACTGTGTATAAATCAGGAAAGTCACTAGAGGGCGTCTTATTATCATTTGGAGCTGTCGGCACTGAGGATATAGGGGAAGTAATATTAGACATTATATGGGTGGGGATACCTATTCTAGAAATACAACTCTATTCATGTGTTTTTGACTATTAACACTCTTCGATATATATATATAGATATCTTTTATTTCGTGTTTTGTATATAAATAAAAAAAAAAAAAGATTAGAAAAATTACAAAATAGAAAGAAAATAAATAAATTTGATTAATTTGAAAGAATAAATATTACAATAAGAGTTTTAAGAAGGAGATAAAAAAAAAAAAGATGTATAATACTATATATGTATATTGTTTAATTTTCATTAGTGTTTGTATGCAGTTTAATTGGTTTTTGAAGTAGATGACCCATTCTTTCAATTTTTGTTCTTAGGTAACCTTCAATTTCCTTTGAATCGATACCTTCATTTTCATTAGTCCAATGAATTGGAATCATAGGTACTCTCTCTACACAAGTCAAATAAGGATTATATTCAACTTGTTGAATTTTATCTGGATTATTAGTTAATAATCTAACTCTTGAGAGACCTAAATCCAACAGGATCGATTTACCAATACTAAAATCTCTACCATCTACTGGATGTTTTAGCATTAAATTAGCCTGTACTGTATCAGCACCTAAATCTTGTAAATTATAAGCTTTTAATTTTTCACCCAAACCAATACCTCTACCTTCCTGTCTTAGATAAACAATAACACCATGTCCATTACCACCTTTAATTCCTGTTTCAATTTCATGGTCACAAGCAATCAATTTACCAGCTCTATCAAATTGTTCCCCACAATCACATCTTGCACTCCATGCATTTTCCCCAGTATAACATTCACTATGAATTCTAACAAGCGTTTCATTATCTTGATCCCATGTCGTCTTTGTCTCGGTAACTAAATTACCCTCTGTATCAAATTGTAACGATAATCCAAGACGGTCATCGGAATCAGCAAGTGTACGTCCAGGGTAAAGTTTCCCTACGTAAGCACCTCTTACCATTCTATCATTTTGCGATTCACCTGGTCTGTACTTGAACAACGAACGGGATCTAATATCCTCCCCAAAGACTATTGCCAAATGTTCTTTATTATCTCTGTCGTTTGAATACAAATGAAGAAATATATCCGGACCTTGTGTGGTCGGAATACGAGCCCTTGCGATACATTGTACGGTTGGTAAATCAGCAGTCATTAGTAGTGGAATATAATTTATTTCTTTTGCAGTTTATTTTGTTGAGATCGAGAGTAGAAATAATAAATCTGAAGTCTGTGTAAATCAACTTTGCTTCTTGTTCTTCTTCTTATATAAACGGTATTTTTCGAATGCCCCTTCCAGTATTATAAATCGCATTAGTCAGACATTTGTTGTTTCACACCCGTTCCGTCCAGCGCGACACCCGTTAAAGCAAAGCAGAGAAATGAGAGAAACGATACAAAGAAGAGAAGAAGAGAAGAAGAGAAGAGAAGAGAAGAGGTAACTGAGTAAGCAAACAAAGCAATTAAACAAAAAAAGAATAACTCATACATGTCAGACCATACTACCAATAATAATAACAATAATAATAATACTACAATAGGTCAATTCGACCCGCAAGCCATTAATCTTAGGGCTCTTGTTTCTTTGGAAGAAGCCTCCAAGATTATAGGTTCAAAGGGTATTACTATTTCCAAGATAAGAGAAGATAATAATGTTAAGATTGGTATTTCAAAAACTGTTCCTGGTTGCTCAGACAGAATTCTATCATGTTTGGGACCTGTTAGAAACGTTTCAAATGCCTTAGGTGATGTTGCTGAAGTACTTTTACCAAAAACTAACACCGTTACTGGTTTCCCTCTGGATAATGACGAATTGAATTTTCATACTAAAAAATATCATTTCTCGTTTTTAAATCATATTTTACCACCTCCAACATTTGAAGAAATTAAAGACGTTAATCAACTGAATAATATTAGTTATATTAGACTGTTAATACTTAATGCTCAATTATCTTCTGTTATTGGGAAAGGTGGTAATAAAATTAAATCTTTAATTGAAAAACATGGCGTTAAGTTAGTAGCCTCTAAAGATTTTTTACCAGATTCTAATGAACGTATCCTTGAAATTCAAGGATTTCCTGGTTCAATATCTAATACTTTAGTAGATATTTGCGAAATTCTAATGACTAATGAAACAGAAATTAATCCAAATGATAAAAAATATTATCCACATTTAAAATCTTTTGTAGGTGAAAATAATGAAGACAGTCTAAGGACAGGTGAGGAAATAAAAACAACAGTACTAATTCCAGAAAGTTATGTTGGAGCAATGGTTGGTCGTAAAGCTAATCGTATTATTAATTTAAGAAAATTCACAAAGACAAGAATTATCGTAAGTAGTATCGATTCTTCTTCTTCTGTATCATCATCGCCTTCAACTGAAAATTATTCCGTTTTCACGATCACTGGTCCATCTGTTAAAAATGTTAATTTAGCTGAGTCAATGCTACTAAAAAACTTAGAAACAGAAATTCAAAGGAGACAAGAAAGGTTAAATGAGGAACAGTCTCATTTAGAAAATGATAATATTGAAACCCAATCGGAAAGTGATGACGGTGATAATTCTGATTGATAACATAGTATTATTTCTTTCCCTTCCCAAAAAAAAATAAAAATTTTTTTTGTCGTTGTGTAACCTCTTTTGTATTCATATATATTTTTTTATATATATTTCTTAATATTTTATGTATTATGTTTGTATTATTCTTATTAGGTTATACGTATTTCTTTTATAGCTGTTCAATAAATATTTACCATGATTTTCACGATGGGCTTTATTCCGTTTCCGTTTGAAAAAAAAAAAAAAAAATAAATAACAAACAAATATTGAAGATAAACTTAACTAACTGAGTAATCACAACTTGAGATACAAAACTAGCGATTTTGTGTTTTTAAAATAATCCAACTATCGATTTTTAACGAGTTCTTTCATTTCACAATATTCAATGCATTAAATGAATGATCAAACAAATAATTATAACGAAAATTTTATAGATTTAACAAATGATGACATTAATAATACGACGAACCCTGCTAAAAACTTGATAACAAATTTAGGTGTATCAAAACGGTTAGGTAATTCTGTGCTTAATGAACTTGATAACAGAACTGTTGAAAAATTAGAGCAATTAAAGGATGTCAATGAAGAGGAGACTACTAGTATAACGCATCATCAATCTTCTTCTTCTTCTTCTTTTGGTGCCTTTTTTAATATAAGTCATGATTCACAATTCAAGAAAATGGAATCATTAGACCATCATTACTCCATATCTTCAACAACAGTGAACCCCACTACTCCAAAGAAAAATGTAAATCCATCTATATTAGAACCTGGTAGTGTTAAACGACTGAAATTACAACCTGTAATATTACAAACACCACCACAAATTACTGATATAACAAGACGAATAAGAAGGCTTCGATTACGTAATTCATTGGTTGGTAATGGTTCAAGCGGGTTAGGTAAGGGTAATAAACCAATTGAAACTAATGAAATTAGATTTACACCATTATCAAGATCAAAACAGAAACCAATGGATCCTCCACGATTTTTAAAGCCCACAATCAATTCATTGAATCGAATGAAACAGACCAAACCCCAACAACCTGTAGTTAAACCACGAATCAGAAATTCACCTTCCTTACCATCAGTATCTAGTATTGGGGCGGCTAAATCACACCAATCCCATACTGGATCAACATCGACATCAACATCAGTATCCGGATCAGTGTTTGACAGGTTATACAAACAATCTACAATGTCACGATCGAATTCAATGAATAATATCCGCACAAGTTCATGTTCTGCAACTACAACTATAACTACAACAACAAAACCTAACACAACTAGTAAGATAAAATTTGGTAGAAGTAAAACTAGTACATCATTATCCAGTAACTTGAATGGCGATAATGGTAATGCTCGTAGGCCATTATGGAAGTAAATCAAGTATATATTTTTTGCTTTTTTTTTTGACTTTTTTTTTCGTTTTTTATAGAGTATAGACGTATAAAGAATATATTAGTTAGATATTGATATATTAATTACTGCTGGTAATTCATATTATTATTGCTATATTTTAAATTTTGTTGTTCATTAACCACTTTTTCCAATTCTTCTGTCGATTTAAAATCTTGTCTCCAATTACAAATTGAACAACGTAATTGTTTACCCCAATATATTGGTACTAATGGAATAAACCATACAGTAAAGAATTCTTTTCTCTTTATTGGTGAGACACTATTATTATGACAGTTGGGGCAATAAAGGCCGTTATGTTGTGGTGTATTATCATACGCAGAATCGAAATTCTGCGTACCACACATGATAGGTATACATAAGAACATATTTAAATTATTTTTGGTTTTGTCTTTGCTTCTTGTTTCAGCAATTGGTGTCGATGTAGTGGTATATTAACACTCATTGTTCTAACAAATCCCTTAAAACACCTCTATATAAAACCAAAAAAGGTCAATATCAAGTCACGTGGGTTGTTAAAATACCTGATATGATACCTGCACGGGTATACCCGGAGAAACGAAAGATTGGCCGTACAGTCAAAGACTGAAATCTGCCAGGAAGAGAGAAAAACAAAACCCCGGTGAACGCACGGTGGAATAAACCTCCGCCCGGACACCGTGTGGTATACTACGACAGGGCCTGTGTCTTGCACTGAACCATCCGCAATGCAATACCGAGTATTGTTCTTTCTCCTGCAGTTTTTCTTCCCGGAGGAAATCTACGGAGATATTCGGGCAAAACACTAAATTAAAGGAACCGTCAGAATAATGACAGTTTCCGCTGGTTTTAAAGAAAACAAAAAATTAGTGGAAGCCCAATAAATAGTAATACTATTACCGCTATTGATTCTGGTACTAGTTCATAACCATGGTCTCGCTCATTTATTTTCTTGTTCTCCTTGGGGAATATTGGGTTCTCCTTGAGTTTGATATCTATTATTGTATCATATTTCTGTCATGAATAGTACTCAATACTCAAACAAAACCCCGACTGGAAGCCCGTCCGTTTCGTCTTTTTTTTTTCTTTTCATCCCTCTCGAATGGACTTGAACTTGGACTTGCACTTGGGTCCACACACAATGCTGCGGCACGTCTTCAGATCTCGCACAAAATTCTTTCGTTACAAGCAGATAAAGACACATTTTTCATGCAGAATTCCTGATAAAAAATTTTCACCGATGAGTTCTGCGTATCTGTACTGTATCGTCTTAGTCCAACTTTTTCTAAGTTTTTCTTATCAATCTCGTTAAACTTTTTTTTTTTTTTTTTCCTGTGCGTGCTTATGCAAGCGTCTTTTTCTCAGTTGACTAATTGTTCGACCAAATAACAAGACCCACGAGACAATATATCATCTTTTTACAATAGTCTTTGTCGTTTTAAGGTAACTGGTAAATAATACATGTTGTACACTTTACTTCGTAGGAAAACTCAATTACTGTTCCAATTTCCTTTTCAATCTAGTTAGTTTTTTTTTTAAAAATTCTAATACTACCTTATTGAGGAAACCTTAATTCTTTTTTTTTTTTTTTTTTTTTTTTGTTATACTCTTATTGTTTGTATTTTGATTAAGATAAAGATTTAAAGTGTAGAGCCTTGGCTAACTCTGAACATAGAAAATCTCTTAGGTACTATATATACTTGTATATATATATATATCTATGTTGTTGTTCTTTTAAACAATTTAGAAACGGGATTCATTCTCGGTTAACAATACCGTCTATTTTTTTCTTCATACTTAATCAAACTTAACTAATCACCTTTAATATATATCATTACATATTCATATACCTGAGTCCTAAATTTTCTTTGCATTAAATCTAATAATAATTATTAATCCAAAAAAAATAATAATACTCTCTTTCTCTTTCAATATGCCTTTCCAAAATCTAGAAGATTTTAATTTAATTGATAACAATAATAATGACCAGGTATTAAGTGCCACTACATTGGATTTTAATTTCAACAACATGGAATCAGATATGAATTTGAATTTAGGTCTTAACTTTTCGAGTTCTTCCTTTGTTGTTAATAACTTACAACAACCAACAGCAAGTGCATTCCCGATAGATACCGAAGAATTAGATTACAAAAGTATTGCTTTTGAATTAATGAATCAAAATCGATCACAAACATCATCAGTGGTTTCATCTAACCCAAGTACTTCTTCACCAACAGATTCAAATTTGAATTCAATATCAACTTCTTTCTCATCAAATACTTCATTAGCCTCCATGGCTAATAGTAACCACAACGGTTCTCCAATATCAGATGAAGAAATGCAAGAAACTGAAACAACACAACAAGGTGAACCCCAATTACTAAACAATGATCAACCAACTGCTATGTTTCGTAACGATTCAAATGAGTCAAATTCAAAAATTACAATTGAATTTCAACAAAAGTATGCAACAAATGATTTCTTGACTCCTGTATCGTCAATCACAATGAATTATGATGATTTGCTTCTTCAAAATGATAAAATATTTACAGCATTTACTGGTTTAAACACTCCAACAACTAATTCAAATAATACATCTACTAATAATTCTTCCATTGCAACAAGTAATATTACAATAGATCCATCATCGTCAACAACACCACAACCACCAAGTTCAAGACAAAAGAAAAAATCAAAAAAGACCTCTCATAGTCATAATATAACGAACGTTACTAATAACGTAAGCTCAAATAAAAAAGTGTCGGACTCTCGTCTTTCGGCTCAAGGACTCGCACAAGTACTTCACTTAGATTCTCCCGAAGAAGCTCTTGAACGCGAACGTTATGTATTAGATATTTTCCAAAACGAATTGCATTATCCACTTGGTTATAGAACGTGGATTAGAGATACAGACAAGGAAGAGAGAAAAGAACTGATTGAACAATTATATGGAAAAGTTAAAGACCGCTTCCCAGATTATAATCATGAAATTTTAGAGACGATTATTAGAAGAGCAACATATTATATGATGCAGAGTAGGTTGAGAAGAGAGAGAAGAGCGAAGAGTAAGAGGAAAGAATAGTTTCAATCCACATTACACAATTTTTTTTGCATTTCATTTATTCATAAGCTGTCTCATGTATTTTGATACCCAAACTATTTTTCTCTATCGTTATTTTTGGACTGGATCTAATGCGATAGATGTTTGTAACTTGATAGATAAATATATATACATTAAATAATTAATTTTAATTTTGTTTTTGGTTTTAACTTTTATTTTATTTCAATTTATCAGTTTATAATAGTGCTCTAATATACATAAAACATTTACACAAAAAAAAATTATACTTGAAATAAAATGAAATGCACTGAAAAAATAATAATATTATTAATAATCAAAATGAAGAGAAAAAAAATATCAATTAGTGGTCGTTATCTTTTAAAACTTGGTAAATGAACCCTTCTTTTTAGTTTTCTTCATTTTCTTAGCCTTTTTATAATTATGGTGTCTAGCGTCTCTCCAACCAGATGTACTAACCTTAGCATCGGAAGTCTTTGTCTTTTCAGAAACAGAACTTAGATCATCAATATCCATACCATTTTCAAGTGCTTTTGGATCTTTCTTTTCTAATTCCTTTAATTTTTGGTCGATTAATTCTTGTTTTAATTTAGTTGATAATCTTTCTGTACGTTCATCTACAAATTTTTGGAAAACAGCCTTACGTTTAATCGATTTGGCTTGTAAGTGACTGCTTGCACGTAGTGATTTGGCCATTTTAAATATATTTTACGTAACTTCTTTTTAGTTTCTTGTGAATCTGTGAACTGTATGAACTATAGATATATTTCATATATAATAGTAATAATATAAAGAAACCATCTCATCGAAAAAAAAATTTTCTTTTCAGGTATCATGTGACCTTCTAATTTTGTAGGACCAATTATTACACCCATAGATTTTGCTACACCCATGGTGTACTGTATACATTTGTTTAATGTTACAGTTTCATATTTTTATTTATTTTTCAAAACTTTTTTTCTACATTTAGTCCACTTCGGCCGATTTTTTATTGTTTTGTGGAAGAAAAAAAAGCGACGCAACAAAATCACAATAAACAAAACCTCCAAATCAACACAAGCAATTTTTTTCTTCAATGAATCGTAGGTCACCCGCACTTTGAGATTCCATAGAATCGACGAACAAGTGTGAATAGTTTCCCTAACCAATTTATCTCTAAATTCGTTATAACCTAGTAATTGATATATCTTGTTATATATACTTGTTACACATATTCTTTTAATATCATATACTAAAAGGTACTAATAGAGTAATCAAGAGAATAAAATGTATGTTTAGTGGTAACTAGTTAGCAATCATTAGATATTTTTGAAACACATTGACTGGCATCATTATGAGAGTTTTACAAATTAAAAGAAAAAAAAAATTAAATAAGATATGATAAGATAATAGATGCCTTACAGATATGAAATTATTTCCTATTATATGTTTTTGAATTGAATGATTGTTTATTTTGATAAGAAAATTTTTTGAAGAATTGTTTTATACTAACAAATCACATCATTAATATAGGGCTAATTTACGTACTCAAAAGAGACTTGCAGCATCCGTCATTGGTGTTGGTAAGAGAAAGGTTTGGTTAGATCCAAATGAAACCAGTGAAATTGCTGAAGCTAATTCTAGAAATGCTATCAGAAGATTAGTCAAGAACGGTACCATCGTCAAGAAGGCTGTCACCGTTCACTCTAGATCTAGAACTAGAGCTTACGCTTTATCTAAGAGATCTGGTCGTCACACTGGTTACGGTAAGAGAAAAGGTACCGCTGAAGCTCGTTTACCATCTCAAGTCGTCTGGATTAGAAGATTAAGAGTCTTAAGAAGATTATTAGCTAAATACAGAGATGCCGGTAAGATCGACAAGCATTTATACCACGTTTTATACAAGGAAGCTAAGGGTAACGCTTTCAAGCACAAGAGAGCTTTAGTTGAACACATTATTCAAGCCAAGGCTGATGCTCAACGTGAAAAGGCTTTATCTGCTGAAGCTGAAGCTAGAAGATCTAAGAACAGAGCTGCTCGTGAAAGAAGAGCTCAAAGAGTTGCTGAAAAGAGAGATGCTTTGTTAAAGGAAGACGCTTAAATTTTTAATTTTTAATTATATTAATTAACCTTCGAAAAAAAAAATTTCAAAAATTTAAAAATTTTAAATTTTATTACTTTCTATAGCTAATGTTGGATTATATACATATTTTCTCATTCTATTCATTCCCCTGTTTCTTTTAATTGTATCCTATATATCTATAATATACATTTACCATAATTTTTATTTATATATCAATTATAATTAATAGACCTAAAGAAGAAAATAAAGAGGAAAAGGCTATTAGCAATAATTGGTAAAACATAAAATATCGTGATATTTCAGATTTATTTATGCGAATGTCTTACTTTATTCCATCATGCAAAATAGGGATGTACTTTACTGATCCATCAATAAATTGTACCTTATCTATCGGTGGAAACAATTCATTAAATTCTCTTCGTATATATACCTCTTGATCTGTTATAATATTACTTCCTAGTGTATTATCATGCTGGTTCATCATAATAATGTTGATCTGACCTTTATCCTCATTGAGCAGGTTTTTGTCGTTATGTAAGGGCATCTTCAATGCATTGACTATATCTATCTTTTTTTGAATTCTAATTAAGTCGTAAGCAGTACCATATATATATATAAGAGAAAATATGTGTATCCATGTCAGCTAGAAATTGTTCTTTTGAATCTGTTACTCTATATAAAACAATCATATCTCAGCGATAATGATCCACGGACCCCATTCATGCAACGCCATTTAGTCATATTTCATTTTTCCTTATCAATATTTTTAGCGCCTTTACATGAAAGATAACACAATAGAGAACCTTTATCCCATCGGAATTTTAAAATCTTCAGTCATAAATTGCCTATCCAATAGATAAGTATTATTGTAAAGAGATAATCTAACTGTTTTGAAAACAGAATGTCTATGATATTGTTATATATACAATTTCAAATTTATATAGAAAAGTTCCACACGGAATATTACCAAAGAAGTATATACAAACGAGCATTCTATAACGTAACTTGGTAGAACTTCACTAAATATATTCAACTTTTTTTATATAATGGAAATTAGTTACATCGAAGTTAAAAATAACGGGTCATTAACTAACTCCCGTCATCGAGTTTTGTAACTGGTGCTAAAGCGCTATCTGATGGTATCTCGGCATACTTATCAGTTGTAGGATGTAACGAGACAGGCTGATGAGGAGGTATTGAGATTGATGAGCACGCTTCAGGTCCGTGGGTCGGAATAGGTCCATGGGCTGCGATTCTACCCATTTTTGTATCTAGACCTGTACCTGCTGGTGATAAATGACCACCTTGATTTTGTGGATACTGGTAGTATGGATATGCTGGTAGTAAAATTACAGGTTGTGGTGGATGTGCTACTGCTGCTGCCGCTGCTGGTGGCTGCTGTTGGATCGGTGGATGACCATTGGATAAATATGTTAATTTATTGGAACTTTGAGTATTTTTTTGCAACATGTGAATTGCTTGATTTGAGGAATTTTGAGTTACGGCGGTTAAAGGTGTGGATGACTGTGTAGAGGACGGAATAGTATTATTAGGCGAAGTGTCCTTATGAGTAGGTGGTATAAATGTTGGAGTTATACTGGTTCTTGATGCAGGTACAGTCGATGGTTCAATATATCGTTGAGCACTTGGATTGGATTGCAACGACGTAAAATTAGTCTTTGCATGTTCAATTGGTGGTGGCAGAACAGCAACTTGTGCATTTGATGGACTCCTAAAATATTGATTTGTATGAACTGGCGGTAATTTTAATATTTCAGGAGAAGTTATTGGGGTGTTTTCTGCCAGTTCATTAGGTCGTACAGTTTGTAATGGTTGTGCTGTCGTTTGTTGCTGTTGTTGTTGCTGTTGTTGCTGTTGTCGTTGTTGTCGTTGTTGTTGTAATATTTGCTCCTTTGGTATAGTGTGTAACTCTGTGTTATCTTTAAGGCCAGGAATATTTATAGGAGCTCCAGGATAAAGTTTCTGGTAACCGACAGGGTTTTGAGGACCCCAATTCTGTTCTTGTAATTTCTGGGGAAATCTTTGCTCTTGGCCGTTTATATTGGATGCATAAAAATCATTCGGGTGATTATTTTGATATTCAACTTGTGACATACCATAATATTGCCAATCTGCATGAGGAGTAGGGTATTTATTTATTGGAACTACATTTTGATAATATTGTGACTGAATTACGTTCTGTTGCGGTGGATTGGTAACGTACTGTGGATGTGCAGCGTAAGCATATCTATTATGGGTATTATTTAAATTATTGTTAGGATAATTAGTTAATGAATTTTGTACATCATATTGAGTTGGATAATGATTAGGGTTATGGCTATAATGGGGATGGGGATACGAATTCATCGAATTTTGTTTTGCGAAAGCGTCTATGATTTCCTCAAAGACAGCATAAAATATTTTTAAAGACTGATCATTTTGTTCAGCACCATTTTCTATTAGGCGTAATATTTCATTATCTAATGGGGTCAAGCACATATTACTTGACATCTTATTAAGAATTGATTTTTTCCAAACTTGAATATGTGATGAAATTTGTTTTTTTGTTCTTACTTCTCCTGTATGATATTTAATATATATAGATATGAGTTCATTTCTACCATAGTTTTTATTTCTGACTTTTATTTTTGATGTACCACTCTTCATTATTAAGCGTAAAGCTGATGTAAACGCTTTCTCTAGATTATACGGCCATTTATCATGACCGTACATAAATGGGAAATAAGAATTATGTGACTCATTATCAACATATAATGTATTATCGTCAGGAAAATTATTATTCTGAGAATTTGGGTTAGTTGTATCCATTATAGTAGGTGGATCACGATCTTTCCCTATTCTATTGTTTTTTGTCAAAATTTAAAGGTAACGTCTTGTAAGTTTTGTAATTTGGGTTGTTTTTTTTGCTAAATATTGTATTTCTATTTTAATTCAAATAAGTATGTAATATAGTTAACATATATATTACACGGATCTTAATGTGTTTGTTGAATAATTATTAACTGAATTGTTTTTTTCTTAATGATTCGTTACCAAAAATGAAACTCGAGTAAATTGATATGAAAGTATCAAGCTTCAGTATATAAATGAAAAAAAGGAAAAGGAAGTTAACTGACTGTTAAAATTAAAGTTAACAGAAAAATAAAAAATGATAATGGAATAGAATAAATTTGCTGTTTAAACTTTAATTAACTTAGTGTTATTCCCTGCAAAAAGTGTGGTTGAAATTTTAAATGCAGATAAACTATTAAAAATATTTGTTGGAAATGTTGTTAGTTACGGATTAGAGTGATCTCTGGTATGGAGTACGCTCGATGCACATTATTAGAAAAAGGAATCACGCAGTATCGTCCAAGACATACTATTAGAGATTACATTGTAGAAGCTTCGATAGCCATTCTTACGGTTTCTTTTTAGTTTTACGAGAGTAACAAACAAGGATAGTACCCACGATATTGTGGGTTAGTAGTAGTATTAAAAATGTAATTACGTAACGTGGTATTGTGCATACTTGTTTGAATGCAGAAAATTGGCAAACGATAATGGAGGAATTCTCAAAAAAACAGTATAATATTGCCAATAGTGAAAAACACTAAAAGCATAAAGAAACAAAAAAGAGTGAGATATGGGAGGAACAAACAATAAAGTATTTGCCGTGGAAAAAAAAGAAAAAGTGTGTTGGGCGGATCGAAGGCGTCAGTGATGGTGGCCACTAAGGGTTCCTGGGGTTTTGATGAAAAAAAGAGCATGAAAGAGAAAATCACAACGAAAAGATTACTTGGCGGTTTCAACCCTAATATCCTACTTCAAAGAAAATCTAAAGTCAAAAAAAGTTATGTCTTAAAACAGTCATCGTAATATGGCATATACCAACGTTAAGTATTTCCTTTATTTTAAAAACACAAACGTAATTCGGGCAGGTACACTGAGATTATATAAACGTATTTGACTTCTATCTAGATACTTTTACCAACACATTTATTCAAAGTTTTATCCATATTGAAGTAATTAAAAAAAGACCAGATGTAATGGCCATGAAAGTCAAGTTAGGGTTTTATCAAATTAACTTCCGAGCCCTATGAAAATGTTCCAGTTACAAAAAGTGGTTCTTTGTTAGGGTTTGGTAGTTTCAAGGCCCAACAATCCCACATCAGAACATAAAGGAGTCGAAAAGTTTAACACACCGAAGACTTGGCTCTCCAGGATTATGACGAAGAAAAGCGAAAAAAATTTAGTCTTCTAAAACCATATTAAAACTTTAATATCAAATAAACTTTTTCTGTTCTTTTCCCTATAACTTAATTGCACAGAGATCTAGAGTATTCTAAATTAACTTTTGAAATAAAGAATACACAGAAATCTTTGTAGGAGGTTATACATATCCAACTTAATAGTGATGATGAAGTGCACAGAAAACAGATCTCTAATAGTTAATTCAGTTGAGAGTCGGCCCCTGAGAGAAAACTAAATACGGAACAAAAATTTTCTTACGTAGCAAATACAATAGGTTATATCATCATTCTCTGTTAACTCTAATTTCAAAAGGAACATTACTTTTTTATAGTTCAAGAAATAGGTAATCTGGGCATGCTCAGGAATTTTTATGAATTCCACGAGGTTATATCATTCTGCATCCTCCACAAAATATCCACTGCAGTGAATACCCGCAGCTCCTTAACGGTACCTCCTTAGTTGCAGCGAAAGTCAAACGGGGCGAATCTAATTTTCCAATAAGGTTTCCCGTGAACCTAAATGTGATGATGTTACCATGTTTACTATACAAATGGTTCCACACTTTTGTTACTTTTTCTTAAACCATCTCAACAAATAAACCCAAAAAGCAAATATAGTTAACTATTATTATTAGTAGGAAAACAAGGAATTTTGTACAAGAGTAGTAATTTTTTTATTTTGTAAATTTGATGGTAATTTAGACTTTCAGCCTGTTATAAAATGAGGCTACGAAGGCAGACAAGTTTGTATGTTTTTCTACTCAAGTATTTATTATTATTCATATATTTCTAACATGTTTAAGAAGTGGACTGGCTCTTATCTGAAATACTTCGTTTTTCTATGCTATTGTTTCCACAAATTTTCTGGAAGCAAATGGCTTGAGTGGAAAAAAAGTCTAAAATCAAACGTTAAAAAAAAACAATTTTTTAATCCTAAGGTCCTATTGTTTTCCACTTTTTCTTTTAATCTTGTAAATAACAAATTATTAATTTGGATATTTCTATTGTTTTCTTTCCTTATTTAGTTATACTGAGTGGTTTCGGTCTTAACTCTCCTATCCTTTTCCTATCCTCAAATGACGTATTATGAACTGCTAAATAAAGAGCGGAGATTGCCTTCCGGGATTTTATAGATATTGGTAACATCATATCATTAAAATATATTATATTATAAAATTCTCAAAACGTTTAATCTTTCCGATTTCCTATAATAGCCAAAAGTATTGTTAAAAAAAGAATTTGAGGGATGGTTAGACAAATTTTTTCTTCAATGTTCCTCTTTTCAATTGGTAACATTCAAAAGTCTGATAAGAAGAAAAAAAAATGGTTTGTTTTAAGAACAGGTTTAGACGATAGAGTATAAGATGTTGCTTGATAAATGAGAAATTAATTTGTGAAAGAGTTAAACGTTAAATTCAAGTGGATTGGTTAACGCCGATGACAATACAATATTGTTCTCAATCAACTTTACCATATTTGAAAACTGTAAGCCAACAGATTCGTTTAGTAGTCAATATCACTTTATTTATTGGATGTGAATAACACTTCTGGCCGAGACTTATTAAACCCATGGGATGACGTCATGTACACTATTAGTTCCACACGACAAAAAGAACGATCATAAAGAACACAGTATTAGCAGATTAAGGTAATATCAGCTATTTCATTTTTTAGAAATTGATCAAACTTCTCTATATCCATAAGCTCTTCATGTGATAATATTTACTTGACAGTGCAAGAAAATTCTCTTATTTACAATTGTGAAATCGGGTCGTATTCAATATCATTTAGTGTGGATTTACAAATATTGTTTACTCCAAGTGTCCTTTATTACCAAATATATGTATATGAAGCAAATAATATCACAGGTTCAAAAACAATAAAAATATCTTGGGGCACCAAACGTTTACTCGCTATTATTTTTTAACACCCACAAGATAGCTCTACTTAGATAGTCCTAAGTTTTCCTTTGAGAGGCCCATACAGAAGCTTAAAGTACATCAATGTTTTCCATGCATCTAAGCCCTATTCTTGTAAAATTTTAAATGCATAAAGTGCTTGCTGTTTTCTCTAGATCTGTGTCTTATTTTTGCTTTCTACTTTGATTTAGCAGAAACTTAGTTTCTATTGAAAAAAATCTCTTGGAAAAAAGCATGCATTCTTAAACAACAGTATTTGCTACCCCCAGTAATATTTTCAAGTCTCAATCGTTAAATCTACTTTCTTTTGAAACCATAGACCATAAATCTTATGTCTACCGACATGCCTCAGAGAAGTGTGTACCGTATGAAAAAAACGTCACGCTAAGGTACATGAAAAAGTATCTGCAAAAACCTAAAAAAAGATTTGAATAACTTTCCACTTTTCATGGAAGCCTCTGACTTCCCTCCAGGAACAATAAATATGCAGTGAATTCCTTCTTACTCAACTGGGAAATAGTAGAACCTAAACCGTAAGGAACAGTGCATATATATAACGTTCATTAATCAAGCGCAGAGTTTAAAGAGGTGTCTTTTTAAAAAAACAGATTATGTAATTATACTAAGTGAAACCCGGTTAATCATTTCCCGATATACTTGACTCTTGTGTCAAGATTAAATAAAAAAATTTTTCATCCTCCTACAGTTTTTCTCAGTTGAAGGATAAAATGTTTTTTTGGTAAACGACCGCACAAGCAATTCTCTGAAGAACACTATATTTGTAATAGAGTTGTATAAGTAAGCGTAATCTCCTTACATAGGTAAATTGGTGTCAGATGTTTCATCAAAAAACTTTTTTTTTTCTAAAATTGTCTTATTGCTATACAGTTATACTATGTAAGGACGAATAGCTTGCTAATGCTACGAAATTCTGAACAAATGTAAATACGCTACTTGACGTTAGCTGTTCCTAAATGCATGTTTGGGCTAACAAAGTTGACAGCTACACAATGTTACTTTTAACTTTTAGACTTACAGTTGAAATCCAACAAAAATTTTCTCCCCGCAGTCTTTTACTCATAACTTTGATCTAGTCAAGCAACTAGTTTTCTGTAGGAACAACAAGATACTGTTGTCCAATTATAAGACGTTTTCTTCACAGAAAACCTTTCAGACAAAAAGTCCACGGAGGAAGAGTATGAAATTCTCTGTTGCAAAAACAATGTAAGAGCTTTTGTATTTCAATCTGTTGTCAGTCTTATGTGAATTGTACTTCAAAAACAACTTTAAGTATTTGATAGCTACTTATATATACAGAAATTATGTAAAGAAGTCGTAGTTAAATTATTTTGTACTCTATAAAATAATTAGTAAATGAGAATCGATGGAAGAATTGTTATAATAGAGAAAATTTAGTGCATAAAGATGGGAAATCAGAATCATAATATAATGAATAAAGTTGTTGTATTTTTTGTATTTTCTTCATGGGAATGTATTTAAAAAGTTTAATCACTGCAAGGTTTTCAAATTTCAAAGGCTTTCAAATTAATGAAAAATAATGATTTTGAAACACTGGAAAATTTTTATTGATAGGTGACATCTTTCTTTTAAATTATGAAAAATTCCAGCTACGTGGTGTCAATAAAATAGGAACTTCAAGCTGGTAGTTTGATAATCTGTTTGTTTGTTTTTTTACCTTTGGGGTATTAATGAAATCATGTACTGACCTTAAAATAATTTATGTTTTTCTTTTGAAATAATTTGTCTAAACATGTAAGGTAATAATAAATAAGACTTTATTATGGTATGAATAAAATTTTACTAGCTGAATAAAGGAAGTTTTGGGTTTACAACTATTTCGAGGTTTAAACTGAGCTTTGTTTACTGGAGACGCATGACTGAGAACTTGTTTTCTCGAAAGAATATATATACTGTATTTTGATAATGACACTAACTAGGGAGAAAAAAAATATTTGCGTTCATAACATAGAATACCTTTTTCCCTAGAACTTACAGAAAAGGTGAAATAATCTTAACTAAACTAAGTTACCACAGTGGGAAAGTAATTGGGAATATATTTTTTTCTATAATGCTGACAAACCTTAACATTATAAGTAAGAGGAGGTGCGAAAGGAACTATGATAGCACACTTATTAAAAAAACTTTTGCACGGTTGTAAAATTGCTATTAAAGATTTAAGAGACGTATCAAGAAGATATTTGAGAAAGTAGTATCTATGATGTCAAACATGACGATGGCAAACTATCCTTTTGCTTTTCTGATGTACAATTAACCTTAACAAAATGATGTCAAACACAATAAACCTAAACAAAAATGTACAATAACTTATATTTTTTAGATTCATAAAAGAAATATATGGCTATCCATGAAGAAGTTTCGAATAAATGGTGTGTTAGTGTCACCGACATATAATTATGTCATATTCAAAACTATGACAGAAATACCTAATTAGCAACCCCCCTAACAAAATCTAAGAGTACATATATAAAGTTATCAGGCAGAAAGTAACTGGTCGAAGAGAGACTATAAATAATCCATTTACATTTATAATAGTTGAACACTATCATTTGTTTATTTTATATATATACAATCACGTGATCGGATATTCCAATATTTTCATAAAATGTCAAAACTGAAAAATTTAATTTTTTTGAGTTCTTTTTTTTGAAGTCAACTTCGTGATCCCAGTTCTATTCTTTTTTTCCCAGTGAACATACAGTCCTTTTAAACTACACCGTAATACAAAACTTGAAAGAACTATAACTATTTATTTATTTATATTAAAGATATAACTAACCAATATAACTATATATTAAACATGTCCTCTAGTAAGCGTATTTCAAAGGAGTTGAACGATATGGGCAGAGACCCACCAACCTCTTGTTCTGCTGGTCCAGTCGGTGACGATCTTTATCACTGGCAAGCTTCTATCATGGGTCCACCAGATTCTCCATATGCAGGTGGTGTATTCTTTTTATCCATTCATTTCCCAACTGATTATCCATTTAAACCACCAAAGATCGCTTTCACTACCAAGATCTATCATCCAAATATTAATGCCAACGGTAACATTTGTCTAGATATTTTGAAAGATCAGTGGTCTCCAGCTTTAACTTTATCAAAGGTTCTATTGTCTATTTGTTCTTTATTGACCGATGCTAACCCAGATGATCCTTTAGTTCCTGAAATTGCTCATATTTACAAGACTGATAGACCTAAATATGAAGCTACAGCTAGAGAGTGGACTAAGAAATATGCTGTATGATAAAACATTAGGAATTCGAAAAAATTAGAAGATTCATTAAAATAGGCAAAAGAATAAGTATTATTGATATCGTACTATGCATTTTAAATTTTTATTTTTTAATTTTTTTTTTTATTATAAATAGATATATTTATGTGTAATGATGATATAAAACCCAATAAAAAAAAATACTGAAAATATGATAATATTTTGCAAAAGAAAAATGTGTACGAATGTCTATAACCAAATTCAAATATGTACTCATATATGTATAAGTTTATGACTAAAGTTCATCATGATCAATATAATCTTTATGTTGTGTGTTATCCTCATATTGATCTGAATTATCTTCATTATATACAGGAGATGAGGAAGACGACACATTTTCTTCAGTTTGAGCTTGTTCATTAACGTCAGGGGTACTGTTACTTGGAACAGTATCCTCCAAAGGGTGATTTTGTATTTGTTCATTTTCAATTTGGGCTTCTTCAACTGTAGAGGTTTGATCTTGTATTGGATCGCTCTCAACCTGGGTTTCTTCTTCCGTAGCTTGATCTTGTATTGGATTTTTTTCAACTTGAGTATCTTGTTCTGTATTTTCATCCTTTTTCAAATCATTGTCAATTTGAGTTTCTTCTTCCCTAAAGGGTTGGTCTTGTACTGAATTATTCTCAACTTGAGTTTCTTCATCTGCGGTTTGATCCTGGATTGGAATGCTCTCAACTTGAGTCTCTTGTTCTGCCGCATGATCTTGTATAATTACTTCTTCTTTTTGATTTTGAGGGTTATCATCTGCAGAATTCTCTTCTATATGTACATGATCTGGTAAAACATCTTCAGGCATGGTTTCCTGATTTTCTTCAACTAAAGTAGAATCTTTAGCTGTTTCGGAGGACTTTTGGTTATTATCAAATGATTCATCTGAGGCGAAAACTTCTTCTTCTTCTTCTTCTTCTTGTCTATTAAAATAATGCTGTATAATATTATTATCATTTGGTATTCTTTCATTATCAATTTCTTTTACATTAATATTATTGTTGTTGTCAAATTTTGGTTCAGTGACAAATGCTACATCGAATGAGAAATCAGATTCGCCCCCATTTTCTTGTTGAAGTGCTTTATAAATAAATTTAAATTCATTTGTTGAAAAGATATAATCTAATAAAATTGATTTTTGTTCTTGAGATAATAATTCAAAATCAATTTCATCATTTAAATTATTAATGAAAACCATTTTATTGCCGTCATCATCATTTGTAGCAATAATTTCAACTTCAGTTTGAGTTTCACCCGGAATAGCTAATAAAACTGTAGCAATCGGATCTCTCTGTCCAATTTCTAAATCATTATTAATTTGTGGAATATATGTTGTTGGTTCACCTTGGAGATAAAATTCGAAATTACTATTTAAATTTCTTAAATGAATTTTTTCACTAAGTATCAATGTTGCTTCACCACTACTAGAGACATTAAGTGAAATATTTGATAAATGTTTACCATTAATATCTAAAACTTCTGAAGTCCAAAAATATACATCACCAATTGTAATTTTATTACCGTTAGAATTCGGTGATTTTAATAAGTTTTGTTGCATTAATTTTGTTATTGCTTTAGCAAATTTCCCATAGAGTTTTTCATTATTTTCAAAGAGATCTGTATAAACCAAAACATTTCTTTGGCTCTGATTTGAATTTTGCATAAAATATACGCCAAACCCCAAAAAAATTGGATCATAATCTGTAATTAAATCAATAATATTTTTATCAAATTTTTTCAAATCATTTTCTAATTTAATGCATGGAATTAAAGTTGCAGATTTTTTATCTTCATTTTTAAGTAATAATTCGATATCACATAAATCAGGGAGTGCAATTTGGGCTTCATATTGACAAGTTCTTGTTTCTCTAAGCCATTGAATAGTTGGTACACCGTTTAATTCACCACAGACGTATTGAATCTCTACAAGTCTTGGAGAACCTGTAATATCACAAAGATCACCATTATCAATGATTTCACTTATATAATAACCGATATCATTATATAATAATTGAAAATCGCGGTTATTTGGATTTGATCTACCTAAAGTGTAAAATAATTTTTGTGGATCCGATGAAACGTTATGTGATTGGGTTAAACTTTTACCGGGACAATATTTGTAAACCCAAAACCCGTTATTATAAATGATACACTTTGAATTTAATGATTTTGAAATTATATCGATACCGGATTTTAAAGTGTTTGATAACAAATTTGTTAGATGATCCGAATCATTATTTTGCATTTGTTGAATCATTGAAAGTTTTTTATTATTTGTAATGAAACACGTCGTATCGTTACCGAAATTAATGAAGGTACCATTATTAATTTGAGAATCGTTATGAATTAGAGAGTCCCATTGAGATGGCGATATGTAATTGACATGATATTTTTGTGAAGCATTTGGATCTTCGTTTGGTATCAGTAAGGAAGCTATGGGGTATAAAAAAGTCAGGAGCAGAAGTAGTTGTATCATTTACGTGTTGTGTTTCAATTCCCTTATTTTATATATGTGTCTATTATTTTATTTTTTATTTTTATTTTTTTTCAATCGTAGCGATATATATATATATATATATATATGTATATAAGGCCAAAAAAACAAAGAATTGAAAGAGAGGAAGAAAGAAGAGGCCAACAAGACAATTAGAAGTAATAAGGATGAAGTATGGAATTATCATATCGTTGTTATTACCATTAGCACAATGTGGTAAGATAATTGGACTGTATGCGACGGATGATACGAATAAAAAAATCTCGTTAGGAGAGTTTGAAATTGATAGTGAGAGTAAAGTAATCAAGAGGATAAGTCAGGAGTCTGATTTCGAAGAAGGTAAGAATTATTGTATTAGTATTGATTCTGGAGCATGTTTTACGTATTTGCAATTAGTTAAACCTTTCAGATACGAATTAATTATTGATGAGGATATAAATAAGGTATCGATGATTTATAACGATACGGTTGCCGAAGGAATAAGTGGTAAGTTTAGAGAGAGTAATGAAGTTGAATTACCGATTGCTACTAAATTGAAAAAGACTACTAAGACGTATGCAGATATGAAAAGGGAGAGTAAGAGTGGAACGGAACAGTTTCAACAACAAGACGATACTGAAGAAGGAGAAGAAGAAGAGAAATCGTTTATACAAAAGAATTGGAAGTATATATTGGTTGGGTTATTAGTGTATAATTTCATAGCAGGTCAAGCCAAGAGTAAAGAAGAGAAGTAATAACCGCTGAGGATCGATGTAATTGTATAACACACACATATATATATATATATATATATACTGTCTCTCTCTCTCTATATATTTTTACTTACCCGGATGCAACGGCTTAAAAAATAATTTTTTTCTTCCTTTTGATAGAGGAGGTGGTGAAAGGTGGGAAACTCCCTCTGGTTCAATAAATAACAACCACTCTCTCTCTCTACTCTTATTCCTTTATTATTTTTTTAAAAAGAATCATATCATTATATATATATCCATATATATATATATATAAAGACTATCCCCTTATATATATATAAAAAAACAAACCATAACAATGAGTTCACGTAAATCTTCCGCCGCAAGTCTATTATTACGACAATATAGAGAACTAACTGACCCAAAAAAAGCTATCCCATCTTTTCATATAGAACTGGATGATGACTCTAATATCTTCGTATGGAATATTGGCGTCATGGTACTTAATGAAGATTCTATTTATCATGGTGGATATTTTAAAGCACAAATGAGATTTCCTGACGATTTTCCTTTTTCTCCACCACAATTTCGTTTCACCCCAGCTATATATCATCCAAACGTTTATCGTGATGGTCGTCTTTGTATCTCTATTTTACATCAATCAGGGGATCCAATGGCAGAAGAACCAGATGCCGAAACATGGTCTCCCGTACAAACTGTTGAAAGTGTACTAATTTCAATAGTTTCCCTTTTAGAAGATCCAAATATTTCATCTCCCGCTAATGTAGATGCAGCTATAGATTACAGAAAAAATCCTGATCAATATAAACAACGTGTCAAGATGGAAGTAGCTAGATCAAAACAAGATATTCCACAAGGTTTTATTATGCCAAGTTCAGAATCAGCTTATATCTCTTCCGTACCCAATACATCTTTAAATTCAAACAATAATAATAATAACAACAACAGTAATAACATTAACAACAACATATCATCAAATCATCAAAATAATATCGCAGATAATTTCTGGTATGATAGTGATGATGACCAAAATATTTCAGATTTTATGGATGATGATGATGATGACGAGGATGAGCAAGATGATGATCAAGATATCCAATTCGATGATGACGATGACGATGACGATGAAAGTATTGATAGTGTCATGGATAGGAAACAACCGAATAAAGCAGGTGATGAGTCGGAAGATGTTGATGATTTAGAAAGAATGGAAAAATAATAATCATTTTATAATACTAATAACAAAAAAAAAAATAATTGCCCTTCCCTCTCCCCCTTCTTTTTTGCATCTAGGCTTCCTTACCTTACCTTACCTTACCTTACTATCACATATATATACCTATATATATATAAAACATATCTTTTTACATTCTACTTTCTTCCTTGTGTTCAAGTATTAGGAAAAAGCCCTGCCAATTTTTTAATGAAAAACGCCAAAAAAACCATACGCGATTTACAAACCAAAAAATTATTTTTTACAAGAAAAACAAAAGAAAATTTTGTTCCTTTTATAACAAATCACACATTATAATAGTATCAAATATATATAACGAATTGAAAAGAGAAGTACAAGATTACTAGTGTATGTCTAATTCTCTGAAAATAAATTAACACACCAGTTTTCCATAAATTTGCAACATACATATTTTCCCCTGCGGGTTCATCCAGTAATGCCTTCTCCTATTAAAGCGCTTATAAGATCACCATTAAAGGAAACAGATACAAATTTAAAACAACAAGAACAACAACATAACAATAGAAAACACACTTTAGATCAATCAAACCAACAACAATTAAAGAAAAAACCAAAATATGAAAGAGGTAGATCAATAGAAGGTGCAGTATTGGTTAGTAAAACAACCGCTTTGAAAAAAATTGAACCAAAAGTTACACCAAAAGAACTGTTGGAATGGCAACATAACTGGAGAAAAATAATGAGTCGTGATTCAAAAATTTATTTCGAAATTACTGATGATATTGATAACAAAAAAAAAGAATTACTGAAAAAAGGGTTCTTATCATTAGGCGCCGAATTAACATTATTCTTTGACAATAGTGTTACTATCGTGATAACTAAACGATCAACTGATAATTTAAACTCACTAAATGATAATGATATCCTGAAAAGAGCTAAAAAAAATTATATGAAAGTTTGGGGCTATGAAAAAGCGATGAGATTTTTAACTAATTTAGATGTTGATTTTAATGAATTAATGAAAACAAAAATTAATATTACAAATTCAACTCCATCATTATCAAACCTTTTACAAAATGAAAAAATTTATGGTCCAAATGATAGAGATCCAAGAACTAAAAGAGATGATACACATTATTTTAAATTCCCACATATTTACATGTATGACCTTTGGCAAATTTGGTCACCTATAATAATTTTAGAATGGAAACCACAAGAATTATCAAATAAACTAAACTTACCTTATCCAACTCTTAAATTTGGTACATTTGGTAGATGTCCATTCATTGGTGATAGATCTTGTGATGAACAATCCTATAGACGTGTAATTAAAAGATATAGTCGTGATAAAGCTAATAAAAGATATGCAATGAGATTACGTCAATTATATCAATATCACGCTGATCCCTATTTTATATCAGAAGATGATTTAATTATTATACCACATAATTGTAATGATTCAAGAGAAGCGTATATTAAATGGCAACAAACTAAAAAAAGATTCGAACCAATAACAACATCTAAAACGGAAAATAATGGTGGTGGTGGTGGAGGAAGTGGAATCGCTGATGAATCGCATGAGTTAATTCCACATTCAACTACTCCATCAACCAAATCATTAGTCTATAAAGAACCACCAACTCCTCAATTAAAACGTCCAACTCTAGTATCTTTTGTTCGTCAGGAAACAGAAGAATTATTTCCAGATGATTTATGTTCAACAAAGAGGCAATCTAGAGTTCCTTATGAAATTAAAGCAAGTGGTGTTCATCAATCTAATGATTTCGCTACTTCATTTGGTAATGGACTTGGACCAACTAAAGCCAGTGTAATGAGTAAAAAAATTAAAACTTTAAGTCGATTGGTCGTTGATAGAAAATTAGGTGTATCAAAAAAATCAAATTCTACGCCTCAATTAGTTCAGCCCACCACAAATTCAACGACAACAACGACATATAATAGTAATAATGGTCATGATGATTCTTTACAAATTTTACACACAGCATCTGTTCCTGTTCCAATCACAGCTGAACCAGAAAAGAAAAAGGATAAAAAAATAGAAACTGAGAATAAGCCTGTTACAAAAGATATCTCTAAATTAACAATGGCAGTCAAAAAACAAGTTGTTAAAAATTCTGGTTATTGTGAAAATTGTAGAGTTAAATATGAATCCTTAGAACAACACATATATTCAGAAAAACATGTCTCATTTGCTGACAACGATTTAAATTTCGAAGCTATTGATTCCTTAATTGAAAAATTGAAATTTGAATTTTAAAAAGACCTTGAAACTGGTTACCAAGAAGAAAAAAAAGACCAAGACAAAAATAGCATTTTATTATGATATTATTTAATATAGCATAATATATCATGTATGCAGTATAAATTGTACGCATTACATTATCACATTTTCTTATTACCCCTTATCTCATGCACATATCATTCGATATATTTAGGTTTACTACATAGCAAAATTCAAATCTTACATAATTTAAATTTATACAAATTCATTTCATAAAAAAGGCTATATTCGGTTGCCTGCTTTTTTCCATTCAAAGCGTAATTATTATATAGTTGTTTGTCACTTCTTAGTCCTTTGATCAACTGGTGCCTTGCATTTCACCCTCAGGAAATGTTTCCGTCTTCTTGCACCTTTTGCATGAAAGATCTAGAATTTAAACGAAAAAAACTGCTTTATGAAATTCTCCATATGTACATTCTTACTAAAAATAGGGTTTTCCTTTTATCATGTAATTTGTTCGTTAAGAATGAACGGATTGTTTATTACAAAGCCCTCGTTTGTTTAATAAACTCTAAATTGAAGGAGAGTTTCCAAGGAACCATAGTGTAACCATAAGTCGGAGTTTCGTCAAAGGTATTTTCAACAAACAATAATGCTAACCCCACCATGTTTTGTAAAAGAATGTAGTGTAATCATTATTTCTAATTTTAATCGCTTGCAAAAAAGATCCTTGAAGATAATTTTCATTAATAGAATGCTATTGATATGGAGGATGCGACATTCCTTGTTCTTGAGTGCATCTTTGGTTCTTTTCAACCAGCAATTGAACTACGCGATAAAAGTGCTCCTGATGCATCTTTTGCAATTCTCAAAGTCAAAATAGAAATCATTAGCAGAGCTTCTTACGGTTACCTTAACTTGTTTCGATTCCAGAATAACATAACAGGAATTTTTGTTTATTTAATATAATCCAAACTTACCAACAATTTTCTCAACAATACTCAACCATGATATTCTTGACCATGTAGAAATCCCCACTTGGCACGTTGTCTTGTCTTTAAATGAGACATGTAAATTAGCGAGAACTTTTTCAACAGCAAACCATTCAGGTGCGCAGGCTGTTAAAAGTGTATCTCATTTTATTTCATTCTTACCATGATAGTAAATCAATCTCAATTGTTTTTCTGATTAATATATACTTGAGTAGATAATTGCCAAGTCAACCAATCATTGCCCATATATGAATTAATCGCGATTAAATAATATCTTTCGAACACGTAATTATTTCCTAGAGAGAGATCTGAAGTCACAAATGACAATCACAGCGAATAAAAAATTGGATTCAGATTAATGAAAGTGACATCACTTTAACCTTATTTGCTAAATATTATTAATCGTTTCTATTATTCTTGGTACTGTTCCATTTTGGGTAAATGAGTATTCTTGCAGAGTCTTTTTTCTTGTACAAACCTTCCTAAACGCCATCTATGTCTATAGCTTTAATATCCGAGTTCTCCAGACGTCGATTTCCCTTTTCCTGTGTTCATTGCGGAATGTCATTTCTTGGAAAGAAAAAAAAAGGGTCATGGGCGCACTTCTGCAGTCAGTTCTGCGAGAAACTCCATAAAAGATTGGCAGTGCTTGCAAGTCTCGATTTGGTTTTCGCAGGCAACCATTATAAGAACATATATATTAAAAACTGAAGGTTTTGGCATGTTGAGGAGATTTGTTTGAGGATCTTGGCTCGACAACTGACTGAAGGGGAGATAAACTGTTTAACTCATTATTTTACCTATTTGGTATATTTTAAGGTAAGATGATTCGACAATAGATTCTAGTTCTGTATTATTAAGAACGTACCTAATATATTTTTCTGAAATCTTACTTACTGCACTATGCATTGCCCTTCCGTCGTAATTGTACTCTAATTCCCCAATAAGCAGATCGTGAATTAATAGAAGAAACACGGATGCATGTTTTATTGTACGGTCCAGTTCGGGCGCGCGGAAAAATAACTTTCCCGAAGAATGTACAAACTCTATTGTTACTTTCTTTTCGTCACAGTATTCGCTACATAGGCACATACTGCTTCGAACGATGAAAACATAACACAATACTCTAATAACTGCAAAATGAAAAAGATTAAAATTCTATTGAAGACTTTTACAAAATAAATAATTAGTGTGTATATGGTGCTGATTATATTGTTATTCCAAACTTAAATTAAATCGACATAACATGGATTTTCAAATTGTTTTCAGAACTCAACAAACTGATCTCGTTCCTACAAAAACCCCATTTGGGGCAAAGAATCTGTTACATCATCGTACTCGTTAATTTAAGTTAAGAGCTAGGTGGACTTACCTCTTCAAAGGAGCATTATTTCTGTCATACGTCGGTAGTTCTGTTGAAACCGCGTTATTACCGTATTCTTCTGATCCTCTATTTACTGATGATGCGGGCACCCAACTAAAAGATGGAGTATTATAGCTCCTAAATGTGTATGGTGAGACTGTGGGTGAGGAGCTTGGAGTATGATAATATCGGTTATAGCCAGCACATAATAACAGTTGCCTCGTGGTAGGTTGGTTAGTAGTAATTTCTCCATTGGGTAGCAAATATACTCCAGATGTTAGTTTGAAATGGGCTTTGTAATGTCTTAGCATATTAGATCTTGCATTAAAAGTTTTGGAGCAACTAGTTAATGGGCAAATGAATGGTTTGTTACCAGTATGTATATTCATATGTGTATTGAGGGATGATGGCCTCTTAAATCGTTTCCCACATACTTTGCAACCATACTTGTTTTTCTGAGAGTAACCATAACTTATAATTAAAGGCGATGAAGATGCATAAGGAGAGTTTGGAACAGAAGACGAAGCTGACGTTTCATTATTTATAGATTGAGATGGAGATGCAGAAGGTGATAACTCCTTTCCTGTGTGCAAAGTTAGTTCTGGCTTTCCTGCATCACTTGTTTCTATATCAGGAGATTCTGAAACCAAGAATGGACCTGTTTCTTCGATATCATTCTTCGGATCAGGGATAAATCCTGTACTTAGCATAGAAGAAAAATTTTGTTGAGAAAAGCTAGTCTCATCCTTGTCTTGGTTGAATAATTTATCAAAAGTATTGTAAAAGCCTGTTAACATAGCAGTTTCATCCTTTAATTTTCTTTTAGCATCATCGAATGTATCGAATTTAGTTATTTCCCTTGAATTCTCATCTGTAAAAACTCTTAAGATGTTGGAGATAAATGGTGTCGTATTTTCCTTCTCTGATGTAGAGTTTCCTGTTATGGTAGATTCTAATGAGGAAATGGTATCATTTAATGATTCTTGACTAGAATTACTACTATAGTTATAATTACTGAAGCCTGAATCTAGTAAGTTTGTAAATGTACTAGACATTTCTAATGTTGTATTCTTAATCAAATCGGAAGCAGATTTGATGTCTTCAAAAGTATAAGAACCGTCAATAATTTTATCATCCAATGTGTCGATAGGAGCACTGTAGTTTTGATTTTCTGTAGTTGAAAGCATTGAGTCGTTGAATTATAAGTAAATGAGCGTATATATGTGCCAAAATCTAGAAAAATATTGGCCTTTCTAAGGTAGTGGATATTAACGATAGTCAATTATGAGGGTAGTTAGTAAATTAACAGAATTTTTTTATTAAACTGTATCTTAAACAAAAATATTGAGAAATTGAGATTGAAAAAAATGAACTTGTGGTTCATTTATATATAATGTGAATTAATATTTCGAGCAAAAATTTGAAGTAATGTAAAAATCTAAGCCATTAATAATTTCTAGGTAGAAGGTAAAATATGATTACCTCACATCGTTTTACCAAATCCAGTGGGCCCTTGATGTATTAGGGATATGATTGTCAATTTCATTTCTTGACTGAAATAATATGCCAAATTGCCTATTTTGGCTGGTACGGAAGCTTGACCCAGTAAAGCATGAAGGAAAGAATGCAAGTGGACAAAAAAAAAAAAGAGAAGAAGAAACAATTGTTTTTTCATGTCTGTACAAGTATCGACTATCACGCTAACAATATGAAAAAAAAAAAATAAAACCAGTTCCTCATTCGTACATGATAGTCTAACAATTTTGAGTTAGTAAATTAATAGATTCCACATAATAACAGAATAATTAGACTACATATCTTGTCACGGTGATAGTCAGACCCAAAGAAATTCATGGGAATAAAACAGTTAAGAAGGGCGACTAGACCATAGGAAAGCTCCACATAATCACACGTAGACTAAGAATCTTATCTTTCAAAAGTCAATTTGTTCAATCGTTGTAGGCCTCCTCACAGAACTGAAGATATAAGATGACACCAGAATCGGGACAAATGAACATACATGTGTTCCTATAAAAAAAGAAGTACAGAACCAGAATGAATCCATGATATCTGATAGACGGTCCACCCACTAAGTAGTTGTCGTAGCCTCGGTCAGGATTTATATTATTGGAAATTCAAGAAGATCACCCGGAGTCATTGATGTGCATACGGGTAGGGCACCAATTACCGACCTTTGTTCGTAATCATCAGAGAAACAATGTCATGTTGGTTGTGCTTCTAAAACTCAGTAGGTATTCCGTACACATGTGTTTGGAAGATCAAATTTCAGATAACATGGAGGTCCTAAAATGGAATGTAAATTGTGTGCATAACATTTTTGCCTATACAAATCAGCGGGGTTAAAAAATAAAAGCTTCTATACGTTTTGTGCATCTTCGCGAACAGCTTTCCTTCTCAATCTAACATTATATGCAGAACGGACTTCGGAGTGCCTAGCTCGGCTTTTGTGTGGGCCTACGGCAGTATCTTGGTTCGACAAGATCAGAACAAATTTGTCGAATCAGATGCAAGACCAAGAATTACAAGATAGGATGGATGTTAACGTAAATTTAATCTTTTTATTTTTAATCTTAATTTTTATTTTCGGTGTGGGAGCACTGTCGTTTAATGGTAGACGGTCTGTTGAGGTTTTAAAAGGTATCACATGTACTTCCACAAGAGGCTAATTATTTAATTCATTTTACTCGACAGGTATTATTGAATCAATATTGAACACCATACTACCTATTTCAGTGAGCTTAAAACTTTTAGAGAGACAATTAAATGTAAGATAAATCAGATTTATGCCAATCCCTGCAAAATTACGTTTACTCACGCTGTCCATCTTTTCTTGCTTCATCTAATTCATTTTTACTCACCGATAGATCGCAATTAAACATCTGCGGATTTGTCAGCCGAAAAAAAATGGTCAACCTCCTACGCCAACAAAGTCCAGGTAGCAGAAAAAAGAGTTACTTCGTAAAGATCTTAAAATATCATGACACGCCTTTCTTTCTTTCAACATTGCTTTGAGGCGGCGCATACTCTAATTCGTTGAAACAAAAACCAAGATGAAATAAACTTTTGTGATCGTTGGATAACAAAGAAATTAGTAAGCTAGAGTGTGTTGAGGAACTGGCCCGATAAACTTCCTTTATATGATATCATAATACCCTCATTCCTGTCGCTTTTGCTTCAATTTACTTTTGTTTTATAAACTTATGCAGTAATAACCACTCATGCGTGTAGGTTTGAGATTTGCCATCCCAAATGTTTCTGTTTAAGCAACTTGCACTATGAAAAAGCAGAAAAATGGGTGTCTGAGTGTATCTGTCAGGAATATATCGGTCAAAGTCATAGGAACGGTAATAAAACGAATTAGTATCTTTCGGTTAGTAGTTACATGAAGTTTATCAGGCAAGTAGGATCAAACAGACAAACCGCTAGAAGTTCAACAGGAAAAAAGTACGTAGGTGAGCCAATGTATGTAAAAGAATGTTTTTTCCATAAATGAGTAAATATCATTTTCTGATTTTGACGAATAAACATGGGAATAAACGAGACTTCTCAACAGATCTTTGTAAACCGATAAAGCTTCCATTCATTCCACATGTACAAAAGGACATTCCTTACAAAGTCAGATCTGGAACATCCTAGGTGTAACATAAAAAACACGTTAATTTTACCTTTCTTTCATGCAAGTGCGTAGTAAGCGAAAATCAAGGCGGAATGGACTTTTATCGGCCAGAAAAAAGAAAATGTACTTCGTGAACAAAAAAAATTTTTGATACCTTAAAATTATTGAATTTATGGGAGTTGCAACAGTTTGTAAATAATTTATTTGTTTTTTCAGAATCGTGGGATGGATTGAAATTTTGATATTTGGTTTGCCGAGCTCCGATATAAATGTAAACTGGGAAGTTCAGAACTTAAGTCACATGACTTCTTCGACTTAAAAAAGGGTGTTTGATAGGAAAATTGGCAGAGCCCCCCTGCTAATAATTCAATATTGATAGTAATATTCTTGATCTCCCTTAACCAAATATGATTTCAATTTTCATGGTATAAAAGTTATCAAGTGAAGTTGCTTGAATATTGTTGTTCTAAAATAAGTTGAATAACGATACATCTATTGTATTGATCAAACAATCAGAAATATTGAGATGAAATATGATTAAAGTTATAATGGGAATGACTGAAATAGTTCTCTTTTATATTGGACCGATTGAACCATCATTCAAAGAAAATAAAAAAAGTGGTTGGCTAATACGATAAAAATTAAGTCTTATATAAATAAGTAATATCCATCACCAATTTCGCTAAACAGAATGTTAGATATGATTTTGCCTGTCCTTAGTGGCGTTGTCCGAAACGTACTTTGCCTAGAAGCCTCGCCGGCGTACTTTAAACGTAAATCTGCCATAAACTAATTAGTACGTACTAGTGTTGTTTCTGGGCTGAAGTCCCTCTAAAGCCAGAGTGCTTGCAGTTGTATGTAAATTGCTGTATATCCGTACAACACACTTCACATGAGAAAATTTTCTTTTATAGATAGGAAGTTCGCAATCCAGACATTCCTACATACATTACATTCTTCAAATTATAGTGAGGCTCCGGGGTTGATTAGTAGTAAATGAGAAAACTTATCCTATATGCTTATCGTGATTTTAGAATGAATGATCTTTCGTAGGTCTTCTATGGAAGTCTTTTTCTTGGTCCTTTCTACAACCCACAAGGAAACCGTAGGATTATTTTGTTCTATCCCGAAATGTCGCCATTTAGTAAGCGTTACATGTAGAGACATAGGCAGCACAAAAGCCAAATAACTTTTTGGTCCTCAACCTTATTCTGTTAGACATATATCTTCGCGCAATTTTGTATGCTCGAGACTAAAAATACCACACAAGGTCATATCGGGTTCTGTTTAGTTTGGCCGTTATATCAACAGGAATTTTGTTCTCAACCGTAAGTCCGAAAAAAAGCACCGAAAATAAATCGAGCGCCCCAAAAAACAAAATATTGGATCTTTTTATCGCATTGCCAAATCGAGCGTTTTATCGATTTCAAAGTTGTTGTACATTAACACGGCAGAAGGTGGAAGGTATATGTAGAGTATGTCGTTGTGTTTATGTTGCTCTGGGAATATATAGGGTGCGGTTTAAAACTTTCAAAAAGGTGTTAGTCAGCAAAATTAGTTGTTGTGTAGGACATGAAATTTCGCACTGTGATCACATTAAGAAATTTAAAAAGTTGATCCAGAATTGGCGGTCAGGGTAGTAAAGTGGGTTGCCAAAATTTCCTGGAAGGACTGAAGCGTATATGAATGAATTAAGAGTTGAATATGAATTTAAATTTTTAAATTATATTGCAATGTCCGTACACGTCTGAAAAAAAATTATACAAAAATAATTTCTAAATTTGATTATTAATTAACTGGCTAGCAGTTGGTTTTTCAAGTGAAATCTTGCCATTTGGTAGTAAATACTTACCCTTTGATAATTTAAAATGTATCTTTAGATGCCTCAACATGTTGGATCTAGCGTTAAAAGTCTTTTTACAGCCAACATACAAACAAGTATATGGCCTGACTCCTGAATGTATATTTAAATGCGTATTTAACGTAGATGGCCTTGAAAATACCTTGCCGCATATCTTACATTGATGTCCTTCCTTCGATGGTTCTTGACTTGAGAAGCTATTAGACATTTCTAAAGGTGACGATGTTTCCGTTAGAGGTGAGTCTCCAAGATTAACAGAATTGTCACATTTTGGAGTATTAGATGTAAGGACTGCACCGTCTAAGTTCGGTGAGCTGAGTGTGCGTAATTCATTGTTTTGTGTCAACATATTTGAACAGAAAGTATTTCTAAATGTTAAATTTGGTGATGAGCTCACACGCCTTGAAGTCTCACCTATCGGGCTTGAGACACTTTTTTTTGAACTCTCTACTTGTAATTTTTTGACGTGACAAGGACTATCTATGACATTAGATTTACTTTTATGATGGTTGCCAAAGTTATATTTATATTTGTAATCTAGACTCTTAGTTCTCCTCCTATCCCTGGGTACTGCAGCCCAAGAACTTTTATTTGTATTGTATATCAAAGGCGTTCTTTGTTCCAAGGCGACAGTACTGATATATGCATTTCCTTTTCTTCCAATAATTGATCCATACAAATTATCAAAAATGTCACAGAAAAATGGGGTAGGTTGAAGAAGATTTATTTCATCTTGAAATAAATTTGAGGCTGATGTTGACTTTTGGTTCCAGCTTTCTGTCATAATTGTAAAGTCAAATTTTTGAAATTTAAAAAAAAAAAACTGTGTAGTGTAGAGTAGTATCTGATTACAGATATAAAAAGAAATAAAATGAGTTACCTTCTTTTTCACCTTAATTTGAAAAAAAATTGTGATTAGTGAAAATGAAATTAGTTAAGAGGAAAGCCAAGATAATAATTATAATGATAATGATAATGCTGACATCATTTGGTTATATATATGTGTGTGTGTGTTAATCCGAAAAATAGACAATTAATATAAACTCTACAGCCATTCTATCGTAAAAATATTTTTTAATTGAATGGTAAGCATATTTCTAAGTCTAATGTTGTTCCATGGATCGAGTGACCATTAATGTTCGAATTCAGCAACAGGGAAATAAAGCCCAAGATGTTTCTATGCCGAGTAAATAATTCATACATTTGAGTGTAACTATAGAAAGGTAGTAAATGATGTTGTGCGACATTTTACACTTCAAGAGATATAATAAGAATCGAACAAAAACTAATTACCAATAGGAGATATAGTAGTATCCACTGAGGGAGGAAAGTTAAGTTTCCCATTCCCCAAAATTCATATTAATGAAACATGAGGCACTGATTAAAAGAAGATTAATTATATACTTAAATTTGGTTTTTTTTCCTATTATTTTTCCCAGAGGATCGGCGGACAAATTATCTAATCATTTTTTTCTCTTTTACGATCTACACTATTTCAGTTTGCCGCATATATACCCAAACAATATCCCCGAGTAAGGACGCGCACTAAAACGGAGTTCCAATCTTGGGCTTAAAAATGCTCGTTCCGCAGTGATGGAGTTAGTACACGAATGAATGATTGTTAAACAATTACCATTTGAAAAAACCAGTTGATGATGTCAATAGAGTTATAGAAGCTTAAGAAATTTATGGAGAAAATATTTTGAGAAGAGAATTTTTTGATCTGTTGATTTTAAGGTTTTGCCAAGGGTTTAACCGGCATTTAATCAATTAGGACTATACAACGAAACATCCAATTTAATCATAAAAAGGGGCCTAAAGCCCTGGCTTGGGATAAGTTTGTTGAATGGCGTAATTATCAACTCCAGGAGATGTAATTGTATATACTTTCTTTTTCCATGGCTTGGATGAAATTGTCCGATTCACTTGATTTTTTTAAATTCTTTTCTTTCATATGTTGAGTTCTCAAAATAAATTTTCAAATATAATTAGGATTCTTGGCATTTGTCTTGAATTGTAAATTAACCTCTAATTTACTATGTCATTGGTGTGATTCAACAGATGGATAATTGTCTGAATATCGAGTTATTGTAGTAATTTAGATCATGAGAGTAATTTTTTTTATATTGAGTTCTTTCATTTATTTTTCGTTTTTAGGTTTCCAGCCGGTATAATAATTACAATTTTAATGATTATTTGATTATAGGAGAAGCCTTATGTTAGTGACACTTTTTGTTGTAATTTTTTTTAGGTTTTTTATTGTTTAGTTGTGATTTTTGCACATGAAATGCTTTAAACAATATAATTTAGCTTATTTTAATAAATAAAATAAAAATTAGAAAAATCCTATATATAATGGAATATGAATTTCAACTTTGAAATCTATTCAACACTTTTTTTGAAAAGTAGATTAGAGAGAAGAATATTGAATACATTATTTTACCATCATAAAACAAGACAATAATACAAATAATTACATACATAACTGGAATTCACGACCAATATAATTATGGGTAAGAGCAACTCGCTGTTGTAAATTTGATTATTTTCTTGTGAAAATTGACAAAAATGATCTTCAAAAAAGGGAATAAAAGTTTATATCGCCAACAGAGATCCAAACATAAATTATATGAAAGAATTGAATGTATTTGTTTTAAAATCTCAACTTTAGCTTTTAAGAGATTGAATATTTCATTTGCGAAACGAGGAGTGTATTACAATAATACTACCGCCATTGGGAGTCATAAATGAGATACAATACGAATATTTATTTTCTTAAGAAAAAGGTCACAACACTTTTTTGGATCTAAATAATGTCAGTAACAGTTAAATATTTTTTTGTAACAGCTAACGTTAGCGTACCCTCGAAAAAAAGACAATCGTTAAAATCTCGGGCGAACATAGGAAAAAGCGAATGTAAATCCGGAAATAATATCGTTACATAGTGAAAGATATTGGAAAAGAAAAATAAAATTAATATCCCGAGGTGATATAATTGCTTACCACTCCGCTTACAAATTTCCAGCTTTCAAGAATATAGTTATATGAATAGTATAATTATAGTATAGCGTTTGTTATTCACCTAAAATACATTTTAAATTAGAAAGCTGAATTTAAGAAACATAGGCTTATTATATATACCTGTAAGAAATTAGTCAGAGAAGGCGAACTATATATAAAAAAAGGAAAATGGAAAATTTTAGGGCATGCCCAAACTGTATCACATGCGCATCACATTCTGGTTCCTATTCAGACGTTCATTCGCTAAGTGTTGAAGCTGGTGATTCTTTCTGGGAGAAGACGCATAAGCCAAGGCTGATTGTCCTAATTAGACACGGTGAAAGTGAATCAAACAAGGATAAGTCTGTCAATGAGTCTATACCAAATCAACTTATTTCTTTAACCGATAAAGGTTGGAAACAAGCACATCAAGCCGGTATTGAACTATTAAAGATATTAAATCTCGATGACAATAAAATTGTGGACAAGCTAGAAAAGAAATATAGTACACCTGGAAGTGAATGCGGCAAATTACCCTTAATTAATTATAAGCCATTAAATAGAAATTTGGACAAGAATATCGTTTTTTACACCTCTCCTTATAGGAGAACAAGAGAAACATTGAAAGGGGTATTAAATGTCCTTGACGAATACAATGAGCTAAACTCCAACGTAAAAACATGTAAAGATGCTTCATATAAACCGACTGGCAGACAAAAAAATGCAGTATGGCCTCCAAATTCTACACGTGGACAGCTATCAAGCGGGCAATATGAGAATGATGGTACTACACATTGTGTTACAAACAGAACTCCGAATAAGACCTATTTAATGTATCGCATCAAAGATGAGCCACGTATAAGAGAGCAAGATTTTGGTAATTATCAAGAAGTAAGTAGCATGCAAGATGTATTGAAAAAAAGAGCTGCATATGGCCATTTTTTCTTCCGATTTCCACAGGGTGAAAGTGCAGCCGACGTGTACGATAGAGTCGCTAGCTTTCAAGAGACTATGTTTCGACATTTCGAGGAGAAGGAATCGAAGAGGCCGCGCGACGTGGTTATCCTAGTAACACATGGGATTTATGCCAGGGTATTTTTGATGAAATGGTTCAGATGGACTTACGAAGAATTTGAATCTTTTACCAATGTACCAAATGGGTCAATGATAGTGATGGAATTTGACGAACGTCTAGATAGATATGTCTTAAGGTCTGAGTTGCCTAAATGGGAACATCTGGAGGACTAATCAAATATACTAAGAGTTCTTGAAACAGCATAGCGCAGTCTATTTCACATACATTGACAAAAAAATACTGCCAAAAACTTTCTCTAATATATCAGTCTCAGTACTACAACATTTAAATATACATTTATATTGTCACAGAAATATTTATATGTATGTGCATCACACACCCACACATTCGGACTAATATTCCGGCTTCCAGAAAATTTAGTTAATTTATTATGATAACCCAAACCTCTCGCAGGGTTTCCTTAGCGTCCTCTAATTTCAACCTTCAACAACCAGAAAATCACACAATAATGTTGCGTCTTGGTTAAATTCCCGAATTTATCCAGTTCAGTCGTCATTTTCAATAGAAGTACCACCGCCTAGCGTTTGGCATCACTCTACGTTGTTTACTTATGGATATTAGGACAAACAGAATAATTACCGCAAGATTTGGAGAAGAAAGACTTAAGCTTACTGTAACTGTAACAAAATCAAGCACCTTAGAAACAAGCTGAGGTAACATTTGTGGTTTATTGAATTGAAAAAAAAAAATTGTACACGAGTCTGTTATTATTATATAAATATAAAAAGTACTTACAACATCAATTTAAAAAAATATTTTATATATTTCTCTTATGTACTTTCTTACTTCTTAACTACTTTTCTTTGTTTACAAAAGACCATATATTTTTAATATATTAAATACAAACATACAAAAATGGCTAGAACTTTCTTCGTCGGTGGTAACTTCAAATTAAACGGTAACAAACAATCTATCAAGGAAATCGTTGAAAGATTAAACAACGCTTCCATTCCAGAAAACGTTGAAGTCGTTATCTGTCCACCAGCTATCTACTTAGAAGAAGCTGCTTCTTTAGTTACCAAGAAACAAGTTTCTGTCGGTGCCCAAAACGCTTACGCTAAGGCTTCCGGTGCTTTCACTGGTGAAAACTCCGTTGAAATGATCAAGGATGTTGGTGCTAAATGGGTTATCTTAGGTCACTCTGAAAGAAGAACTTACTTCCACGAAGATGACAAATGTGTCGCCATCAAGACCAAGTTTGCTTTAGACAACGGTGTCCCAGTTATCTTATGTATCGGTGAAACCTTAGAAGAAAAGAAGGCTGGTATCACTTTAGATGTTGTCAAGAGACAATTAGATGCCGTCATTGCTGAAGTCAAGGACTGGACTAACATCGTCATTGCTTACGAACCAGTCTGGGCTATTGGTACTGGTTTAGCTGCTACTCCAGAAGATGCTCAAGAAATTCACGCTTCCATCAGAGGTTACTTAGCTGAAAAGTTAGGTCAAAAGGTTGCTGAAGAAACCAGAATCTTATACGGTGGTTCCGCTAACGGTGCTAACGCTGTTACCTTCAAGGACAAGGCTGACGTCGATGGTTTCTTAGTCGGTGGTGCTTCCTTGAAGCCAGAATTCGTTGACATCATCAACTCCAGAAACTAAGGAAATTCAAATACTTAATTAAATTATTTATTTCTTTTTCTCTTTTATAAATTTTATGTACTACTCGTAATGTTATGTATAGTAAACGAAACGAATCAAATCCAAAAACAAGCAAATCACGAAAAAGAATATGATATAGATGTTAAGTATGTTAACTTTAACTATATAACGAGAATTATTTAAACAAGTATACCAAAATATTGGGCTCTTGGAGCCACTTTTCGTTTCAATTCTTCCCATTGAACTACAAATATATCTACCAACCAATATAATATCTTACCTGTTAAACTTAGCGTATTTATTCTTGCAAGGGATTCAATATAAACAATATTGGAACTTGTGAAAAGAAAACATAAATCAAGTACCTTGAACCACATTGTCAAGATACAACATGTACCAGGCCCGTTTAATAGTACCAAATGAGGCTTGTTGAGCATATTCATTTTGATTTTAACCACCTGAACAAATGATTGTATCACTGTCTTCAGGATGCTGATAATGCTAGCAATTAAACCAGAGTTGACCTCCCTTGCTTTCGGGAAGTGGAAATACTTGATTGTACATGTGTCATGAGGTATAATCTTTTCTATTCTTTGGCGGGATTCCAAATCAGAGTAGCCAATGTACAGTGTATTCCCACTCTTCAATAGTGTCGTTTCATAGTTTTGTAAAATACGTAATAATTCACCTGTATGGCCGCCTGAACCTAAAAATAAAAATAAATGAAGAGGTTTTTCTTCTATACGCTTATTGAAGGGATGAGTATAGTGTAATTGATGACTTCCTGGAAATCTATAAAAAGGTAGAATACTAATCAGGCGTATAATGTAAATGGTAGCTATTAGAAGTACAATAGCAGAGATGCAGGCCCAATTCATCAATAGATTTTGAAAAGTTACTTAAACAATTGTCAATTATGTCTCTAATATGATAGATCACCGGTTGAATTAGAAAACTAACCTCCTAAATGGGGTTAAACCCGGAGATTCATGTTTCTAGAAAGTTATTTCTTACCTTCAAAGGTTCTCGGTGATCTCAGAATTTCCAAAATTATTTTTGGAAATGGTAAGTTTCAATACAGAGACGCGAACAAACAAGAAAAATATGGACGAAATAGGCAGTAACACGAAATATTTCATCAAATTTAATCAACTGGAAAAGGAAAAAAACACCAAATTGAAATGGAACCAACGTGCATGTACCAAACAAGTCCTTATCTTGTCGAAAGCACAGTAACTACTGCACTAGATTAAATAATCATTACTTCTATAGATGACATCGTTTATATAAATATATATTTCAAAACCTCAAATAATTCGTTATAGTATATTATCTGACCATCCCAATCTCGATCTCTGTAACCTCAAAAAAACAAGACTTGTATATAAGAGACCACTTTGAAGGATACAAAATTTTTTAAAACTTCTAGTTCAAATAATTATCAAATCAATCAAGTAGGAACAAAGAGAAAAATGTTGAGAAACTCACAAAGAAAAAGGACAACCTCCTCTGATAAGAAAAAAAGACAATCCATGCTTCTTGAACCTATTGCAAGCAAATTAGATATTTACAAATCAAAAAACAAATCGTTAGAATGCGTATTGGAAGACTCACATCCTGATAATAAAATACGCTTCTCCTCATCATCAAAGCATCAAAGTAGTAGATCACGTCCGCTAGTACAAAGAAACATATCCAGAGGTGAAAATGTATTAAAGAGAAGTAGTGTCATATTGGATGATAATATGGTTCGAGATTACAATATTGCTTTGAAACATCTTGAATCAAATGGTTCTTATTCAAATTCACGTTCATCAAATTACACCACACGTCCTAATAAAACGATAACCGACATATGCCCAATAAAGGAGAGCGCAACCAGAAGGAGCGATTCTGATTCTAGTATCTCATCGAAAGAAAGTTTAACGTCGTCATTATTTTCTAATGAAAATAGTCTGACAATACGTGATTTGCTATATGAAGAACTAGATAGATTGGAAGAAATTTGGGCCTTAAAGAATTCCACCGAAGCCAATAATGAATCAAAAGCTGAAAATAAAAACCTATTAACAACATGCTCTAAAGCGTTGTTTGTAGTTAACGATAGCGCACATGATAAGGGTGCATGGATGGAATTAAGGGATGTTGATGGGGATGAATTTGATGATATTATTGGTAATGAACATCACAAAGCCGATATCTATGGTACTTCGAGCAGTCACCTAAGAACAACATTAGAGTTTCTGTAATACTTATTATCTACAATTACAACAAAGCAAGATAAGACACTTATATTTAACATTCTAGAAACGATAAAGGCATTTTTTAATTTAATAACATAATAATACCCCCATAATAAAAGAACTGCCCCTTATTCAATAATACCTACATAAATAATAATGAACAATAAATAAAATAATTACTAATGTGCACCTATGTACTTTTCAATAAACTAACTAAATTTGGTATTTAATCATTTAATGGCGGGACGTATTTCTTTTCGCTAAAGTTTCAGATCTTTTATGTTCTTCACATTAAAAAAACACCGCGATCTTCTTTTTTATTGTGTATGCAGGGGAAACGGACCGGCTACCGCCCTGCCGACTTTCTTGGCCATCGATTCTATAATTTTTCTAGAAAAAAAAAGTCAAACTTGACATTAGTTAGAATATCATAGAAGGGATATACATCAAACGACGGGTATCCCTTCATCGTCCCTTCTGCTCATAATTGACAGTTCAATCACATAACAGCAAAAAAATAATTACTTGTTCTTGAGCTACGCCATTTATTGACATGTTCGTTAAAAACTGATAGATCATGGGGTACACAACTTGGAACCGGTAATCACCACACTTCACCAAATTTCTCTTTCTGGTAATAAGGAGCTAACATTCGGTTCATATTTTTTCCAGTTGTTTCTAGGAATTTCTTCTGTAACACATATTCCGACACAACTCAGTTTAGAAGTCCTTTAATGTAAGATTTCGATATGTTTAGAATTTAAGGGATACTATTAAATGATCAACTTACGAATAAAAGGAAAAAGTATAAATAGATCAAGAATCTTTCATGTATTTAGCTTAGCAAACTTATATAGTTTCCTTTTACTTAACCCATAAAATACCAAGTTTTTAACGAATAAAAAGTTATATTAACAAACAAAAAAGCCTAATAAATTAATAAATTACTCAGAAAAAAATATGTCATTTAACAGTCCATTTTACAATTTTTTTGAATCTATCAACAGTGAAGTTGAAAACTTCCATAGATTATTAGATGATAATTTGGATTATCAACCAAAACGTGCAAGAATAACAGGAGCACCAGATGATACCATGGGAAAGCAATTAACTAAAGCTCCACACCATCATCATCCTTCTCAAGAGTTGGTTTTCAATCCAGTTAACGAATTAGATAATTGGTTTGACAACGACTTTTCATTAGTCCCTGCCGATTTTGGTCTTTCCAAGCAGATCCCTGTCCCTGTTGATATCTTGGACAAGAAGGACAATTATGAATTACGTGTAACTGTCCCTGGTGTCAAGGCCAAAAAGGATATTGATTTGGAATATCATCAAAATAAGAATCAAATTATAGTGTCCGGTGAAATCCCAAACACCGTCACTGAAACGAATAAGAGTGATGTCAAAGTTAAGGAACGTGCTTCTGGTAAGTTTAAGAGAGTTGTCACGCTACCGGAATACCCTCGTATTGATGCAGATCATATTAAGGCTGACTACTCAAGTGGTATTCTAACTCTGGAAATTCCAAAGTTGAAGCCATCAAAGGGCGATAAGAGTCATGTTCACAAGATCGAAATTTCCTCACAAGACTCATGGGGCAATTAAGTAAATCAAAAAAGCGCCTTGGTTGACCCATTGATGAATTTATAAACTGTTAAGGTTTAATGTTTTTTTTATTGCAAAGTTGGAATATATATAATGCGATCAATATAGAGTCGTATTATCGTGTCGAACTCATTTTTGTTTTTATATACTTAAGTATATATTTTTCTTTTAAAATGAATAATGTTCTTTTAAGATTTATCCGTTCTCTATAACTGTTTATGTATATTAACAACTTCACGACTACTTAGTGTCGGTTTATTCTTGCCTCAGCAGCTCTTGCACGTTGTTCTCGCATTAATCTTCTCTTTTGCTCCTCACTTAAAGAACTTAAATTTTGCTCCATAGATATGGTAATATCATTATTGCTGTTTAGTTTATGTCCTGATCCTCTCTTGGAATCTTTTTCTAATTGTTGCCTTTCCTTTGCTGCTGCTAATTCTTTCTTAATTATATTTGCGGTTTCAATTCTTTCCAGTTCTTCTTTCTTGTGATTTAGTTTATCAACGTCCTCTCGGCTCAGAGGCATACCGACATGTGACTCTTCCCAATTTGTGAAGTCTTCGCCAAGGTTATGTCTTGCTATTTGAAATGCCTGTTTGACGGACTCCGATTTTGATAAGTCCCATGCAGTCCTCCCCATCACATTCTTAATGATTGGGGAACATTTTAATGTAGAAAGCAAAATTAAGACCATTTGCTTAAGGCCCTGTTGTGATGCATAATGTAACATTGTCGGTGTTGCAGCATATTTTGATTCAGGCATTAGTTTGAAATCAATGTTCAATTTATTTTTTCTCAGATAGGCTATTAACAATGGTGCTTTACCCCTTTTCAACAATTGAATTAATTCTTCAGTATGGTTTTCTTCAGATGATAATTCCTGAGTTGGTTTTTTAGGTTTTGTTTGATTAGAATTGCTGTTTGTTAATGTTGGTGGAGGAGTTTTGATAATTATCGGTTCAGGCTTCTTAGTCACTTTCAAATAAGTTAATTCACACCATGCTTTCTTTAGTTCACCTGTTGTAGGTCTCGAAGTTGTAAATGGGAAATTTTTTAACCTTGAGTCATCTTTCTTTATCAAGTTATCAGCGAAAAACATCTTCCTATCCTGTACATTTCTAGCCCTTATAAAAATATTTTCACACTTATCTAAATATGGTGACCATTCTTTCAGTAAATTTTGTACGTCTGTCTTCAATGCAGCTTCATTATATCTACGTAGTGTAGAACCAGCGGAATTAGCTTTGCCCTTTGCATTATCCATTGCTGATTGAGAACCACCTTGTTTTCTTCTGGTTGTGTATCTATGAAACGTTTTATGTTCCAAAAATTGTACTGCTTGTTCTTGAAATGACATGCCTTGTCTTCTGACATTATTTGAAATGTTAGTTCTCTGATGTGACACAATAGCACCAGCAAAGTGACCACCACCTACCATAAAAAGCGCAGAAAATTTTAAAGATGTTTCTTCAACATTAGCATTCCATTCGTTTATTGTCCTAATTGGCTTTGTAATTTCAGTGCTATTGAATAATGCTTTATAAATTCCAAAGACTTCGTTTGAATTTGGTGATAATAGCTCTGACTTAAAATATATTTGGGGTGACTGAGTATTCAAATGACTAATTTGACTTGATTCAGTGTTTTGAGTGACATCTAAATTTTCAAAAATTTTATCTAGCGTATCTGAATCATTTTTATTCATAGAAATATCATCATTTTCTTGGATATCATCATCATCATCATCATCGTCATCATCGCTTCCACTATCACTTGCCGAATTACTTGCCGGTTTCTCATTCTTATTGATGATATCATTTTGTTTCATACTTAGTTGTTCATGTTCTAGAAAAGTGAGAGGTGGCTGTTCCTTTAAATTTCTCCTAATATTAACGGTGTGGAAATCAGTTTGATAATGTTGCCTTTGATCTTCATTATTTTTAAGATCTAGATTACATACATTACAATGCAATATTTTAGATACTGTATTTGCCTTTTTTATTACAGTCAGTACCTCCTCTTTCTTTTCTGGTAAAGGTTCAACTTCTTTCAGTGTGGCGTCGAATGTTAAGAGTTGCAATGAGTTCAGCACAGATTCTGAAAGGTCATAAACGTAAAGGTCATTTCTCTTGAAGGGTGTAACTGACATGATAAACCCTCGACAAACGTGTTTGCAGGTCGTGAAACAGTGGTGGGTTGTATATAAAGTGATGCTATTACTTCAAATTTTCAATATTTTTCATAGGAAAAAAAAAAATATGTCCAAAAAGCATTATTAGCGTAAAGGTATAAACTATTAAATGCGTGAGTGCAACAACTATTTACATAAAAAGACAGATAAAAGTAATTATTTAGAACCAATTCTATGACATTCTTGTAAGAAAAATTTAATCTTTTCCGTATCCATAAATGGATGAGTACCATGACCAAAATTAACGATATAATTTTGTTTTCCACCGCCGAAACCATGAATCATATATTCTACTTTTTTAGTAATGACTTCATCCGAACCGTAAATAACACCAGGATCTAAATTACCCTGTAGAGTAACACGGTTATTATTGACTTTAACTGCTTCCTTTGGATCCCAACACCAGTCAATTGAAACACCATCGAATCCGATATCACATAATTTATCTAAGGCATACCATGAGTTTTTTGCGAAGACAATAATTGGTATTTTCTCTTTGATACCTAATTCCTTTAATCTAATCGGTACTTTTGTTGCGATTTGCTTCAAATAAGGTAAAGAAAATTCATCGAAATCCATTGAGGACAATTCACCACCCCAACTTTCAAAGACTTGCAAAACTTGAGCCCCTGCCACAATTTGTTGACTTAAAAATTCGACGGCTACATCAGTAATTTTTTGTAATAATTGATGTGCTAAAGCAGGTTTTTCATTAATCAGTTGTTTAGCAAATCTAAAGAGACGTGAGCCACCTCCTTCAACCATATATACTAATAGAGTCCATGGACCACCACAGAAACCAAATAAAGGCACTCTTCCATTTAATTGATGTCTTGTTAAATTGATTGCTTCGAAAGCCCATTTTAAAGATTTCATAACGTCAACGTCATGATCTAATATTTTTTGAACATCTTCAGTAGTTCTTAAAGGATGTGGAAAGTTTGGACCTTTACCGTCAATCATTTCTACCGTCATACCTAAAGCTTGAGGGATGACAAGAATATCACTGAAGATAATTGCTGCATCAATTAAGCCCGCATACCTTTCAATTGGTTGAATTGTTAGTTCAGAGGCAATTTCAGGAGTTTGACATAGTTCGAAAAAGTTCTTGTTACCTTTTAATTGTTGATATTCTGGTAAATAACGACCAGCTTGACGCATGATCCAACATGGCGGTCTCTCTACTTTTTCACCTTTTAAAGTTCTTAAAAGAAGATCATTCTTCAATGGTGGGAATTCTGTAGACATAATTGTGTTTTTTCTGCCTTATCCTTCTTTTATGATCAATTGATAACTATCGATTGCAGGTATAAAATGTATTAAGTTATAAATGAACCATTATTGTCAAGAGGGGAGGGAGGTTCCTTTGTCTTCCTTTTTTTTTTAGTAACAAGTTTATTTTTTTCCAGTCTCGCTCGCTAGCTCGCTCGCTTCACAATGTCGTTCCATTAATAATATTTTTCTTTAAAGAGCCAAAATAAACGAATTCTTAAAAATAATACAATAGACAAGTTGTATCCGAGTATATATTCAGCCCTTGTACCTTGCTATGTTAGTATCCGTCTCCACAAATCTATCGGTTTTCATTACTGACATATAAACTGATTGTAAATATGAATCAAATATCATATCATACTATACGGACACGGCACTTTGAAAACTTCATTTCGAAGAAAACACCGCAGACACAACTAAAAGATCCTTAACGATACTGAACAAAACAATGAAAAAATGTGTAAGACATTCCTTTCTATTATAAAGAATCATGAAGCCGTAGAAACAATATCAACTGGAGAGCGACCGGTTACGGGTTCTTTGTTATAAAAAGGGTCTTTGGGATCGACCGAAAGATGCCTGTTTCGGATAATGCCTCCATAGGTGTGGTAACCCTAAACTAAAACTGATATACTCACTTTAAAACAATTATCTGACTAAAAAAAATTTCAACTCAAATCTGTTCCTTACCGGATAACAGCGAAAAAGGATATGGCATCAAAAAAACAAAAACGATGAGTAATAAAATGATTGAATTGACGAATCTGATTGAAAAGAGATATACAAACGATATCACTAAAAAGAACAAGATAAGAAAGAACACTCTCCAACTATCAATTCTCTCGTCATTCTTTTATTCATTATATTCATTACTACTAATGTAAATTAATTTAGTTGTATTCTTTCTGAGTGCCCGTATCCGCTCTTTGTTTCTTAACTCTCAACCACCCTTTTCTTACTTTTTGCCCGCCTTTTTCTTTTTCTTCCGGCTTTTTTCTCTTCTTCATCAATGAGTGTTATTCCTTAAACTACACTACGTATTACCGTTACAATCGATAATTCATTGTTATATATAACATCCTCCCCATTCATTAATTTCATCCCAAATTAATTTTTTTTTTTAACCTTTCTTCTTTTTCTTCTTTTTTTATTCTTCGATTTTAATATACATAAATAATCAAGTTTTTTTATACCAAGATATAAGATCTAACAAAACTCAAACAGAGTCCCTCTATTGTTCTATAGATTTTTTAAACTTTTTTTTTCATCTCTTTATTTTCCTATAGAAAAAAAAAACACTCTTCCTTCTAAATTCGAAGACTCATATATAGAAATATGACGGGAAATTTATCCGACTCAAAGGGTGAGAAATCACCTGAATATATTTTAAATGACTTATCGTCAAATAATTATGACAATCCAACTTTTCAAAGAAATGATGTACATGAAGAAGAATCTCGTGCTGGTCTAGTCAACAGATTTGTAGATTCTTTCAGAAGAGCTAAGGAAACAAACGCTGAAGAAACTAATGATTTAGAAGATGGTACACAATCAATTGCCTCCAATTCTCATTTGAAGAAATCAATGAAGTCAAGACATGTCGTAATGATGTCCCTAGGGACAGGTATTGGTACTGGTTTGTTAGTTGCAAATGCCTCCAGTTTACATAATAGTGGTCCAGCTCCTTTAGTCATAGCGTATGTTTTAGTTTCTTTCGTCACATATTTTATGATTCAAGCTGCTGGTGAAATGGCTGTCACTTATCCAACTTTACCTGGTAATTTTAACGCTTACACATCTATCTTTATTTCAAAACCTTTTGGTTTTGCCACTGTTTGGTTATTTTGTTTACAATGGCTTACTGTTTTACCTTTAGAATTAATTACTTCTTCAATGACAATCAAATACTGGAATGATAAAATCAATGCAGATGTCTTTATCGTTATATTTTATGTCTTCCTTTTATTCATTCATTTCTTCGGTGTTAGAGCCTACGGTGAAACTGAATTCCTTTTCAATTCTTGTAAAATTTTAATGGTTGCTGGTTTCATCATCTTCTCTATTGTCGTCAATTGTGGTGCTGCAGGTAATAGTGGTTACATTGGTGGCAAATATTGGCATAACCCTGGTGCTTTTACCGCAAAAACTGGTATTGGTAGATTCAAAGGTATTTGTTACGTTTTAGTAACAGCATATTTCTCATATGGTGGTACAGAATTATATGTCTTATCAGTTAATGAACAAGAAAATCCAAGAAAATCAACTCCAACTGCAGCAAAACAATCCATTTACCGTATCTTGATCATTTATTTGTTAACAATGATCCTTATCGGTTTCAATGTTCCACGTGATAGTTCAGAATTAATGGGCTCAAGTGGTTCTGCTACTCATGCTTCTCCATATGTCTTAGCTGCCTCAATTCATGGTGTTAAAATTGTTCCACATATTATCAATGCCGTTATCTTAATATCTGTTATCTCAGTTGCAAATTCATCATTATATGCAGCTCCAAGATTGATGTGTTCTTTGGCTCAACAAGGTTATGCTCCAAGATGGTTAAATTATATTGATAGAGAAGGTAGACCTCTTCGTGCTTTAGGTGCTTGTGCTTTATTCGGTGTCATTGGTTTTGCTGCCGCCTCCAAACAAGAGGAAGAAGTTTTCACTTGGTTAGCTGCTATCGCAGGTTTAAGTGAACTGTTCACTTGGTCTGGTATCATGTTATCTCATGTTCGTTTTAGACAAGCAATGAGACTACAAGGTAGAGATTTGAATGAATTAGGTTATAAATCCAACTGTGGTGTTTGGGGTTCTGCTTACGGTGTCTTCTTCAATATTTTAGTCTTCATGGCTCAATTTTGGGTAGCCTTATCTCCTCCAAACAGTGGTGGTAAAGTTAGTGCTTTAAGTTTTTTCCAAAGTTATTTGGCTTTCCCAATTTGGTTCTTCTTTTATTTTGCATATATGATTTATTACAAAGATTACACATTTTTGAACCCATTGGATCAAATTGATTTGGATTACTATAGAAGAGTTTATGACCCAGATTTCATAAGACAAGAAAACGAAGAAAATAACGAAAGATTAAAAAACTCATCGATATGGGTAAGGTTATACAACTGGTGGTGTTGAACTTTTATTTTTCACTTTCATATCCTCCAAGTTCATCCATATATACTTTTTCGCATTTTTAACAAACTTCATGTAGCAAATATTCAAGATTCATAAATTTTTTTTTACTATTTTCGTTTACTGCTGATTCATAAATATATATGAAAAGATTATATATATATTTATCTACTATCAAAAAATGAAGCCGGGTTAACCTAAAGATTTTGAAAAAGTGAAAAAAAAAAAATTATCAAGTAAACGAGAGCTCATCTAAAGAAATTTTTCACTAGACAAAATCAAGATAATACATAACTATCATAAACTAAGGTTAAAAAAACTCCAACATAAAACAACGCTATTGCTCGAGAAAATAATGTTGTCATTTTGTCCATCATGTAATAATATGCTACTTATTGCACCAGCTGATAGCGGTGTTTATACGCTAACATGTAGATCATGCCCGTATGAGTTTCCAATTGAGGGTATAGAAATTTATGACCGTAAAAAATTACCAAGAAAGGAAGTAGACGACGTTCTTGGTGGTGGTTGGGATAATGTTGATCAAACAAAAGTTCAATGTCCAAACTATGAAAAATGTGGTGGTGAAAGTGCTTACTTCTTTCAACTACAAATTAGATCTGCGGATGAACCTATGACCACTTTCTATAAATGTGTTAATTGTGGTAATAGATGGAAGGAAAATTAATGTAACAAGAAAAATAAAGAATTCAATTATAGAGAAAGGAGAAGTTTTGGTAACTGGATCACTCATATGTCCCGCTGTCATTTCTTTTGTTTTCCTTTTTGCGATTTGTGAGAAATGGTTATGTACAGTAATGACAAAAAATGTAAGGAACAACTGTAATAGTAATCAAAGAATACACTTACTGTCTCTAGCCGTAACTTACTGGGAACTATCAACTGAAAACAATACTGGAACTAAAAAAAGTTCTCTCAACTAGTGTTTTTATTGAAAACATTCTATATTTTCTTAATAAATAAATCGGTAGATAAATAAATATATACACATCAAAGTCATTAATTTTGTATAAGTTTTATCATAAAGCTCGTTAAATGAAAGGAATGAAATTTTTTTTTCTAAAAATTTCCTATCTTCATTTATTTGGCCCATTCCCTTGGAGTGGTAGTAGCTTCTAATAATTTAGCTTCTCTAGAACCTGGAGCTGGATGGTTATCATAGTACCAAGAAGCATGTTCTGGTAAACTCATTAAGATAGATTCAACTCTGGAACCTGGAGTTCTCAAACCGAATTGAGTACCTCTATCGTAAATCAAGTTGAATTCGACGTATCTACCACGTCTAATCAATTGCCATTTCTTTTCTTCTGGGGTGAAAGGCATATCCTTTCTCTTCTTAATAATGGTTAAGTAAGATGGTAAGAAAGCATCAAAACTGTCTTCAACAATCTTTAAGATTTCTTGTGGATCCTTTTCGTTATAATCATCAAAGAAAGTACCACCAATACCACGGGTTTCACCACGATGGGTAATCAAATAGTATTTATCAGCCCATTTCTTGAAACGTGGATATAATTCCTTGTCATGATTGTCTAAAGCTTGCTTATGCAAAGTGTGGAATAATTCGGCATCTTCTTCGTATAAGTATGATGGAGTTAAATCAGCACCACCACCAAACCACCAGGTTTGTGGAGTACCATCAGCGCTCCAGGTTTCAAAATATCTGTAGTTAGCGTGTGTGGTTGGACAATGTGGGTTTTTTGGATGAATAACCATACTCAAACCACAAGCGAAAAATCTAACACCTTCTGGGTTTGGTAAACCAGTCTTTGGGTCGACTGGTAATTGTAGGTCAGCATGATCGTTCTTCATGGCAATAACAGCTTCTGGAGTTAAGTTACCGTAAACAACAGAAATGTTAACACCACCCTTTTCGAAAGTAGAACCGTTGGAGATGACCATTGAGGTACCACCACCACCATCGTTGCCACGTTCCCATGAATCAGCATGGAATTTAACGGTGTCGACAGATTCTAAACCTTGAGTGATTTCGGCTTGCTTACGACGAATAAGGGCCTCCATCTGTTGTCTAATTGGAAGATGAGCTGGATCTTGTGGAGCTGGCATTTTTCACTGTTGTTTTGGTTATATTAGCAATTGCCTTCTTCAGAAAGTAATTGTTTTATTTTCAAAATGAAGTTAAGAAAATGGTAATTGGTAAATATAAATAAGGCAAGAATTATTTCTCGTGGAAAAAAAAAGGAATTGACTGCCCCCTTATATATGATACTTTTGTAAAAGTGTATATTCATATCGAAAACTAAGATACGTAGGCACACTGTCGTTCAGAAACTTCAACGTGAAAACAAGAGAAAGCAGAATTGGTCTGCAGCAAATTACTGTCGAGGGTATTATTGTACGAAAGTGGATTCCGAATTCCAGCCAACAATACAAAATATCTAAACCAAACTAAAAGAAAAATTGAATAACTTTGCCCCATTTTTACCCATATAGGAAGAAAAAATTCTGTGCTCACGTAAGAAACTGACTTTTTTTTATTTTTTATTTTGTTTTTTGTTTTTAGATTTCCAACAACGAGCTGTGGAAACTGACCTCTTTTTCCGGCCTCCGAGGGTTCTTGCTGTACAATATATGTACATAATTATCTTCACCGTGCCGTTGGTTATATGTCTGCAACCCACAATAAAGACTGAGGGAATACGAAACTTGGTTTTTGTCAACACATTAAACAAGGGTAGAGTGTAAAACGCATAATACTCTCTAATTGAAAGATTTTACTTTTCATGCATCAGTTATGAACATTGATTTTAATGTTAAGTCACCTTAAACAAGATAGACGCATAAAGTGATTTGTTATTTTGCACTAGCTATTCGTTTTGAAAATCATAGTGACATTCGCATTCATTTTACTCTGGTAATCGAAACTAAATCAAGCATCATTTTGTTTAAAGAACATAGTGCTTGGAAACAATATGTTTTAAGATTATGTTATTCTATAGTGCCTTCAATAGTTTTACATCTAAACTGGTCAATGAAGGCTTAGTAGACATGTCATTCGGAGTTTCGTTGAATACGACACTTCCAGATAAAAGAAATTGGGCACAGATAATCAATGTTGCTTTTCCGTGTGTTCTATCTTATACAACACATATTTTCAAATTTTATATCTAAACGACTTTATGTATCTTAGCGACTTGTATTTCTTCCAGTTCAGGAATTTTGGATGCAAGACTATACGACCAGCGAAAATCCATTTGAGCCAAAAAAAAAAATTCACAAGCAGCCCCCACTTGAAACAACTACCTATAGAGGACACGATTCAGAACACGATATTAAAAATTAAGATCCAATTGATAATTTAGCTGTAACACTGTATAAGAATCACCGTTTTAGTTACTATGGCAAAATATACCTATAAGCTTCAAACAGTGTTAATGAAAGGGTCTCCTTGTCTTACTAAGCACCTTGACTAACTAAGCATTACTAAGTACACGTAATTTACTAATTCACAACTTGCCTGTTCAATTTTTCCACATCATTAAACTTGGTTTCTTCGAAGTTTATTTTGCAGACCCTAATTTGGTTCCTTAAAGTAGACGCATTGGGAAAATTTCAAGCGGAAGGACCACCCTTTTTTTGTTTTTATTTTGTTTTTTATGGAAGGTTAAATTTACTTGCTTTTGAGTAGTAGTACTAAGAAACATAAATAAAGAACAACGCTATGTAAAGCGTTAATTGATAACAGGTATTGGATATCGAGCAGCATTTCTAGACAAGATTAAGGCACCCATGCGAAAAAGTGCAGGAGTAATATCCTTTTCAAGATGAACCGTATCGAAACCTTAGTTCTCCGTCACTTTGATGCACAGGTACAGATAAATCAGTGATGATTCTGTTAACTTCAACTTTGAGGTATGTTCTAAAATGAGCTTTTGCCGTTTTGGTCTTATATGCTGCGAAAGCTCTCATGTGGGAGACATCGCGTCAAAAACAAAGACTATATTAAGCAAATCATATAGTAGTGCTTCGAGTCGTACATATGTTAGGAAAAATTTGTCTCGAAAGTAGAATGAAGTTGGTGTAAACATTAAATAGCTCATAGTCTAAACTACTGGCTCAAAAGTATTTCACGCCCTTAACCTTATGAAATGTACATCTTATGTTTTGACTAGTTGGGCATGAAAAAACAATAGTAATTAGGTGGATTGTTCTGGTTGTGCTTTTCAAGTCGTTTATTTTCCTCTGTGTCAACTGCTTCTGTTGCGTCATTATTTGATCTCAACTTAAGCGAGATAAACGACAAAAAGCTGGAGTTTGAAGTTCCGGTTATACGTGTTTTTATGGAAACAATACACTGTACATTTTACGTTATTAATACTGAAATGGAAGAACTTGCAATTCCAGATGGCATAGATATTCCACTTATTCAAAATCTTCTCTTTACAACGTTTAAATAGTCTTTTACAGGACTCATTGTGCTTTTGACTGTCATTGGATAAGATTGGAGACAGTTGACCTTATGTTAAGGTTTAGTATATATTAGATCATGTCGTGGTTTAAACCAGCACATGTCGTCGATGAAAGAAAATATGGAAGTCAGTAGGTATTAACTGCCTTGCTAGTTTATAATAATCTTGACCGAGGAGACTCGGCAAAATTTCTGAATAGTCTCAAATACGAGCGGTAATGGCCTGCACTCACGAATTATATAAATTTTTTGACAGGAACATTGGAAATGGAAAATAGGCATTTGTAGACATACCGATTGTTTACAAAAGGGTTTGTCCAAGATCTTTGACTACGCCACGATCTCAATAAATCTATTGCGTCATGGACAAAAAAAATACCAAGATGGAAGAAACTGAACCTCCAATTGATTACATCCTAAGATGGAAGTTGTTATGCATAGCAAAACCTGTGTCAGTTGATCGTGATTTATGTTATTGCAAGTATGGTGGAAGCACAAAAATGGAAGTTGCCGTTTCCAATACAAACATTATCAAAGGGTAATTGAGCAAAGGTATGAGGTTTAAAGGACAGATATAGATGAGCCTTTATTTGTTGAGAAGATATTTTTTCGGTAACTATTGCTAGTGATACGTCATCCATCAAAGAACTGTGACCTTTGAAAGATATTGACGGGAGAATTTCAAGTGATAGGCCAAGAAAACGATGCTAAACTAATAGTACACTTTTTTAATTCAAGAACTAGTAAAATTTTAAACATTTCGGAGGCTGTGCTATGTTGTTGAGCACCTAAAGCAAAGTTTCAGGGAATGCAAATTAAAGGGAAAACGGTAGATATTTAAAACGAAATCCCTTACTCTCTAGTACGATAGACTAAGTTTTAAGAACAATAAAAGTTTAAAGTTTTACAGAAACACATGTTGAGTAGTCTCATGGAAACAAGCGAAATTTTACAAAAGAACTGTAACTCAAAGGCTAAAATGAATAGATCACAATGCCTCGATCGGCGCTTGTGGAATATGAATGTTAAAAAAAAGCCCGGTAAGAAAAATTCCAGAAAAAAGAAATTACAATATGCAACTGGTGATATTGAAAAGTAACGTAAAGTTTTAATTACGGAAGATACAAGACATGAAAAATGTAAGGAGTAAATGTAGTAATAGTTTTTTTATCAATTGCCTTAACAGGACGGCAAAAATGATTGTTAGCTGAATTAGGACTTGCGCACGATAACAGATACAATAATAAAGAAAGAAATGTTTATTGTTTTTGTTTTTTCAATTATTCAAGGTTCTTTTCGCGGGGAATCCGGTTTTTTTTTTTTCTTTCTGCGCCAAGGATTGTGGCCCATGGTATTGTGATGAGGTAAGTAAAGTTACATATACTGAGAATGGAAAGGGGCGTTCGTTATGTGACGATGTGTCCTGCTTCTACTGTCGATTGTAACCATGTGCTATGATAAGAAATTAAAAACTTCAGGATATTCTAGGAAGGGCGTGTGCTCATTCAAATTGTACGTAGATGTAAAATGTAAAAAGTAACTTAATAACTTAAAGGAAGAAATCATTACACTTGGATGTTGCCTGGGCCTAAATTATCAAATCTCCTCCGCGGAACGAGTAATTAGAGCCACTTGCTTATTAGGAATTATGTGAGGTAAGGTGATAAAGAAAATGGATAAACAAAGGGTTATTTTTTTGTTTTCATAAGGGCTTGTTTCAAACGTAGTGTTTTTTTTCAATGAGGGTGAAAGTCAAACAACTTTAATTCAAATAAGAGTGGACCCCTTTAAGGGCAATGGCGTTACATTAGAGCAGGTTGAAATATTAAACTTTATGTAGAATGCTTTGAGCAAGAAAATGTTAATGATTTTTTTTTTCGATTAAGGGAAAACGGTTACAAGCTGGCGAGAAAAATCAGTTGACCCACGGAGATAATCGACGGGGCGAAATAATGTCGGAAATTTAAGACTTTTCCGAACCCGGAATTTTTTGAGTCCTTATGCTGACTACTGCTCCTCATAAGGTCTAGCCAAAGCAACTTTGACTATGAAAAGTCTTGAACTTTCTCTTACTGTCATTTGGTATCCTTGAAGTATTTTTTTTTTTTTCACTTTCTTGATCTAACATTAAAATGGCGTTTGTTCTCCAATAATCGCCGTACCACGGGCAAACAAGGGGACAGCGAAAGTCAGGGAGTTAAATAATTCCTCATTTGCATCAGGTAAGAGGATTTTGATACTTTCTTTTCTTTTGTTTGTAGATTTGGTACGGATCGCTCTATTGTACTACAGGCGAATCGACAAAGTTGATCGGAATTGAGCAAGGATTCGGATCGATAGTTACTTCTTACTTATCTGTGAAACAGGAACAATATTTCACACACACCACTAAATAGTACTTTCGTTGTTCAAACGTAATTTTGCGAGCGACATTATTGTAACGCACGAGCGGATGGTAAGACCCCCCACACCAGACCCTGTGGAACGCTACTGGACCTTTTACTTCCTTTTACATGATTACGAAATGCATGGTCAGGAAGTTTAATTCCTTCATTGTTCATGCGTCAAAAACCTGGACTCTCACTGTTGTTGGCCAAAAGAATGCATATCCCGTTCTTTTGAGCTGTTGTTAACACTCATCTAGCATTCCGTCATAATAACCTAAGCCAACAAACGAAAGTATACACTAAGTTAACATTTCCAACGATAACGAGCCATTAAAAGTTTTCGATTAACTATTACTCTGTCCTTTATGACTCCCCGCTTGCATTATTATGATAGTCTACAATGAATTGGAGGAAGTTAACCTAAAAATGACTTCCTGGGTTCAGGTTATTTTCCCCGATCTACCGTACCCCCCACATACGTAGTAACTAATAAATTCAATAATCAATCAATGTTTTGTTATTCAAGTGGCCAACACTACTAATTTTGGCCGCGCACTAACGATTACCAGAGAGCGACGCTCAAATTTTTATCCATCTTTGCTACGAAAATGTCACCAATATTTTCTTGGCATGGACAAAGCACCGCTAGACACAATCTTGCACGGATAGTTAGAGGGGATAGATCGGTATATTTTTTCTGCGACCATTTCCCTCAATTGTTTTTAGAAACTATTATTCAGCACTTTTATTTTTTTTTTATTTACAGTTTCCATGGTCTGTCATTGCCTTTCAGTTCTTTCATATCTACACTAGGGTATTTGTAATATTTTCTTGCAATTCAAGAGACAACTTCAAATGGAACCCACGTCTAGAATTAATGACTTAATCTTTTTTTAATTGTTTTTCATTTTTCTTGGATATATAACTATTTAATACTTTTCAATTTTGTTTTTCTCATAATTCAGAATTCGCCATATTTAACTAACTGCATCTATTTTTTAGTATATCATTTTTTTCTTCTGGAAAAAGAGAGTTGAAGTTTTTTTCTTACTATAAGCTCTGATTTCTTTTTTTTGCCAAGTCTCTATTAACACAAAAACAAGGAAGAGTGCGACAGGCGTTCTTTTAATTTTATTATTAATAGAGAATTAATATTGAACTGCAGAAATAGACTTTATAGTGTTCACAAAATATTCAAATTACAAAGGGAAAAAAAGATTAATTCTGTTATATCGATCAAATTTCTTCATTAATTTTTTAAACAAAATTTATATGGAGTGATCCATTTATCAGACACAAAGATCTTCGATATATGACAATAATTTATTGATAATCCATGTTTATTCAATAAAGAAAACGCTATATCTTGCAAAAATAATAAACGCAAAGTAAACGAGAACAATTAACCTGTTAAACTGATTTTATTGAAAATTATTCTAAAAAGTTATTTAAAAGATATTAAAATTATACTGTTTTATTTAAAGTGAAATGCAACAGGAAAACATGGCCCCACAACAACCTCAATTACAAAATATGATGTATTATCCAACTCAAAATGGATCACAGGAAATGATGGCAACAGATAATAATGGTTCTCATTATTATTTTGGTAATCAACAGCAAGTACAGCATCAGCAGCATAATATCCCAAGAGATATTAGATATCATTCCGGAATAGTACAACAGCCCCAACAGTATTATCAATACCAAGAGCAATTTACTCAACAACAACAGCCTCAACAATTTGACAGCCAGATTTCACTGCCCCAAGAACCTGCTGCACTCAAAAAAAAATATGATACATTACTTCCACAGCTTGTAACTTCAAAGGACATTGATGAAGATTCTAAACTGTTATTAAATAATCATGCGTTCAAGTATGCGACTACCACCGCTGATTTTGAGCCGGTTAGTCCGTATAGTAAACCTTGTAATATGAGTGACTATGTCATCTCTGAAAACGGTATGATACCTAATAATACTATGTTGATTGATAATGATAAGCAGAAAAATATGAGAAGCTTGTCAGTTAGTAGTAGTACGTCTTCTAATCATTCGATATCACCCTCAAGCAACAGAATATCTTTATCTCCATCAGGTATTGAAGTTGTAGATTTAAACAAAAATACTAACAAAACCTATTACATAACCAGAGCAGAATCTTCAGTCACGAACGATTTGAAGAGTGCACAAGACAAACTAAACAAGAGTAAAATTAATAATAATAATAATGATACACATAAAAAATCAAGAAAGAAGGAAAGTTCAAAACGTCGTAGTCTTTCGAATTCCTCCATAATATCGAGCTCCTCCTCAAGTATGACTAGTTTACACGACGAAAGTGGTTTACCAAATGGTAGAAATTTAAATGAAGAAAGTTTAGAGCAAAGGAGAAGATATATTTGTAAAATTTGTTCAAAGGGGTTTACGACATCAGGACATTTAGCAAGACATAATAGAATACATACTGGAGAAAAGAATCACTTATGTCCATTTGATGGTTGCAGGCAACGATTCAGCAGACAAGATAATTGTTTACAACATTATAGAACACATTTTAAAAGTTCTTCCGTTAACAATTCTCTTAATATTATCAACTCAAATCCCGCCGCAATGCCGTTTACTAACCACGGTCATAACAATGTGGAATATTCCTTGACATCAAAAAAAATAGTAACACGGCATGATTCCGATTAGTATCATATATTCATGTTAAAAATAAGTCGTTGTTTTTTTAATGTCGTTTGCATTTTTTTTTTAATACTTTTTCATTAAGAGGTATTTATCACCAGAGTGTGGCTTTTTAATATTCATCCAGTTTAGAAAAATTTTATTAGAACATATATATTCAAGAAATTTATGATAAAGGTTACATAAGATCTATTTTTTTAATTTAAATTGATTTATTACTCTTTCTAATCACGAAATGTTTTACTAAAATTACCGTCTGAAACGTTATGGAAACCCTAGTAAAAGCAAAGATTTGGGGTCTGGGTGGTACAGCTCCAAAGTTTCTTGAAGAAAAATTTTCGCCTGGAGAAAAAAATTATATATAAAAGGAGAGCACTCACAGGTTACAGGACATTAAAATTTACGTTCTATTCGTAGAAGAGACAACAATTAGGACTGAACCAGGTACTAAGAAAGTTAGTCTTTTCAAATAAGCAACTTATAATAACAACTCACCTTTAGTTGAAGACGACTGTTATTTATAATATTGGTTGTATTTGCATATAGATCAACAGTGGGAAAATATTTGAAATAGAGTATCTTTAAACAATATGATGACAAACCATAACAACAACAACTTTGAATTTCTTCAACCGAAACCGATAGGTGGAAACAATTATTGACATAGCTTTTTAACCCTGATCTTTGTTTATTCATGCTCTATTTTACCAAATTTTTTTCCTGGATTCTTGTTTTTTATCTTGGTAGTACGTAGCAACTTTTTTCTTGGTGTCACCATTGTGTCACAAAAGTAACTTATAGGCCATTTTGCTTTGGCAGTATGAATGTAAAGTAATAATAGTATAAAAGATACCTTTGTTAAACTAATTGAAATTTCAATTTTATGTGATATATCGAATATACACCAAGCACAAAAACATATTCCTAATTGCAATAATATATATTACGAAAATGGAATCAATTACATATAACCAAATTATAACATGCTCATTTTGGATACTATTAAAATGCTTATCATTTTTTTTGGTCAAAGTACCAATCATAATACTTCGTGTGACACTAACTAGTTCAGCAAGACGAATTAGACGACACTCAACGACGATTAAAGAAAATAAAAATCAGCAGGATCAACAGTATATGTTGAATCATATCTTCTCAAGGTTTTTTAATTTTAATATAGTTCAGACATACTCAATCCTATTCTTCATTAGTTTAAGATTATTTCAAATTATAGTTCTCAAGAGAAAGAAATATAATGCTACAAAGAAACCAATTTCGTTTACAAGAAACCAAAGTAAAGTAAGAAGAAAATCTAGTATATCTTCGAATATCAAAAACTCATCCAAATTTATAAAGGATACAAGACTTAATACAAGAACGACTAAGAAAAAAGAAACTGAAACGAAATATGTCATTCTCCAACCAATAATGCCAATCTTCACAAAAAATACTTACATTGGCTTACCGAAAATATCTAGACCTACTGCAACGTATAAAATTATGAATACCGACTGTGTCACTTTTCAAACGAACATATTTCGTAAAGAGAAAGCAATTAAAAGGATAAAACTTGATTAATAAATAGTTATGTAAAACGAATTATATATATGTTTTTTCTTACATATGAATTTATCCATTAGAAATAAAATAAAAACAAACTTATAGATTGTAATATTATTAATATTTATGTAAGACAATATCTTTATACACGTATGTATATATATATACAAGAGTATTCTCCGCATAGGAGATCAAAAAAAAAATCTATATAACGAGAAGAAGATATTTTATTGTTTAAATTCTGGATTATTTAATAACTCCAAAATCTTAGCATTAACTAAATCGTTCTTACTATCCTTAAGGTTTTCATTTATTTTGTCCAAATTCTCTATGCTATCTTTAGTTGAAGATTGTATATCATCAAATTCTTTTATTACAATAGGTTCTCTTTTGAAGACATTACACTTCATACCTATACCAGCCATTGAATATTTCTTAATATACGAGATAAACATTTCAAGAACTTCATCATTGGTGTCCCAAACCCTTAATAATCTTTTATGGGTATGTCTTTCAAAATTTTCTTTTGATTTAGCATGAACGAAGGGTGATCTAATTACGGTCCATCTTTCTCTTCTTGTTGGTAATGGTTTTGGACCTGTTAATGGAATACCTAAATAATACGCAACTCTTTGAACGAAATTGATGTAAAATTCCATATTTTTATGTTCATAAGATCTTAATTGAATGTCTGCTATTAAGTCACCATGTTTCACAGGATGTCTTAGAGGAGCATGATAGATAGCTTGTAAACTTTTAGAAATAGGTTTTTCCAAAGATGAGGCCTTAAATTCTTCTGTATATTGCATGTTTGGTAACGTGGTTGTTGTATCTGGTTTTGGTATTATTGGTTGAGTTTCCGTTGCGCTCGCAATTGTTGACTGCAATCTTACATATTGAAACCATATATTATGTATAACTGGTTTTCTAAGTATATATTTATTAATAGATGGAATCATATTTTTTAAAATAGCTGTAGTTCTCTATATTATTAATTTATCACAATTTCGTATCTCCTTGGTTAACATACATATCACCTTAATTCTTTTATTTCGGGTTTTGGCTAATACGTTATTTTTCTTAAGATATTTTTCAAAGTGCCATATGTGCGTTACCCGAATAATAAAATTGTATTTGAGAATTAAACCTTTCCAAAATGCTTATGGGACAAGAACAGTGAAATGAATAACCAACGGGTTGCAGTGTTATGTTGCACTGTTAATTTCAAGAGGAATCTAAGTGGAAGATATTGCAATCTTGCAAACGGCAAAATATAGGATATCACATATGAACCTCGTGGTCATGACAATGGCGCTCAAAACTTTTGCCGTTTAAATTACTTTATCTTACCTTATCTTATCTTATTCCGTCTTACTTCTTCAAACTTTTTGTTATCTTATAAGGGTTAAAGTTGATGTAAAAAACAATAACGGCAAATTCGTCACTATGTGAATCACATACACAAGAAAGTGGTGCATTCATTACTCCCAGAAAAACTCCGTGCACACTAAAAATAGAAATGACATTCGAAAAATTTTACACTCCGTATCTGACAGAGAAAAGAGTAAGGAGAAAATACCCGCCTACCTCTTATCGGATTTCCACAATGGGAAATTCATGATTATAAACATCCCTGATACGGCGCAAAATTTACGTCTCCGCACTGTTTTGACAGCAAACCACGTGTTACTCCCAAGGTTATAATCAAAGTTATCAGTGTTTCTAATAATTACGGATAAGAGGAGATTCAACTTGATTACTCATGCTACACCCACACCGGCTGCACTATCGCAATAAACGGTTATTACGTATAGTCATTCTGGTGGTGTCTATCATGTTTATCCGCGGGACCCCTCCCCACAGAAAACTCCGCAGGCTTTAGAGGCTGTGTCCGCCGCATTCAAAATAGAAGGACCCTCTATAACTTTTATCGTTCACGTTTCTTTTTGGGCTGCGTTTATGAAAAACCGGCTCAGAATACATTGCAGCGGAGTGTAGTACGCACGATGAGTTGTCGGTATTAGGAATACTTCGAAAATGCGTTATGGAAGATATGGAAATTAGTATATATATAGAGATAGAAACATTTAGGTAATAGATCGTCAGGGTTTTCCCTTTTTCTGGTTGACATATGATATTATGCAAATATATATAACTTATATACACAAGATATATACTATCTACAAGTAATAATCTGACTAAAAACTATTATTCAATTTTTTAAAGTAAAATTGCATATTGATCCAACACACACACAAATCATATTATTATTATAACAAGAAAAATTTTTTCAACTTATTTATTCTAATTTTTACACTATACAGTCTAATTTAGATTATGAGTACTTTTGACCATGAATTTTCAAACTTTCATGCATTAAATAAAGATGAAACACTAAAATTTTTCAATACAAATGAATCTGATGGTTTACCCAATGAATTATCTAAGCAAAGATTATCCGAGGTGGGTGAAAATACCCTTGGAGATGACGCTAAAATTGACTACCAAGCAATGATCATACATCAAATATGTAACGCAATGATTTTAGTCTTATTCATCTCCATGATTATTTCCTTCGCCATCCATGACTGGATCACTGGTGGTGTCATTACTTTCGTTGTAGCGGTTAATGTTGCAATTGGTTTAATTCAGGAATATAAAGCTTCAAAGACAATGAACTCATTAAAACAATTAAGTTCTCCAAATGCCCATGTTATTAGAAATGGTAACAACGAAATCGTATTATCTAAAGATGTTGTTCCAGGTGATATCTGTTATGTTAAAGTTGGTGATACTATCCCTGCTGATTTACGTTTGATTTCAACCCAGAATTTCGAAACCGATGAATCTTTATTAACTGGTGAATCTTTACCTGTTTCAAAAGATGCTGATCTTATCTTTAATCCTCAGGATGATACGCCAGTAGGTGATCGTGTCAATTTGGCTTATTCTTCTTCCACTGTTGTCAAAGGTAGAGCTACCGGGATTGTTATCAGGACTGGTTTAAATACTGAAATTGGTAAAATCGCCAAATCACTTACTTCCCAAGAAGGTTTAATCTCTAGAAACCCAACCTATTCATTCTGGAAAAATGCCTACATTACATGTAAACAATCTGCTGGTGCCTTCTTAGGGACTACTATTGGTACCCCGTTGCATAGAAAATTATCAAAATTAGCTATCTTACTATTTGGGGTTGCTGTTGTTTTTGCAATTGTTGTGATGGCTTCTCAAAAATTTATTGTGGATAAAGGTGTTGCAATTTACGCTATTTGTGTAGCATTATCAATGATCCCTTCTTCTTTAGTTGTCGTTTTAACAATTACTATGTCTGTTGGTGCTGGTGTTATGGCTTCAAGAAACGTTATCATAAGAAAACTAGATTCTTTAGAGGCTTTAGGTGCTGTCAATGATATTTGCTCAGATAAAACTGGTACATTAACTCAAGGTAAAATGATTGCTAGACAAGTTTGGATTCCAAATTTTGGTACCATTACTGTTAATAATTCAAATGAACCATTTAATCCAACAATTGGCGAATTGAATTTTATTCCAAAGATTTCTCCTTACGAATACACTCATGACGAAAATGAAGATGTTGGTATTATACAAAATTTTAAGCAAAATTTCTTAAATAAACAGCTACCTGAAACTTTAGATACAAATTTATTTCAAAAGTGGCTACAGACTGCTACTTTGGCTAATATTGCTAACGTCTTTCAAAACAAAGAAAATAAATGGTCTGCAAATGGTGATCCAACTGAAATTGCAATTCAAGTCTTCACAACAAGAATGGGCTTACCAAGGTCAAAGTTAACTGGTGAAAATGAAAGTGAGAATGATAATGATAATGAAAGCACTGATCCAGAAATTGAACAAAATGATGATAAAATAAACAATAAAAATATGAATTATCAGTTTGAACATGTTGCTGAATTCCCATTTGACTCTACTATCAAAAGAATGGCATCTATCTATAAGGATAATAATGAAGGTACAGTGGAGGTGTTTGCCAAAGGTGCCTTCGAAAGTGTATTGAAATGTTGCAAATATTGGTATGGTGAAAACAATAATACATTATTACAATTAGCTGACACTGATTTGACCTTCATTAGAAAAAATGTTGACTCTTTGTCTTCCGAAGGTCTAAGAGTCTTAGCTTTTGCTTCAAAATCATTCGATGAAAAGGACGTCGATGAAAAAACACAAGAAAAACTATCTAAAGATCGTCAATTTGTTGAAAGTAACTTAATATTTTTAGGCCTGATTGGTATTTATGATCCTCCAAGACAAGAAACTGCTGGTGCCGTTAAGTTATTCCATCAAGCTGGTATTAATGTTCGTATGTTAACCGGGGACTTTCCTGGTACTGCAAAGGCTATTGCCCAACAAGTAGGTATTCTACCAACAAACTTATATCATTATCCTAAAGAAGTTATAGATATCATGGTTATGACTGGTTCACAATTTGATGATTTGACGGATGATGAAATTGATGCCTTACCTGTTTTACCATTAGTTATTGCACGTTGTTCTCCGCAAACTAAAGTAAGGATGATTGAAGCCTTGCATCGTAAGGATAGGTTTTGTGCCATGACTGGTGATGGTGTTAATGATTCTCCTTCTTTGAAAATGGCTAATGTTGGTATTGCTATGGGTATTAATGGTTCAGATGTTGCTAAAGAAGCTTCTGACATTGTTCTAAGAGATGATAATTTTGCATCCATTTTAAATGCCGTTGAAGAAGGACGAAGAATGAGTGACAATATTCAGAAATTTGTTTTACAACTGTTGGCTGAAAATGTCGCACAAGCTTTGTACTTGATTGTTGGTTTAGCATTCATTGACGATGATCATAAATCAGTTTTTCCACTGTCCCCTGTCGAAGTTCTTTGGGTCATTGTTGTTACGTCCTGTTTCCCAGCTATGGGATTAGGGTTGGAGAAGGCAGCACCTGATTTGATGGAAAGACCACCAAATGATTCCAAAGCTGGTATCTTCACATGGGAGGTTATTGTTGATATGTTCGTATATGGTATCATGATGGCTGGTGCATGTATGGCTTCTTTTGTGTCAGTTGTGTACGGTAAACATGATGGTAACTTAGGTTACAATTGTAATAATCGTTACAATGACAGTTGTAAACCAGTCTATCAAGGTCGTTCTACTGCTTTTGCCACAATGACTTGGTGTGCTTTGATTCTTGCATGGGAAGTTGTCGACATGCGTAGATCCTTCTTTAGAATGCAACCAGAAACAGATGAACCTTTCAAGCAATTCTTCAGAGATATCTGGAGCAATAAATTTTTATTCTGGTCTATTATGTTTGGATTTGGATCAGCTTTTCCAGTAGTTTATATTCCAGTTATTAATGATAAAGTCTTTTTACATAAACCAATTGGTTATGAATGGGGTATTGGTATTGCTTTTACTGCCACATTTTGGGTAGGCTGTGAATTACACAAATACATCAAGAGGCTCTACTATAAAAACAAATCAAAGGCAGAAAATCCTGAAAGCGATCTGGAAAAGAAGTCTATGAGAAATCCATTTGAGGCATACAGTACATCTACGACTATGCAAACTGAAATTGTTATTAATCCAAAAATGTAAATGGGAATATATGTAACTTATGAGAAGTCCATGAAAAGCATATGACCTTCCACTTGTTTAGTTTGCTATTTTCAGATTTTTTTTTTCATTTCTTTATATGTAATTACAACTATTATACAATTTAATAAAATATTCATACTATATCTATAAAAATCAAATAATCCTTTTTTGTGTTTTCTTTTCCGTTTATTTATATTAAAATTGTTATTTTTTTCTTTAGATTAAAAATACATTTATCAAGTATATAAGAAAATGGATTTATAAAAATATTGTAAAATTAAGACAGGAAACAAAATATATTTAATGGGTTAATTCTATTTTTCTTTTTCAACTTCATCTCTTAAGACATCTGGTTTCAAAGTTGGGAATAATAAGACTTCTCTGATAGTATTAGAGTCAGTTAAGAACATAGCTAATCTATCGATACCACAACCCCAACCACCAGTTGGTGGTAAACCATATTCTAAAGCGTTACAGAAGGTTTCATCAACTAGTTGAGCTTCATCATCACCTTGATCCTTTTGTCTTGCTTGTTCTTCGAAACGGTTTCTTTGGTCAAATGGATCGTTCAATTCAGTGTAAGCATTACAGATTTCCTTAGTAGCAACGAAGACTTCGAAACGTTCACATAAACCTGGTTGATCTCTGGAATATTTAGCTAATGGGGACATCATTTGTGGATGACCGAAGATGAAAGTTGGGTTGAAACAGGTATCTTCTAATTCACCAACTAGCTTATCTAACATACGAGCGTTAGTTAATGGAGGTGGACAGTCTAATTTGTGCTTGATTAATAAACTCTTCAAGAAATCACCAGTTTCAGCGGTATGTAATTGATCACCGGCTGGGAATTTAACATCGAATCTTTTTTCTAATTCTTCAATCATATTAATTCTCTTCCATGGTCTAGCGAAATTTAATTCGTATTCTTTAGTTGGATCGTTTGGATCTGGATGGTATTTGATAACATAACCACCAGTAACTTCCTTAACCATTTCAGAAATCATTAATTCGGTCATATCCATTAAATCGTAGACATCAGCATAAGCTTGATAGAATTCACAGGTAGTGAATTCTGGGTTATGGGTCATATCAATACCTTCGTTCCTAAATTGTCTGCCAATTTCATAAACACGGTCTAAACCACCAACAACTAATTCCTTTAAGAATAATTCTGGAGCAATTCTCATGTACATATCCATATCTAAATCATTGTGATGAGTAACGAATGGTTTAGCGGTGGCACCACCTGCAATAACGTTCATCATTGGAGTTTCAACTTCAATAAAGTTTCTGTTGTCCAAAAACTTTCTAATGAATCTAATAATTTGGGAACGAACAATGAAACGACCTCTGGCATCTTTATTCATGATTAAATCTAAGTAACGCTTTCTGTATCTAGTTTCTTGATCCTTGAAACCAAAATGATCAGCTGGTAACATATGTAAACATGGGGTTAATAATTCAATACGAGAAACGAAAACAGAAATTTCACCTTCACCACCCTTCTTTGGTTGAGTTCTACCAACGTAACCTTCAACACCAACGATATCACCTCTCTTGATTAAATCGTGGTCAGATTCGTAATTTTCTTCCTTGTAATAATCTTGTAATTGAGACATCAATTGAACTTCAACACCATCACCATGGATGACATAAAATTTCAATTTAGAACCAGATTCTCTCTTAGCATGAATTCTACCAGCAATAGAGACTCTTTCTTCTGGTAAAGTTTCACCTCTTTGTAAGTAAGCGTACTTCTTTAAAAATTCTGGATTAGAAATAGAAACGGCGAATTTATGTGGGTATGGATTTGGAGATTTGGATTCCTTTAGAGCTAAGATTTGACGAGATCTAGCTTCAAAGTATTGAGATGGATCTAAATCAGCTAATAAATCAGTCTTCTTTTTTTTAGATTCTGGTTTTGGTTGAGCATTAGCTTTCTTAGCAGCCTTCTTGGCTTCAACTTGTCTAGCTTTAATACGCTTCTTCAATTCAGATTTAGAAACCATTTCACCGGTAACATCATCTAGATGTAAGTTGGCGACACCTTCAGTGACTTTTTGTGCTTGAGCTTCAGACATGATGAATACTTGAATGAATTCTTTATGATCTGTGTAACAGAAAAATGTTATTAAGAATAAGAATTGCAAGACCAAAAAAAACAAAAAAGTTTATTAAATATAAATAATTAATATAGTACCATTTCTTTTCTGTTATTATTATCAAATCATCGTTATACATCGCAGTATCGCATCCAAGACTTTCTTTCTCGAAACAAAAATTTTTCAGTTCGCCTGTACACCACACACAAACAGAAACATAAAAGCAACAAACAGAAAGTGGCGTGTGAAACGATAAACAGTATACCAGATTTTAGTTATAGAACACAATAGTATAAAGATTGAGTCTTATAGCATATGTGTATGACTCGGATAAATGTTGTTAGCACATTTAATAAGATGTAATGCCTAAATGACTTCTGTATTTTTCTTAAAAACGAGACACAGTTTTGCAACCGTTCCTTGAATTTATAAGTGCAAATCAATAATACAGTACATATCGTTCCCTTTTTCTGATAGAAATTTTTGCGTTCACCTAGCAAGAATGAAAGTTTTAAAAACATAAAGAAAGAATTAGTAGTTATTTCCAAAACTGCGTTATATTCAGGATTTATATAACCGTTTACTCTTCTTAATTAACACTATAGTGTTTTCTTTATGTTATCTTTCCGGCCTGCCTAACTAGGTCTTTTCCGTTCTGTTCCGTAGAAATTCAAGAACGGAAGGAAAAAAAATATTCATTGTTACCCAGATCAGGATTATCAAACGTCTATTCTTCCAGGTTTTATAGTAATTATTAAGATCTAATTATAGGTTATTCTAGTCGTGATCCTAGGAAAAGTTGTTAGTTTCCATTTTGGCTAGAATAAGACTGTATCAACATTGAAGAGAGACTAAAGCAATGTCCAATTTGCCAGCTCAAAGTGGAACACCATCGGTGGGGAATCCTTCAGGGGATAATAAATATAGCCCTGGGACATTGGTATCTGTTGGTAAACATAAAGTTGAAATTGTGAAATATATTGCAGAGGGTGGTTTTGCTCAAATATACTCTGTTAAATTCGTTGAATATTTAAATGAGTTTGATAATGAAAGCAATCCCTCAACTTCACTAAAAATAGGAGATTTAGCATGTTTAAAAAGAGTTCTTGTCCATGATGAAAATGGTTTAAACGAATTAAGAAATGAAGTTGATGTCATGAAACAATTGAAAGGTGCCCCAAACATTGTACAATATTATGATTCAAATGCATCCCGTCTTCATAATGGATCTCAAGGTTTTGAAATTTTGCTATTAATGGAATTATGTCCTAATAAATCATTATTAGACTATATGAATCAGAGATTAGCTACTAAACTTAGCGAAAAGGAAGTCTTAAAAATCATGTATGATATCACTTTGGCACTAAGTCAAATGCATTATTTACCAACACCCCTTCTTCATCGTGATATTAAGATAGAAAACGTTTTAGTTGATGCACAAAATAATTTTAAACTTTGTGATTTTGGTTCTACATCAAAATGTTTTCCAATTGTAACAACTCATCAAGACATTGCTGTTTTAACTCAAAATATTTATGTTCACACTACTCCTCAATATAGATCGCCGGAAATGATTGATCTATACAGGTGTTTACCAATTAATGAAAAGTCAGATATATGGGCATTAGGGGTTTTCCTTTATAAATTATTGTTTTTCACAACTCCCTTTGAAATGACAGGACAATTTGCCATCTTACATTCCAAATATGAGATGCCACCGAATAAATTCAGTTCGAAACTAAACAATCTAATCATTATTATGTTGGCTGAAAATCCGAATTTAAGACCAAATATTTATCAAGTATTATATCAAGTTTGTTCCATTATGGGTTTAGATATTCCAATTCCAGATAAATATGAAGAAGGTCATTATGATTTTGAAAATTATACTCATTTCCAAAATAAATTGCAAAACATTCAATACCAAATATTCTTATTAGAAAAGAAAAAATCGGAAAATAATGGTAAACTAAACCAAGCTGAAAACAACTTATTGAATGATCTGTTTGTAAGTTCCTTTGATATATCATCAAAGATTCCAGTTGAATCAAAATTGTCCTCTCCATCTCCTCTTTCTGATAATAAAGACATTCAAGATATTGATAAAACAGATAATGTATTAGAAAAGAAAAAATCAACAAAATCAGTTAGTTCGGAAAATAAGCCATCAAGACATCCATCAAACGGAGAAGAATTGAACAAAGCTCAAAACTCCCTTGTAGATAGTGATCATTTATTGTTAGAGCAGTTGCAAAAAGCTAATCTTAATGCCGATGATTTATCGCATAGTAATAGGTCAGAGAGTGGTGAGCCATATTTCCCGACAGTGGGAGAATTAGATTATTACATCGACAATGGTATAACTAAACCAGCAGCACCATTATCTGATAATGTTAACTTAACAGCACCAGTAATGGAGCAGAGGCAAAAAAGCTTTGGATCGATCAATTCTGAAGCAAAGTCAACGAAAAGCACATATATTAACAATTCGTTACCTCAGGAGAAATTAGGTTATGAAGCCACTACCAAATCAGAGATGATGACAGGCGGTATGAAACAACATAAATCAAACAATCCATTTCCAAAAATGGGTTATACATTTGCCAATGCACAAGATCAACAATTCCAACAACAATCACAGGCAATACCTATACCATTGCAATTACCACAACAACAGTCACAGCAATTTACGCAGGTACAAACACCTATAGAGAGTATGAAATATATGAATACACCAAGAGATAAACCTCAGTTGTTACAGTTAAATAACAATCAGTACCCGACTACAGAATCGTTGGTCAGAACATCGTCATATAATCAGCCAAATGTCCAACCTGTAGCAAATATGGAAAATGTTTCACAACCAAATCAAAAACAAAACATTAATTTCCAAAATGCTTTTAATCAAGCAAATCCGATGTCAATTGTGAGTTCTTCCATAAGTCCGCAACAGCAGCAAACAACCATGATGCAGCAAATGTCACAGACACCACCATCTAACATTCCTTTAAATATTGGTCGTATAGACAATCAGGTTAATATTTTAGATGAACCACTTCCACCTAAGGTACCGCCTCATCCAAAACATTTGGAAGAGTCATTGATTGATCTAAGTCCACCAAAGGAACCGCCAAGAAGAACATCAATAGAGAAAAAAGATGGTAACAGCAAAGAACGTAGTTATGAACATCGTAACAACCGTGAAAATTCAGATAAACATTATTATAGAAAGCATGAATCTTCAAACAATGTTAGAAGAAGTTCAAGTATGACGCAAAAACCTAGAAAATTAAATGATCCACCAACAAGTGAAAGTATTGATCTTGATCTAAATGAACTCAAGAGAAATTCGTTAGATTTGAAGTATCAAAAGATCAGTAAATATTCATCTAGTGATCTAAAAGATCAAAGTATTAAGGAAAATGAAGTGATGACAGGGCATAGTAGTGGTGGAAACATGGATAAGTATAAGTTTTCTAAGAAAAATGCAAGCAACGGCAGTATACCTATTTCCACCACTAATACAAATGAGATGAAGAAGTCTTTTTCAAGAGCCAGACAATCATTAGATTTAGAAAGAGTTCGTAGAGAAGCCTTCTTGAATACTAGTGACAGCGGAAAGAGGCGTTCTATCTTCTCAATGTTTAGAACAGACAAGAAGTAATAGAACAACGATGCAATACCTTCTATAAAAACATATTATTTATTACCTTTATAATATTATTATACACACATCTAGAAATCATCGAGCAAGTTCTTTGATACTCGGCCCGAGAAATCACAAACCGCCCAGACACCGCCCTATTTAAATTTCATGCTTTTTGTATTGGAGAAGCTCGTGAAGAAACAGAAGAGAATAAGATAACAAGTGCTTCCTAGATTTAAGGATGCTCCGCTCAAAGAGTGCGGATTAATCATTACAATTGGAGAAACGTCATCAATTCGGAACCATTGTTGTGTATAATTTGTAATAATTGAATACATAACTCAAGGTATAAATACATCCGCGAAACGCAGAGTCTGTTTACGTAAATAGTCTGCCTTTTTTTTAGATAGTGAAAAAGTTTCTAACATGTTACGAGGTACAGTGCATTCAAGGCTGGCATTAAATAGAAGTGCATTTCATCTCTTCAAAAGATCATTAACCACTCCGTTATCTACATCTGCGACTGTCATGTCTTCTAGTAACAATAATAGTATTGAACCCCCACCAGTTCTGTTCAATGTCCAAGATACAGCTAGAGTAATAACATTAAATAGACCGAAAAAATTAAATGCATTGAATACCGAAATGTGTCAAATGATGTTTAATACTTTAAATGAATATTCTAAATCTGATTTGATCAACTTGATTATTTTGAAATCATCAAACTCACCAAGATCGTTTTGTGCAGGTGGTGATGTCTCCACAGTAGCCTTACATAACTTAGCTAAAGAGTTTAATCAATCGGTAGAGTTTTTCAAAAATGAATATTCTTTGAATTTTCAAATGGCCACCTTCAACAAACCTATTGTCTCTATTATGGATGGTATCACAATGGGTGGTGGTGTAGGTTTATCTATACATGCACCATTCCGTATCGCTACTGAAAATACCAAATGGGCCATGCCCGAAATGGATATTGGTTTATTTCCAGATGTTGGTGTAACATTTGGGTTGCCAAGAGTACTTACATTGGCGAATTTAAAGTGCCAAATGTCATTGTACTTATGTTTAACAGGTGATATTATAAGCGGTGAGGATGCATATTTACTTGGTTTAGGTTCTCATTATATACCACATGATAACTTGAATGATTTACAAAGTAGATTAGCTGAAATTCATCAAGTTGCAATTTTCAAGCAGAACAGACGTAACAACAATACAGAATCTCTCAAAGAGAAAAGTGAATTATTAATGGATATGATAGATAATTCAATTAAAGAATTTAGTACACAATTACCATCTAACTACCGATTCAAATTTACAGATGAACAACTCTCTGTTATTGAGAGTTGTTTCGATATTACTAAAATCAGATCAGTTAGTGACATCCTCAAGAATCTAGAGACATTTAGTGGTTCGGCTGGAAGTCAAAATTTTGCTTTATCCATCAAAGAAAAATTATCAAAAAAATCAATTACATCTATGGATGTTACCATTAGATTAATTCAAGAAAACTCAAAGGATCATTTAGAATCTGCAATAAGAAGAGATTTGTACACCGCTGCTAATATGTGTTATAATAATGTTGATAACTTATCCGAATTTTCTGAAGCTACCAAACACAAACTAGTTGATAAGCAAAAGGAACCATATAAATGGGCCAATACCAAGGAATTGTTATCTACCCAAGTTACATCTTTGACTTCACCAAAACCATCTATTCCAGTATCTTTATTGAAAAATAACGTCAACGTTACGTGGAATGATTATCCAAGTCATTACAAATATCAATTACCAACAGAAAAATTAATAAAAGAGTATATTTTGAACAATGGTAACGTCGATAAAATGTCAATATTGGATTATTTTGTTAATGAAAATTCTGTTACTAAAGACAAACTCGGTATTAAGATGATCTGTAATAACATTTTGAGAAGAAAATGTCATGTTGGCAATGAGTCTGGATTGGAGTGGATTGATTAGAAATGTAACCTCCTTGATGTTTGGATAATAATAATATATAAGCCATGTAAATAAATCGAAAAAGTAAATAGCATTTTTATTCAAAACCACCATGATAATATTACCAATTCCAGGACTTGAAGTGAAAAAAAAAATTGGGATGGAAATATATTTGTTTTTTTTTTTCTAATTTATATTCATAAATAAAATCTAAAATTTAACTAATTACACAGTTAATAATAATGCTACAGACATCTATTGAAAAGTTTTTCTTCTATTTCTAACACCTTCGGCTAATAATTCCAATACTTGTACGGTAGAATCCCAACCGATACAAGCATCTGTAATGGAACAACCGTATTTCAAACCTTCTCTACCACCTTCTGGTAAAACATCTTGTCTACCTTCAACAAGGTTAGATTCAATCATAACACCACAAAGACTGTTTTCACCAGCAGTTAATTGTTCGTAGATAGATTGAGCAACCTTTGGTTGATTTCTGTAATCCTTATTACTGTTACCATGAGAACAATCAATCATAATTCTTCTCTTCTTACCGTCATCCTTAGGATCAATCAAGTTGGCTTTTTGTAATTGTTCCTTGGCTAGCTTAACATTTTCAGGATCATAATTGGTACCGTTCTTACCACCTCTTAAGATGACAAAAGTATCTTGGTTACCTTCAGTACCGACAATAGCAGTGATACCTGGTTTAGTAACAGATAAGAAGTAATGTTCATGAGCAGCGGCTCTCATGGCATCAACTGAAACTTGTAAACCACCATCGGTACCATTCTTGAAACCGATTGGGAATGAAAGACCTGAAGCTAATTCTCTATGTAATTGAGATTCTGTAGTTCTAGCACCGATAGCACCTAAAGAGAAACAATCACTTAAGAATTGTGGAGAAATGGTATCCAACATTTCACCGGCAATTGGTAACTTTTCAACCAATTTGGTGAACATTTCTCTAGAGATTCTTAAACCTTTGTTAATTTGGAAAGAGTTATCAATATCTGGATCGTTAATTAAACCCTTCCAGCCAACGGTAGTTCTTGGTTTTTCTAGGTAAGCTCTCATGATAATCAGTAGATCTTTGTTCAATTTGGCATTTACTGCGGCCAATCTGTCAGCATATTCGTAAGCAGCTTTTGGATCGTGGATAGAACATGGACCAATAACGATGACAAGACGATCATCTTGACCATTTAAAATTTTACAAACATCTTCTCTGGCATTGACAATAATATCTTTACCCTTGTCAGAAATTGGGAATTCGTGTTGTAATAAATCAGGTGGAGTCAATGGATCGTAACCTTTGATTCTCCAGTCTTCTAGACGTGATCTATCACCAGCGTGGTCGTTTTTAATGAACATTGTGTATATGTGGATGTGTAAATGCTATTTGTATATATATATACCTATATATGTGTTTACGAAATCTGTAATAAGCAAATGAGACCAAAAATAAAGAGTTATTACAAAGATGTAATAAAATTCCTGATACGATATATTTTTAAGTAATGAGATAATTTAAATAAAAAATTGCATAGAAGAAAAAAAGCAAAAAACAGGCCAAAGTAAAAAGGAAAAAATGGTTAAGTTAGGTTGCAAATGTCCTTACAATTTGGCCTGAGATACATAAACAAGTATGAGTCAGTTTGAATGTTCCCAAATTCTAACTTCCACATTAGAGCAGAAAATAATGACAGATCCCCGGTCCGCAGTAATTAAAGTTGGGAATAAAGTTGATTTGGCATATTTCAGCATGTTTCCATAATTAACTGATCGATTACTCAATCCATGCCACATGCTTGGAAGTGAAAAATTTTTTTTGTTTTTTCTTCGCCGATTAGAAAAAATTGTGTGAAAAATGAATTACGCGGACATCAGGTTGCGTAGTTCTTCTGGAAGAAAAGTAGCGTTACAGGGCTAAAGCAAATTATGGGCAGTTAACCCAGACACTGCACTAACAAATGGCGTCACAACATAGATTCAGTAGACATAGACAACAAAGGAAACGACAACATTTCTTACAGCAGCCTTCATCCTCTCTTTGAGGTTGTTGTTGTATGTATACTGGTTGTTGTTGTGGCTGGTTGTAGTAACCAGGTTGTTGTTGTTGATGATAATGGCGTGCCATTTGTGTATGCAATTTAGTTTAGTGTGATATTATATTGAATATGTTAGCCCTTTACAAAAGTATGAATAGGATATACTATATCAAAAGGATATCCATTTGATAAGTGACTACAAATATATTATTTATATAGGATGGGCATCAAGATCCCCTTGCGGGGAACAAGGTGAAAACGCGATGAACCGAAACGATACGTAATGAGCTGTAGTTTCGACCTAACTATTCACCTCATTTATTTTTAGAAGTGTCTACGCTATTCACTACTTGGAGCTCTTCCTTAGACTGTCATTTATCTATGTGTAGTTTCCTTCCCCCTCTATGTTGTAAAGACCTTAAAAAAACGTCATGTCCGAGTGGAGAGAACCAAGGCTGTGGTGCGGACAGGCACGACACTAATTTGAAATAGTACGCGTTTCTATATGGCGGCTAGACCATGGGTGATCCTACTCATCAATAAAAATGCTTGACTACATTAACTTATAAAGGCCAAAAATGGGGCTATTATAAAGATGTGTAACTCTTTGTAGGTTTGTTGGGGGAATTCCATCTCCAATAAAGTTAGTGGCTTTATATAAATATAAAACAAGAAGGTTAATAATTTTTAACCGCTATATACAAGGTTTCTCGAAATACCTTACCTTTGTTTGTTTAGCGTTATGAACGTTTAAAGCACTAATTGATTTTTACTAGCACCATGGCACACTGACCTAAGGCGTCTTAAAGACTTCACGACATATCGTTCAGTTAACGTACATGTCATAGGAAATGCTGGTAATCTTCTTGTGCCATTTAATTCTGATGTTTGCAACAGCAGACGAAGTGATAACTTATCACCTTGTTGATATTTTATTTTTGTCGAGGTTGTACATATAAGAATAATTGCTCGTTTCGCAAGACCACACATCACTTTCTATAGGCTTTACAGCTGATAATTGAACGTCTTAAGATGAAAATGGGTTATCAAAATTGTTACTATCTAAAAAAACCCTAGAGATTGGAATTAGTCATATATACTCTCAATTGGATTGTCAGCCTATATTTTACATGTAGCCCTTCCCATTTAAACTAATTATAAAGCTGACAACCGTTAACAGTGATGGTCACGTAAATTTTGCGGGGGACAAAAAAGAAAGGTCGTACCCGGATTCGAACCGGGGTTGGTCGGATCAAAACCGACAGTGATAACCACTACACTATACAACCGTAATTTCATTGTTTTTGTAAGCAATGTGGTCTCAAACCCATCCATTCCTGAATAGGCAAGAAAGCGACAGATTACATTTCTAATAATCCCATTGAATTCTCCGTCATCGATTATCCAAGAATTCCTATTCTGGGT
>JAJLYF010000034.1:0-113867 GCA_030571655.1 Jamesozyma lodderae | reverse complement strand
ACTGCTTCTGTTTCTTCAAACACTAACACTAACAGTAACACCAACTCTGGTTCATCTAACACTAACACCAACACCAACACTAACACTAACTCTGGTTCTTCTAACACTAACAGCAACACCAACACTGGTTCTAACACTGCTTCTGTTTCTTCAAACACTAACACTAACAGCAACACCAACTCTGGTTCATCTAACACCAACACCAACACTAACACTAACACTAACACTGGTTCCTCTAACACTAACACCAACACCAACACTGGTTCTAACACTGGTTCTGTTTCTTCAAACACTAACACTAACAGTAACACCAACTCTGGTTCATCTAACACCAACACCAACACCAACACTAACACCAACACTGGTTCTTCTAACACCAATACTAACACCAACACTGGCTCTAACACTGCTTCTGTATCTTCTTCTGGCAGTGCTCATTCTAGTAGTATGGAAGCTTCCTCAAACGTGTCTTCTAAATCCAGTAGCGCCACTAAGTCCTTGTGGAGCAGTTCTTCCGCATCTTCTATTCGTTCTAGTTCTAGTAAATACTCTGCATCATCAAGTAATACTTTCTCTTCGAGAACTATCACGTCATCAATGTCTTCTTCCAAGAGTATATCTTCCAGCAAGTCATCTTCCCATAGTTCGTCCTCTACTCAATGTGTTTGGGTTTGCGTTCCTAACAAGACTAGTACTATTTCGACTAAGTCGACTTCCACAAAAACGACATCTACCGGTAAGCCAACTCATACCTGTGATCATTTCAACCACCATCCACATAGACCATGTGAGCATTCTCACCATGGGCCAGGTGATTCATGTGATCATTTCATTCCTTGTGATCATAGCAATCATAATGCTGGTGAGCCATGTGACAACAATCATTTCTCTCATTTCTGGGATGGATTCAATGAAGATGTCACAGTCTTATTTGATGATGATGTTAGCGATGTCTGGACCGACCATAACAGTAAGATTCAAGACTACTTTAAGGATAATTATGTTGAGGTTAAAGGTTACTATGGTTTCTACAAACGTGATAATATAGAAGCTGCCCATCATGGAGAAAATGGTTGTACGTGGGTTTGTTTACCACCAACGTCTGCAAGCTCATTTACTTCTGCAACTTCAAAGACCTCTAGCACTTCCACACAAACGAAGACTTCATCTAGCTGCATACCTACATGTGATCATTTCCACCATCATCCACATAGACCATGTGAGCATTCCCATCATGGACCACATGAGGCATGTAACCATGAAGATCCATGTGCACCTCCTGATAAGCCATGCTCTCACTTTGACCATCACCCACATAGACCATGTTCTCACTCTAATCATGGACCACACGATCCATGTGACCATCATATACCTTGTGACCATTCTAACCATGGACCAGGTGAGCCTTGTAACAACGATCATTTCAACCATTTCTGGGATGGATTCAACCAACAGATCTCTAATTTGTTTGATGACCATGATTGTGGTAGCTCCTGGGAGAACAATAGAGATACTGTCAAGAATTACTTCAAGGATAATTATGTTCAAAATAATAACTACTATGGTTTTTATAAGAGAGGTGATGATACAGGGAAGGATATTGATAACCAAACAACGCCACTCATCTCATCTACCACTACCACTATTAACAAAATAAGTACGGATGGTGCGAAGATAACAAAAAAGAATAACATTTCTTCTACGTCGAGAGTAAGTACATCGTTAACTGCTGAGCAATCAAGCACCTCAACTGGTACTGTTGTTGAGTTTCAAGGCAGTGGTTCCATAGTAAGATCGGAATATTACTGGTTTACTATGCTATTGCTAGGTATATTCAGTATCTTAGGTTAATGTCTGAGGTAGATATTTATACCAATTACGTTCGTTTTTTTATTTGTTCTTTACCTTATTAACAAAGTTTGATATTTCTTTCTTTTTTTTAATTTAAGAGATGTTGTAATCAGTAAAGTATCAATTGTTCTAATTTTAACTACTAATTTTTTTAGTCTAATTAATTATATAAAGATGTGTAAACTCAGTTTCAATGCAACGTTTTTTTTATTCAATTTTAATTTTTATTAAGGAACTTTTAGATACATGATGCAAATATATATATTTATGACACTATGTGATAGGACGAAATGTTAGTGATACCAAAAAAAATTCCGTAAATCTCAGGCATGAGTGACAAAGAGAAAAAAGTCTACTGATTGAGGAGATAATACTGTTGGAGATATGATTAAACGACGTTAGCTGTTCGTTAACAGCTGTTTATTATAAAGAAATACATATATATATATATATATATATATATATATATACTGTTCATAATTTTTATTATTCTACTGGATTGCAACCCTTTAGGTCTTTCGCACGATGAGTTTGATAAACTATCTGCATCATTTTGTAGCGATATCTTGCATGAAAACCAAACATACCTAAGTATTGTTAGCTTTTTGTATTTAGTTAACACAAGAGAGAGATTTCCTAGGTAGACTACTATTTATTTTCTAAGTGATAGTATGCGAAAGTTCCTAAATTAAGATCCTTCAAGAACAGATTTTTGTGACTTATTATAGAGGGAGTGCATTTTGAGTTTGCCAAAAGATAATCTCATATTGTTAGATATAAAAATTGAAGATCGAAAATCGTATTTATACTCAAGTCTACTCGAAGAATACAATACCTATGCTCCATTTGAAGTGACAGAATATAATTTTTTTTTTCTTCCTGAAGAATTACTATAAAAAGGACTCTTCCGATTTGATACCCAATATAAGAAGTACATAATATTACTCCAATATAATCGAGGTAGGCAATCAACTAGCAGTTCTCCCATTTCATAATTATTTTAGATAAATAGAAATCAGTAACTACACTTCGATCGTTACGTCGTAATCAGCATTCTCAAATTTCAATTGTTCGTTGATAGTTATAATTTTGTTGGCGTTCGGAAATGGACAAACAAGACGAAACGGACAAGTGTAGGGAAGACTTAACCACTTTTATTCACTTATATTTGAAACTCTCAAGATACAATAAATCTCGTTCATTAAAAAATACATTAATAGAATATATCGAATTTGATATACCTATAATACTACAAGTGATTTTAATTTAAAATGGATGAGCACCTGATTGCCACCATCAACAAATTACAAGATGCGCTAGCCCCACTTGGTGGTGGATCCCAATCGCCGATTGATTTGCCACAAATAACAGTCGTAGGTTCTCAGTCATCTGGTAAGTCCTCTGTATTAGAAAATATTGTCGGTAGAGATTTTTTGCCAAGAGGTACTGGTATTGTAACAAGAAGACCTTTGGTTTTGCAGTTGATTAATAGAAGATCCAAGAAGAAAGAGGAAAAGAAGAAAGATGTAGCCAACGAGTTACTTGATCTAGATATTTCTGATAAGTCAAAGGTAGAGAAGCCAGCAAAGGGCCAATCTGAGGATAACTCCGAGGAATGGGGTGAGTTTTTGCATTTGCCAGGTAAGAAGTTTTTCAATTTCGATGAAATAAGACAGGAAATTGTAAAGGAAACCGACAAGGTTACTGGGGCTAATGCAGGTATTTCACCAATGCCAATTAATTTGAGGATTTATTCTCCTTATGTTTTAACTTTGACACTAGTTGATTTACCGGGTTTAACAAAAGTTCCAGTTGGTGACCAACCTCCAGATATCGAAAAGCAAATCAAAGATATGTTATTAAAATACATTTCGAAACCGAATGCCATTATCTTATCTGTAAATGCAGCAAACACTGATTTGGCCAACAGTGATGGTTTGAAATTGGCAAGGGAGGTTGACCCTGAAGGTACCCGTACTATCGGTGTTCTAACTAAAGTGGATTTGATGGATCAAGGTACAGACGTCATTGATATCTTAGCTGGTAGAGTTATCCCATTAAGATATGGTTATATTCCAGTTATTAACAGAGGTCAGAAAGATATCGAAAAGAAAAAGACTATCAGAGACGCGCTAGAGGATGAAAAGAAATTCTTTGAAACACATTCATCATATAGCTCTAAGGCTCAATACTGTGGTACTCCATATTTAGCTAAGAAGTTAAATTCAATTCTTTTACATCATATCAGACAGACCTTGCCGGACATTAGAGCCAAAATTGAAACAACATTAAAGAAATATCAACAAGAGCTATACAATTTAGGTCCTGAGACAATGGATTCTGCAAGCTCGATTGTGTTGAGCATGATTACAGATTTTTCAAACGAATATTCGGGTATTCTAGATGGTGAAGCTAAAGAAGTATCGAGTCAAGAACTTTCTGGTGGTGCAAGAATTTCTTTTGTGTTCCACGAAGTATTTAAAAATGGTATCGATTCCCTAGATCCATTTGATCAGATCAAGGATTCTGATATCAGGACCATCATGTACAATAGTTCTGGTTCTGCACCATCATTATTCGTCGGTACAGAAGCATTTGAAGTGTTGGTTAAACAACAAATTAAGAGATTTGAAGAACCATCTTTACGTTTAATCAATTTGGTATTTGATGAATTAGTCCGTATGTTGAAACAAATTATTACACAACCAAAATATGGTAGATATCCAGCATTAAGAGAAGCTATTTCTAATCAATTCATCGAATTTTTGAAGGAGGCTATGATTCCAACAAATAAATTTGTTGTCGACATTATTGATTCAGAACAAACCTATATTAATACTGCTCATCCCGACTTGCTAAAGGGTTCCAAGGCTATGGCCATGGTTCAAGAAAAGCTCCATCCAACTCCACAGGTTGCTGTTGATCCAAAGACTGGAAAGCCATTACCAACTCAGCCAACTAATGTTAGTAACAATCCTGTAACTGGTGATGAGAAATCCGGATTTTTTGGTGGTTTCTTTAGCACAAAGAACAAAAAGAAATTAGCAGCCCTAGATTCACCACCACCAGTGTTAAAGGCTACCGGTCAAATGACAGAGAGGGAAACTATGGAAACAGAAATCATCAAACTTTTGATTAATAGTTATTTCAATATTGTTAAAAGAACAGTTGCCGATATTGTTCCAAAGGCATTGATGTTAAAATTGATCGTTAAGAGCAAAACTGATATCCAAAAAGTGTTGCTAGAGAAACTTTATGGGAAGCAAGACATTGAAGATTTGACAAAAGAAAATGACATCACCATTCAAAGAAGAAAAGAATGTAAAAGAATGGTTGAAATTTTAAGGCATGCTAGCGAAATTGTATCTAGCGTCTAAATATCTAATCAAAGATTGTATTGATTGATTATTTTAGTGTCTCTGATATTTTATTCTAACCGGGATATATATATATAGATGTATTTTTATAGATACGTAGGTATATGCTATTTTGAATTATGGTATACTTAGTGCTTGGATTTATGGGTATGAGTGTCGGAACATATTCTGTTTAAAGCTGTATGAATCTAGTAAAGTTAGAATAGGATTTTTTACAAACAGTAATGCAAGCCAGTCAATTAATTAACTACTTATAGTTGTCGTTCTTGTCTTTTTCATTGTTTCGGACATGGAAAGCAACGCAATGTCACATGCCCTGAAAATAGCACGTGAATTGGACACTGTTGGTTTTATTACAATATGAAGATGCCATAGTAATGTTTAAAGAGAATCATCAAATGATAATTTAAGTCAAGGCAGACTTTCCAGATTGGAAATCCTGCATAGTAACCCACAATTCTTCAGTAAAGGGTTGTTAATACAAATTATTATGGCTCTGTGGCTAATTTTGTGAGATTATTTACCCTTTATTCTGGTTTCATGGAAAACAGTGTGTGAATGTTTATATTCCTTTAGCAGCATTTTTATTCATTATCTGTTCGACAGTGACCAGATATTACTTGCTGGGTCTTATTAAATATTTTCCCAGTGTATAAATACGAATATAATAATTCAAATACATTAACTTTTATTTCACAGTGATCTTTGAGTTTGTTATTGCATTTACTTCGGGAAGAGCTATAAATCAAACTAACTGATTTCTTTCAACAAGGGGACAAATAATTCAACTTAGTCCACCAAGGAAATATGGCAACTAACATTACATGGCATCCAAATTTGAGTTACGAAGAGCGCAAAGCATTGAGAAAGCAACATGGTTGTACAGTGTGGTTGACAGGTCTGAGTGCATCAGGCAAAAGTACCATTGCTTGTGCTTTAGAACAGCTGCTATTACAAAAGAATTTATCGGCATACAGACTTGACGGTGACAATATTAGATTCGGTTTAAATAAGGATTTAGGTTTTAGTGAACATGATAGAAACGAAAATATTAGAAGAATCAGTGAAGTTTCTAAATTATTTGCTGACTCTTGCACAATTTCCATCACTTCTTTTATCTCACCTTATAGAACAGATAGAGACAAAGCTAGAGAATTGCATAAAGAAGCAGGTTTGAAATTCATCGAAGTTTTCGTCGATGTTCCATTAGAAATTGCAGAACAGAGAGATCCCAAGGGTTTGTATAAAAAAGCCAGAGAAGGAATTATCAAAGAATTCACTGGTATCTCAGCGCCATATGAGCCACCTAACTCCCCAGAATTACACTTGAGAACTGACTTGAAAAGTATTGAGGAATGTGCTAGTATTATTTATGAGTACTTATTGAGACAAAATATCATATAAGATTCTGTATTTGTTATTTAACTAACTAACTAAAATGATTATTTATTAAAGTAGGAGTTTAGCGTTATATCACTTATCACAAAAACCCAACGTACTTAGAGTCAGTATTTGCAGTTTGTTGTTTTCTTAATTTGGCAATGGGAAGTTAAAATAATTCTGGGCCTCGACCATAATAAACTTATGTCTGGTTCTTATTACTGTCTTTTTAAGCTGTTCAATCTCGCCTGTAAATCACTGTCAGGATCGGATGAACTTGGCGCATTACCTTCAGCCATAAGTGGTTGTTTATTCCCGATTAAATTGCTGTTATTATTTTCTATTGCTGCCGAGGTAACAATATTACTTGGTGTATTGGCTAGTTCAGAGTTCAAATCAACACCGATTTCATCTAATACTTTATTTACAATTTCATCCGCCTCTTCGTCCTCATTAAATTCATCATCTTCCATTACGCCATCAATAGCCTCGTCCATAAATTCTTGTCTTTGGTCCATCAAATCATTTTGTTTTTCAAATTCCATAGATATTTTTTGAAGTTGTGGTAAATTCATTGACCTATTCATAGTTGCAAGTAAACCGGTAGCTTCCCTCATCGATCTTGTCATTTGATCACTACTTCTCACAGCCTGGATTCTCAGCGATATAGCTTGTAGTTGTGTCTGCATGTTATTGAATTTAGTAACATAATTCTTTGTTCTAACAAGATCCTTAGCCTGAATCTTTGCCGCATTAATCTGGTTGTTCTTTGCTGATTTTTTTATCTCGAGAATCAGTTTCTTCTCTTGAGCTTCCAACTTTCTCTTTTCTCTTTCTAGCTCTCTCTGTGTCCTTTCTAACGCTCTTTGATTCTACACATATCTGTTAGTAACTTTCCCATTATCTTTTTGAATTAAAATTATCGTTAACATACTTTTTTTAACCTCTCCTGAGGTGTTAAATTCTTACCAAAAACCCATTCAAATAAACTCATTGATGAGTAATTGCGTAAGGTTCAAATTCTACGTATATCAAACCCACTGAAATCTAGATACCTAAAAATCTGTTTCTGATTATATCCTGGCTTTAAATCACAATATGACAGTTTCTACTGCATAGATTTCCTCTTCAAAGGGGCATCGTCGTCTTTCTTGCAATACGCAGCATAAAAAGCCGTTGGGACGGGTAACTCTGGCACATAGATTTATATATTTATCAATTATTTGATATATTGAAGTTATAGAAATGTTAAGTATCGAATATTGAGGTGTATGGTTCAGTTAGACGTCTACTTCCAGGACTGCTTGTGTTTTGGAAACTCTCTTCAATTGACCAAAATAGTATATATATACATGTACCGGAGCTATATCTCACCTTTCTAGCATATTTTCCTCTAAAATGGTTTGAAGTGTTAGCGATTTAAGTGAGTCTATTGAGTCTATTGAGGTGTATAACTATATTACGCATATGCAACTATTGCATCAAGTGGTTGTATTTGGTGCAGTGAAGCCGTTCAATAATAATTCTTTTCTTAAGCGATGCGTAATAAAGAAATCGAAGAAAGATAAATCAAATGGATTTGAAGATTACGAAGAAGGTAGTTAATGCTACATTAAAGTAATTAACAAAGAGACGTAACAGTAACATGTTCCATCATCATTGTGAAAATGAAAACTATGACAATAGTAATGACGATCATCAACATAATCACGACCACGATCATTCACCACCTATTACAACAAATGCTAGTCAATCGCTCTATAAATGTATAGACACTACAAAGATTAAAATACTGAACGGTATTGCAAGTACTAGAGATATGCATTCCTCTTTTATTAAATCGCAGGACGATAGGTTTATAATCAATACATATTTACAATCTGATGCAGATTGTCAATTAATTATACATATACCATTGACAGTCGTCTGTAAGATTCAATCCCTAATACTTCGTACTAATAAGCCACATATCAGTGAGGAATATGATACTCCTAAAACAATCAAATTATATAAAAATATGAAACAGAACATGAACCTCGATTTTGAAACGCTGGAGCATATGGACTGTGCTTTTGAATTTATCCAACCGGACAATGTAGGCGTCGAGCCAACTTCTACAGCTGATGTCGACCCTGATGAATTCAGTTTTATTGAGCATTATTTGCCAAATAAGGGATTTAATGATTGCCATTCGATTACCATATTCTTAGAGGACAATTGGTCTGGAGATGAAGATAATTTGTGTAAAGTTTATTATTTAGAATTGAGAGGTGAATGTGTTGGTGTATTGAACAAAGATAATACTGTACCATTGATGACCGTGTATGAGAGTGCACCAAATCCATTGGATCATGGTAAACTTGAAACTGAAAATAATATGTTAGCCTAAAAGTATTTTTTGGAGTGATTGTCCCCAATACTATAAGCATGTATCATAAAAGGCTTTTTGTTGTTATATTGACTTAGTAGCATGCAAGCTAGATTTATTCAAACACTTCACTTTCTGTTTGACTATCTTTAGGTTTGAATCTTTAGTCAAGGAGTTGTGACTAATGATAAGCAATATCTCTAATGTAACTTGCATTTTGAAGAATACCAACATCACATGGATTGTATAGGTAAAATCACATTTAAAGATTACATTCGAAATATTAACGTTAGAAGTTGTCTTTGGGCCTTACTGCTGAGCTATAAGATCAAGAACCGTAAACAGAAAGTTATATATATTTAAGATTCCCTGGGATCTCCGATTTCAAGAACTACGCTTTTTTATGCAGTTTTGAGTAGAATAAATACTGTAACTTAAAATATTATATATAAATGGTTCTGTGAATAACTGATAGGTAATTATTTAGTAGAGAGCTGAGATATTCTAAATGTTGAAAATTCCATTGCCATTGTGTCATCAGACTATTTTGTTATGCCACGACAAACAAGGTTAAAAACGATAATAATTAAATTTGCTAAGAATGTGCAGTATGTGTAATATATGTTGGTTTTGTCTTGACCGTGATATATAAAATTAGGAAAAATAAGAATAAGTTACAGACAATAGGAATTGAAATTTACCTTATTGCATTTCTGTCGAGAAACTAAGTATGAGCCTCTTATTTTAATAGACTCTTCTGAAACTTTATAAAATTTGTTTAGACTTTCGGACATATTTCATAATAATAATTGATCATTTATTTTATTATCTTTTAATTTCCTGTGTCTTAAGTATCTTGAGCTCGACTTTATTTTTCTTACTTTTTTTCATCGGTCCTTCTGTGTTGGTTCCTATCTCTTATTTGGGAAAAGCATCCCACTATTCTTGTAATAAGATCTCTTACAATATGAAATACGATTGTCATATTTCTGACACCTGGATTAATTACTAAATAATCAAGTTAATCCAATAATATACTCAACTCACGAAATTATTACTGATAGTAAATGTAGATATCTTTCAAACAGAATGAACAAATATCTCCGACTAGACTCCGTTAACCACAGACCCTATTACCCATAGAACCCTGTTACACCTGGTAGCGCCGCAAGTTGCAATCTGAGAAACTTTTATCTACGCCACCCAATATGAATACCCTAAGCACTCAACTAACAGCTCCCACGACCACTGTCTTTACTGGAACCAATGACATTTTCACCTTGAGAACCTCTATGCACCAAGTTTCGATTTTCATGGAAGTTAAAGGTATCACAGACCAACACCGTCGAATTACCACCTTTGTCCAATTCCTCAGAGATGAAGCGATAGAGTGGTATATGACCTTTAAGGAAACTGCTACTTTTACAACTCTAACCTATCACCAATTCACTTCTCGGTTTCAAGAACACTTTAGCAATGCTGGTGCCATGGATAAGCTCTATGCTGATTTCTTTACTATTGCTCAAACTGGTTCTGTCACCGATTATAACACCCAACTTGGTAAGATCAAATATCTGTTACCAAAAGAGATGTTTCCTGAACCGTTAATTTTAGCCAGATATAAATTTGGTTTACACCCCCATATCAGGAGTGCTCTTGCTGGTACCACGATCACATCGTTATAACAAGCCATGGAACTGGCCGCTGCTCATGACCACCGACAGAGAGAGGATCTTCACCCTGCTTTCCAGAACGTGAAGAAACTACAAGATAATTCACCTACATTCTTACCAGACCCTGACATGATGGAAGTTGATGCAATTCAATCTTCCCATACCAAACTTAGAAAACTGTCTAACAAGGAACGTAAATACCTCAAAAAGAATGGTGTATGTTTCCGCTGTCGTAAAGGCAAACACTATGCTTCTCCCTGTCCTCAATATGCGAGTAATCGCCCAAACCCCAAGTATTAAACCCCATGACCAAAACATACCATTATTAATCCCACAAGATTTAATACAATTAAAAAACTTCGAAAAAAATGAAAAAAATGAAAAAAGAAAAACATCACTTAGCCTGCGGCTAAGATTGGAAACCACAGAACCTTAGAAATAACCATCAAGCAACAACCAATTCAAGCCTTACTAGACACAGGAGCAGCCACATCATTGATCTCGAAACAACTAGTCAATCAACTAGGACTTACCACGCATGCCACGACTCCGATAACCATAAAAGGTGCTACATCAACACAACTTTTCCCATGTACTTCAGCAACCCAGATCGCCTTTTTACACAACAGTCACTACTATACTTTAGAGATTGTATGTATCCACCTCGTTAACCCATGACTTAATCATTGGAAATCCGATATTTGATGATTAACCAGAATTACTGAACACTACTATGAGCCCTGTACCCCGCTTAAACACTGATACACCGACATCGATCTATGAGATTAATATTGATCTCGTTGATATGATGAACTTTTTGTGCATCAGAGATGTAGTCAGGCATTCTAGCCTAAAACCTGATCGTTCTTTTATGCTATAAAGTAATATGTAACATATATATATTTTACATTTTTGTCTTTATAAGTGAAAACTTTTCACTTTTTCCGACGTTCTTTGTTGTGATGAGCGTCAGCGCAAATATAATAAATGTGCTTTTAACACTAGATAATGTGTAATAAACCCATTATTACCAATATGATTCACACAACAGAGAGCTTGCCAAGCAAATCAACAAACACGTACCCCTCGATCCAGTAATTATACACGTCCAAGAACTTGAATTTTTTACACCTACGACCACAGCCAAGATATCCTCGTTTACCACGTTACCTCGAACATTACAAGATAAATACCATGACACTGTGAGAAATGATTTACCCCCAGCATCCACCAACGAAGGAAATATAAAGGTCCAACGTTATTTAATATCTTTGATTTCAGGTTTGAGTGTTATAACTATTTGAGCACACTTGTCAGCGTTCTAGAATGCTCTAAATGATTTGTCAACATGGATTTTCTTAGTAAGTAAAGTTCCTTGAGAACATTTCATATTATTTCACAGTTTTAAGGTTTACTGTACCTTTTACGGAGTTTATCTGTTAAAGAATTACTGGTTTTGGTAAGTTTTGTCATTACTAAAATTAGCTTGGATCTGCAGGGATGAAATGATTACAATAAGTCGTAGAATTCTAAAATAGGATGGTCTCAGAATAATGATTTATTCTTAATCTTCTATCTACTCATCTTGGTTTTGGGGAAGTTATTCAGTATATTGGAAGATAACGAAAAGACAGTTGCACGACTCATCAGACGGTTGCGTTCACAACCACTGGAGTTAGTATCATAGTCACTATTGCTAGCAGGTCAATAGGAGAACATGAGTAACTCAATGTCACCATTTATTATGCATTAAATGGCCTAGAGCACTGTATCTCTTTGTCACTATTGATTGCATGTCAACAGGTAAGAGTAAATATTTCCTGTCATAAATATTGATGTCACTATCGAACCGACGTCGATAGGAATATCTTAATTTGATAACTTGCCACTATTAACATGGCTTTAATAGGAAATTACGTTTAACATCAAAACAATGAGTTTATATTGCTTTTTTTAGGATTTAGAAATTATTCCCCAAATATGTACCGTTGTTACAAAAAAATCACAAAAGAGTGGTTTCGTGGTCTAGTCGGTTATGGCATCTGCTTAACACGCAGAACGTCCCCAGTTCGATCCTGGGCGAAATCAATTTAATTTTTTTTTTTTGAAGCCGTGGTTTTTCTTTTAAACACCGGCTTTAACTCATTTCTTAATAATAATGGAAAGCCATTCACTTATCTAATCACTTTCAAATGTTTTTTTAAATTTATTTTTAATTAATCACATTAAGTTGACACGATATAACAAAACACTAAGGTATTATCAACCAACTTGAATTCCAGTTTTACCATACTTTATCTGCAACCTTTATTAAATACCTCTCAGTTCTAGGAAATCGTTATTTTAGAAAATTATGAACGCCGATTACAATAATTCCATAGACTTACTCACATTTCTACAACAGCAGCCGGATCCACAGGCTGTGTTAGATCCAAATGATAAAAGTTTCATGCAAATGTTAGAACAAGAACATAAAAATGAGGATATTATACCAGAAGAACCTGAAAATGGTGACTATTCAATGAACTTAGACTATGATAATATCGTCGCACCATTAGAAAATGAACGTCAGCTTAATTCTGGTAATTATTACACAAATGATTTCAACTCGACAAAACCGGTCGGAAATTTTACTTCACCAACTAGTCAAATTCCTGAATTCATCACACAACCAACATTATCACCAAATAGATCTGTTTCAGTAAATGACGAAAACAGCAATAGTGAACATAGTTCACGTGTAAATACCAACAACACTTTTTTGGTAATAACACCAACTGCTGATAAATCTCCTACCAATAGTAATAATGGTGCTACTAATATGACCGATGGTATCGTATCACAACCCCCAGTTTTTAAAGAAAAGAAAAAGGCTCAGAATAGAGCTGCACAAAAAGCATTTAGAGAGAGGAAAGAAGCCAAACTGAAGGAGTTAGAAACTAAGTTGAATGTTAGTGAAGCCGATAGAGCAACATTATTAAAAGAAGTTGAAGATTTGAGGAAATTGAATATGGAAATACATGCTGAAAATAGATTACTATTACAAAGAAGTGATAAAAATATCCAGTGTTATAAAAAAGCTCATCCTGAGGAAAATATAGATGAATCATTCAGTCATAATGACATAAAAGGCGATCGTGACACAAACTTACCAAATTCAAGTGGTAAGTTTTCATTTCCGTCAGAAGACGAATTCTTCACGTCAATGGTCTCTGAAAAAAATGTGAACCATAACTTAATCAAACAAAGCAAACAATATAACGATGAATCAGGTAATCAATTGTTAACAATCCCCGCAACGTGGGAATATTTACAAGGAATTGCAGAGGATTATGGTTTTGATATCAGCTATGTTATGTCGAATCTAAAAGGTAATGAGAAATGTCATGGTTTCGGACCTGCTTATCCAAAAAATTTAGTTGACCATTTAATCCAACAAGCTAAACGTTGATTATCTTTTTTGTTTTTTATAGTATTCTTCTGGTGGCATGTAATAGTTGATTATAGGGTATCTAGTTTTATAATATCTATATGTATATGTATATATATAGTCTACGTGATCTTTCTTCTTCCCTAATATAGGTTTACTGATATTCATTATTCAGAGCTGTTGTTACCCGATTCTGCCCTGTAAATCTAAAAAATAACTGTAATGTTAATCAAAACCTCCATTGGATTGCCTACTTACAAAACTTTACGTTATCATCAAACGTATAAGAACTCAAACAGCTGCCCTGATTGATGCTTCCGTTCAGTACATTAAACTCTACAACCTCATATAGCAATGACAGAACCGAAACCTTCGCTCAACTCAGATTCAATTGACAGTAATTTAAGCCGTTTAGCAGAAATGTTTCCCATGACATCCTTTGAATCGCTTAAAAATGCTTTGAAAAGCTCTTCGAATGATTTGGAACTAGCTATATCTATTCTTTTAAGTGAGCCGATGAATACTCTTGGTAGTAATGATATTGATACTAATGAAAAAAATGAACCATTAACGAATAGTAGTTGTCAAAAGGAAAAATCCAACCTTGATGAACTATTTGATATGTTCCCTCAAATTGACAAAGAAATTGTTGAAAGCTACTACCATTCCACTAATGATTCTGTTCCCATCTCAATTTCTGAATTACTAAATTTTGAGTTATTATCAATGGAGGATCCCGATGAGCAAAAATTAGTTGAACTGAAATTGAAGGAACAGGGTGATCAAACCTGGAACTCAAAGGATTATGTTGCACTAATAACAAAATTCACAGATGTCGATGAAAGTACAGCAAGACAGTACTATTATAAGAATTACTTTAACTCAATTATTACTATCATCACAATTATTCATGAGCAGAAAAAATCAAAAAAATTACCAAAACATGATTCCAAAATAAGCTCAATTAATCGTAAGATAGGCCGTGTCCAAGCAGGTCATGGGTATGCCCATACAGAAATGAAGTCACGCAGTTCCTCACCCAAACCAATAATCACAACAGTCGATGAAAAACCATTTATCTTTTCTAAAGCCTCACCTGAATATAAAGATCTGCAAGAAATAATATCAACAAACCGAGATATGCGCTCAATTAATCAAACGTTTTTGTGTGATGCATATATTTATTATCGAGGGGATATGGATAAAATCATTGAGCTTTGTACATTGATAAAGTCCGAGAAAGCTGTTAAGTATACCTTTTTTACTAACGCTGATAATAAATCGCAAAATGATTTCGCTTCCTCACATATCATAAAGTCTTCAAAAGGGGACTATAATCGTCAGCCTTCAAAGAAAGGAATTAAATATGATTCAGTACCAAAAAATGAACAACTACAAAATCTGTTCCAAACTTATCGGTTGGATTTTCATGGATTTTTACCTTCAGAAGCGGTATCATTATTAAATAAGGCACTATCACTATGGTGGGATGAAGAAATAGTGCTCCGTGAGAGAAACCTGAAGAAGTTAAGTCTCATTAATGTATGTTGTGTTGCACCTTTGATCGTAATCACAGGTAGAGGGCTCCATTCAGTAGGTGGTATTTCAAAGGTTAGAATCCAAGTTAAAAAGGCCTTGGTTAATAGCCCTTTTGTTTTTGAAGAAGACCAGTCTTTCTTCACAATATACGGTAGGAAAGCAAGGTGAGAAATTTGGATGTATTTTTCTTTGGAAGATACCACAATTTAACAGCATTTGTATTCTATTTTGATTTTAATCATTGAAATCTCATTTAGTTCGATTTGTATTATTTGCCCTTTTATATGGGTTTTCGCGTTACGCGTGCCATAATGTATACACTATTATTCTTATGTAATAATATATCTTTAAGATAAGACAAAACAAAACAAGACTATAGGTAAAGACGGAGACTTAATCATAGGATATCATAGGGAGATTATGGATTACATGGACTTAGGTGTGAGGTCCCGTAAAACTGGTTTACGGGTGAAAGATGGGATAGAAAAAGATGAGTACAATATGGAAAATGTAGAAGATTTCTTTGATGACGATGATACAAATGCACTTAACCTTAAAAAGAGAAAAAATAGAGTATCGGTATCCAATAATAAGGAGATTTGGGAGCATACCCTCTTAAGAGCTGATCATCAAATCTCACAATTATCTTCTCCCCACATTTTTTCACCAGCTGTAGGAGCATCGCGAACATCAATATTGAACAGTAATAATACAAACAATAATGATATCAATCATGATAATTCTATTCTATCTCCTATACAGAATATTGGATATCCATCAGTTGATGTTAGCGATGAACGTTTAACCAGCCGCTTGGGTTCGATAGCGGAAGAACCAGAAAATACTGACTCGTATCCATCATATATCCAAAATTATAGAACTCCCCATAAAACCCAGGAGAGACCTGACAGGCGGAAGAGGCGAAACTATAGGACTTCATACGATCTGGATTTATCAAGGAGGGAGACAAGCATTAGTTCAAACTGGGATCAAAATTTAGACGAGATAAAGCATAATCCTTATACTGACAATGATGAAAATGGCAGTGAAGATGCTCCTGATCTTATTAGAGATGCAGATACAACAATTGATAACACGTCTTTTAATACATCTGAGAATGCCATATTTGAAGAAGAAATGTCTGATTATGGTCTAGAAAGCGAAAGTGAGGATCAAGATTACCTATTGAAACAAGATGAATCCAGTGATGAGTATGACGAAAATTCCGATGGAACAAATGAAGATGCTGAAGATTATAATGAAATTGATCAAACATATTTACCGTCAGATGTCGATGACAGTGAACATTCAGAGAACGAGATGCCTAATCAGCAGGACCTAATTTCTTTCAACCATATTTCTTCTGACGACGAAGATGAAGAATATATACCGACTCAATTAAGACAGTCATCCACAGATAATACTGGTGTTAGGAGATCTTCCAGAGTTAAGATACCACCATTAGAATATTGGAGAAACGAAAAAATTGTCTATAAAAGAAAGACTGCACAGCCTGTACTTGATATTGAAAAAATAATTACATATGAGCATAAGGTGGATGAAGATGACGAGGCTTATAGAAGTAGTACTCACCGTAAAAAGTCGAGATTGACACCATCTCTGGGCAGCTCTCAAGTAGCTAATGCACAATTAGGAAGTTCACAGCAACGTAAAAAACCAGTCGGAAGACCGAGGAAAGTCACTACTAATAATGATGTAACATTTTCAACAATGTTTGATAAAAGTCGTAACGCAGCTATGATAAACAAAATGAAGAATGGACACGACTCGAAAGGAGAATGGCTCAAGGATGGTGTATACAAAGGAGTTATCAACTCTTCTCTAGATAAGCAGAGTAACGAGATTATAGCATATGCCCCAGATATTGCCCAAGTGGAGAGAACAAAGGAGAATAATAATGAAAAGTACACATTAGCTGTTATGTTTGACAAGCACAAAGATCAATTTGCAAGTGGTGTCCTAAAGTTACCAATTGGCGGTAACAGGAGTATGACAGACTCGCACAATGCATTCATTACGTTTTACGTAGTAAAAGGTGTCATTGAAGTTACTGTAGCAAAAAACACTTTCATCACAACAGAGAACTGTTCTTTTCAAGTCCCTTCCTTTAATGAATATGCATTTGTCAACAGAGGAGCAGATGAAGCTAAATTATTTTTTGTCCAAGTTTCTGTTCCTGAGAATTTTGACTCACAGAAAGATGACTTGTCAAGTCGCAAATCAAGTGCTGTAAATAGTGATACACGCTCGACTGTATCTTCGACTTACCTAAATGCTGCTAATCGGACAGGTGAAAACTCAGGAATAAGAGGTGCTGATAAAGCATCTAAAAGTCTTTTCGTCTCTGAGACCATATCATCAAATAATAGTGACTCGCCCTAATTCGTTAACTGGTTTAGATTGTGTGGGGCAAAATCATGAACATGTATGTAAATATATACATATATATATATATATGCATCAACGATGTTTTAGTTCAGATAGAATTTTATCTAGTGAATAAGTGGTCCTAAGGCCTGTCGCAGAGGTAAAATGAGCAATAGGTAAAGAGGCACATTGGACAGTATGAATGGTGTACTAATTATCGTTCATCGAGTGGTAAACCACAAATATTAAATTACAACTTATAAAACAATATTAACGATGCTTTAATGGCATACAAAACTTTAACTTTCCGAAATGTCTGTTAGGCAATCATCGCATTCGTCCTCGATACGTACCCTGCGATCATCCACCTGTGGATTTGTTTCGACATAGTCCAAATCATCCGTATCATCTCCAAACTTGGTAGACTCTTCTAATAAAAGGGTAATCTTTGATTTTTTGATTGGCGAATCTATCATTTCCTCTATGGTATCATCCCCTACTTCTATATGGTCGTAATCAAAATCTTTTACTTTGTTAAAATCATTATTTATCGATACCAAACAGAGGGATGTTACTAGCATATAACTGAGAATGATTGTTAGGTAATATGAGCCATCGATATTTAACAAACCTCCAAAACAATACAGTTGTATTAGACCGACCATATAAGAAATTATGGCATTAATAAAGTATATGTTCACATAAGACCAATTTAAGAAATGGAATTCACTTTCAGGGTGATCAAGATGCCACTTCCAGATATCAAATTTGTACGCAGCCGAAATAATTATTGCTGGAGGGATTACAAGCTTCACGATATTTATGGAAACCGGCACTTCGCCGTCCTTAAAGTCAAATACCAAGGAAGTAAATGTACCTGAAGGCATCATATTGCTAAAGTTATCCATAAGAACAACAACTTGGTTCCAGATAATAAAAATTCTCAATAAATCCGAAATATTGGTACTTTTGAGATCAAACATTTGAATTGCTATTATTATGTAATTTATCTTGACTAAATTAGTTGCAATCAAGCAATTCGGATGAAAATAATAATTTAAACTTATACCTGTCGAAAGTACTAAGGCCAATAAGTTGGTTACTTTCCTGGTTGTACATTGGTTTAAAAGTGAATGCGTTTCATTGTTAAAGGATCTTACTCTTTGAGAAATGGAAATTGTTGTTGTATTTTGTTTTTCCTTATGTTTCAACCCCTTCAAAATAAAATGTGATATGTTCCTTTTCAAAGAAGCTAATAAGAACGAATAAACGTACGTACCTGCAGCAACATGAGGTAAAATTATAAAAAAGTTTAGTGCTTTAGGATAGTCCTTTGCAAACTTAAAGTAGCATGTCTTGTTCGCGATAAAGATAAAAATAGGAGAGAGATTTACAGCAATCATTATTGGGACCAATAATAATAGTAAATATTGTTTATTACCATACTTTCCTGATGTTTTGGTCGACATTATTGGTGTTACATTCTCGTATATACGTAAGTTGGTAGTATCATATACTAATAAATCTGAAGAATCGTACAATGGATGTATATCAGTCGGAGGAAGAGCATTGTTTGGGATTGTATTAATGGATATTAAAGCGCTTACGCATACAATGAAGAGTACAGCAAAAAATAAAAGAAAAACATTAATGTTTCTCTTAAAGAGTTTCGTCAATTCTTCAGGCACATATGAATGTAAAAAGCCTGAAATTTTAGAAAGGTCGATCAGGGAGTTTTTCTTTTTTGAATCTTGCATAATAATTTCATTTATTTTAGCAAAAACCTCATTTAGCTCATCCACGTTTTTCTCCTTACTATGACCTGTTACGGTTTGATGTACAAAATTTTTTATATTATTAGTAGCTTTCTCAAAATAGTTATTCATTTTGTTAGTCAGTTGGGTCTCATTAAATTGTCTGTAGCGGTACGTTCTTGTGATGAAATGTTTGCAAAATCAAGTTGATAGTCGTCCATTTTTTTAAGGATTGGTTTTGAAGCATGAACTTCTCCGAACTATAAAAAAGCGTAACAGCAATATTTTGACGATTAAAATAACGTATGTCTTCTGTGAAATATGATACAGATAATATATGTGATTATATATGTATAATGATATTAATGGGAATGGGAAAGATTAATATTAATAGAAAAGTAAGAATGATGCATTTTAAAGAAAGATAGTGAAGAATTCAACGCCTACGCTGCTTTTTCCATTTGAATGAAACGTTACCCTTTGAATCTACAATTTTCTTCTTTGAACCACCTTTCATAACTTCTCTTTGCATATCCATTCTGTGTTGGACTTCTTTCAATTTCTTCTCTCTCTCCATATGTTGTTTCACGATCTTGAATTTTTTCAACTTCTTCTTATCTAACGATTCCTTTGGCATTACTTTTCCACTAGAATTTATCGAAGATGCTTTCAAGTTGGCAGTTAATTGGTCTTTTGTTAATCTATTTTCACGTCTGTTAAGCATTTCTGAAGTTGTATTAAAGAAATTTTCGGGACTGAAAGTTTCACTTTCCTCTCTACTCTCAACAAAAACTGTATGCTTACCGTTAGCTTGAAACATTAGCTCTTTTGATCTCTTGTCTAGCATTTTCAGTTCTTGTTGCCTCAATGTTCTCATATAGTTACTATCTTGAGTCTTTAATAATTTTACTTGATCCATTGATAATGAAGTATCCTCATCGGCACCGTGACGAGATGTTATTAAAAGCCCCTTTGAATCCACTTTACGTGAATTCATACCATGATAATACTCATCTGGATTCTTCTCCTTAGCTTTTTCTCTAAGCACCTTTAATGTGTTCTGTTTCTTATGAAAGTCCTGTGCACGCTTAACATAATCTTTGTGCTTTTCTAGAAAACCTAATCTAGCACGACTATTAACTTGAGAACGTTCTCTATGTTGCCTTTTTTGAACATCGTGAACTAGCTTGGCCATTTTTAATACGGATACCTTTTCTGTTGCGATTTATTGATAGCTCTCTCAAGTATATCCTCCTATAACTAAAGTTATTTTACCTGTTATTTTATTTTTTTTTTTCATGTCGCATCAAAATTTTTTCGATGAGCTTGAAAATTTTCTGATGAATGTAAAATCCTTAGAAAAATCAGAAGTAAGAGACAGTGAGCAGAAGTACAGACAGTTAAAGATACCTACTCATTAGTGGAGCTAAATAAAAAGTGATCAATTCATCTCCCAAGCAGCCTAGATAAAAGCTTTGAAAAACACATTTTTTTCAATTGTCTTTTTACAAGTTAAACGGCGGTATAACGACTATTTGACTGAGACGATCTATGCTTCGACTGCTATTTTTTGTTCTTCCCATTTTGTTTCAGGTTATTCTGTGGAAATTACGTTTGCTTATCCAGTAACCATCGATCTTACTTTATTACAATGCTATTGTCATTAAGTTGTTTTCCTGTAATTTCCATATTCCTGAAATTCATTGCTAGGCAGGTACCTAGAGTTTGGTACATATCCATATTGCATTTCGTGTGATAAAAGCAGTTTTAAATTATTGTCAAATGAGGCAGGCTAGCAGTCAAGTCGTGTTTTCTTTTTATCCTTGGCCGCAAGCTATATTATTGTTCAACCAAATAAGACTTATTATTTCTTGGTAAAGTAAAGGGAGACTGCAAATACAGCTGTCAACTCTCTAGACCTCTTCTCCTATAGATATCTAACCAACCTGTAATTAATAATATAGTAAAATGTAAAGGCTGGGTAACAGATGTTATCTTACGTATTCTATTGTTAATTATACTAATATATCTGTGAGTTTAATGAGAGCCTCAATACTGGAAGAGAGAATGGATATATAGAAGACTGTGAACTAATATTTTGAAATTTAGGTCGGTAATGGAAACTGATAAGCCAGGTGTAGAGCATGAGTTGCCTGATTTTGAAACTACCTTAAGATATAATATATTAGCTAAACAAAACTTTTTATGTATTGCGAAGAGATCAGATGAAAAGAATAAAGCTAATGATGACAAAGCACCTCCTCCTGAAGCTTTGATAGAGAGAGCCATTTTTAATTTGATCCCTGATAAGAAGGTTAAATGTTCTGTGATCAATGATGTTACTGATGAAGCATTTCAACGTCCATTAGAGCATGATATTGAATACGATATTAAAATTATTAGGGATATCAATTTATTACAAAGGGGCAGTCAAACAATGCTTATCAAATTTATGAGATCTAATGATAAACTTGTAACGAAAGAAGAGGATAATGATCAAGGTTTTCCTACACAGATAGTTATTGGGATAATACTTTACGATGATAATTTAGAAAATAATGGAAAGAATAACAATATTCACGTACATAGAGAAGTACTAAAATCATGTATTTTACTTGATGATTGGTTACGACGTAAGTTTTGGTTTGCTTGCTCTATGCCGAATATAAGTTCAACTACAGATTTATCGTACTCCAGCGGATATTCTAGTGAGAATGAGAGTTTAGTTTTCAATAAGAGGGAAGATAAAGGGAATAAGAAGGAATCTATGCCTGAGGACAATACATTGGATGATATATATGTTGAATCATCGATTCGACGTTATGTTCTTGATATTATGGTTCATTTAAGGATGCATAGACTGTCATATCATGGTAAAGGTGGTGGAGTTCATACTAATGCACTTAGTAATGTTATTTTACTAGCTAAGTTAATGAGTATGGATTCAGGTAGAAGTTATGTGACACCAGAGTATATCAAAAAAGCCAGTTATTGGTTTTTTCCGATGCATTTAATATTAATCAATAGTACTACTCTGGACGGTAGTATATTGTATGGTAGTAAAGTAAAACTAGTACAAGAATTTTTAGAGAACGTTGCCAAAGTTAAGATACAAAAGTCTAAGGACTTACAAAATCCGTTATTTTTGGAATGTTTGGTTGTACACGACGTAATACGTAAGATTGTTCCACCAATATGATATATTGTATATAGTTAATATTGGACTTGTTATTGTTTCGCTGTTTTTCGCGCCGATTTTCCACCAAAGATAAAGAGTCACGTGCTAAGTTTTTGTTTTCAATAAATCTCTATTTACTATTTCCCAAGTGGATGATGGATATGAGCAACAATTAAATCTGCTTAACAAAGACAACTTTCTTTTTGTAATGTAAACATTGTAATTGGAATGCCAATCCCAGTGATGATTCGCAAGTATGCAGACCGTTACTTTATTGAGAAAAATGACCGCAGTTGATAAATGTTTGAAGGATAGCAACAGTGCATCAACTGGTTGTTGCACACTGAATGATGTGCACAAAATTGTTCCACACCTACCATTATGCGCTTTGATTGGCATTTCCACGACGGAAACAGTAATGTAAACAATAGCGGAGTCTCAACCCGTACCTTCTTTTTTACTCAAAGCGGAAATTTTTGGCTTGCAACCCTGCATAATGCCACCGCGGTCACGTATCGGTATTAAACTAGGCTATGGTGTCTGGAATCCTTTTGCCCTAGCCAATATGTCTTAGGGCAAAAATATCATATGTTTAAATTTGCTCAAAAAAATATGAAAATAACTCAAAAACCCTAAATATTGTGCTTATTTCCACAGAAGAGTGTGACATTGGCCACAACTAAAGACCTATACCCTACTCTGGCTACCCGATCTTCGACCGATTTTTTTACTTCAACCTATTTTTTCGTTGCAATATTTAACTCCGGAAGTGCTGGATTTGTCGTATTAACAAAGGGGGGCGTTTCACCTTTTGTGAGATTCCAGCTTGGTCTAGAAGTTTCGTGTTTGAGTATAATGCTAATACGCCAAATCCTTGTACATGCTTTGGTGACTAAAAGGAATGTAAACAAAATGGGAAGACGTGTGTTTATCCTATTAATCACATTGTAGAAAGATTTTTCGTTTCAAAACAATCTTAAAACTTTTCTTATTTTAAGATTCGAGAACTTTCTTTTCTGCGTACAAGTCTCTATGGAAAAACTAAAGTTTCAATTCATTCATTTTTAATTCAGTAAGATAAAGAAATTTTTTGGATCATAGTAATCATCCCACTCTTTGCGTAACTGAGAAAACCAAGAAAGTAAAGAAAAAAATCATATATAAACAACATTGTATTCTTTCATTCAATGGTTTTTTTCATTTCTTAACTTCTTTCTTGTTATTCATTACAAAGAAAAACCACTCAGAATACTGAAAACAAAACACTCGCTCATATTAATATATTTTTAAAATGCAATTCTCTACTGTCTCTACTATCGCTTTATTAGCTGTCGCTAAGGTCGCTTTCGCTGCTGAAGCCATCTCTCAAATTACTGATGGTCAAATTCAAGCTACTACTGCTACCGCTGCTACCACCTCAGCCCACACTTCCCAAGCTCAAACTACCACTAAGGTTGAAACTGCTACTGCTACCGTTTCTCACCAAACTGAAAACGGTGCCGTCAGAGCTGTTGCTGGTTTAGGTGCTGGTGCCGCTGCCGTCGCTGCTTTATTATTATAAGTTTATTAAAATTTTCGATTTGGTGAAAAAAAACTCCATTTCTTCTTTTTCTCATTCTTATAAATAAATATTCAGGGTCATTAGATAAATAATCAAACGTTTCAGTTCTTTAATCAACCATTTTGTTATACCGATATATAGAAATATATAGTTTACATTTTTTTCAAATATTAATATAACATAAATTCAGATATCTGAATCAAAAAAAAATTACTTTTTTTTTCAAGATCCACTATCATTAAGAAACTATTGTTTACCGTCAGATCAAATCATATTAGGGTTGAACACCAAATTAAAGAGGATTACATATTTGTGTAATCCATCATTTTATTTTGAGAGTCCTCTCCTCACCAGCATCTTGTACATTCAAGAGACGTGTAACCAATAGAAAAGATTAGTACAGTTTATTTATTTTTTTCTTAGCTCAGCATTACAAATAATAAACAGATATGCATATTAAAAGCCAGCTTGGTATACTCCGAATTCAGAATTAAACTTTTAATGGATTTATTTTTAGATATTTTTTACTTCAAACAAAACTTTAATCTATACGTATTTTTGTAAACATCATTACGAATAATACCCCTTTAGAAAAATTTTTATTCGGTGTCTTTTTCAGGAAGGCATTTTCAATATTTATTTATTTATTTTATGATGCCTTCAGAAAAAGAAAACCGATCACATATTGTTATTTGCGCTCGACCGATGACGAATATCTCAGTTTTAAAAAAAGATTTTTTCATTGCTACGCTTCATTCTGTGAAAAAACTAAAAATAACCCTGATGTAAATAAAAAATGGAGAATTAACCTGCATAGGAAAGAGGAAAAAAGAACTGTTGCACGACTTTTCTCCTGTACTAGTTGGAAACCTTCTTGTGAATCCTTACTCTAATAATACTAATAATTCATTCTAAATGAGGTAAAAAGAAAACAGTACGTGCATAAGGTAAGCTGATATTTTTTTCGATTCATACGTTACTATCTTAGAAGTTGCTAATCATAGTAAAGTCCCTTATTGAAAAATTTGAATTATCTTCTTATCTTTAATCTTGTTCTGAAACAAACGTTCAGGTCTGATCAATTGTATTGTATTCAGGAGGAACAATTTTTTTTTTTTGAAATATATAAAAAGAGTTGTTAATTACTTACCTTTCTTGTTCAACAGGGTATTTCTCAATATGTTTTGGTATATCAAAATAGATAATTAACCAATTCAAATATCCACACACACATATAAATAAAAAATGCAATACTCTACTGTTATTTCTGTCGCTTTATTAGCTTTAGCTAAAATGGTCGTTGCCGACTCTGATTCCTTCGGTATGGTCTCAATTCACTCCACTTCTGATTTACAATACGCTTCTGTCAGTGCTGTAAATGGTGCTTTAGTCTTAGCTACTGGTCAAAACGATTTCATGGGTACTGTCACTGATGCCGGTAAATTAAAGTTATCTGATAACAAATACGCCGTTGCTCAAGCAGATGGTTCTTTTAAGGAAGGTTCTGAATCTGAAGGTTCTACTGGTTTCGCCATTTCTAGTGGTCGTTTAACCTTCAATGGTTCTTCTGGTTTCTACGGTATTAAGAACGGTGCTTCTTACACTTTATCATCTAAAACTGCTTCCGGCGCTACCGCTGTTGTCTTAGATGCTATGTCTACTACTGGTTCTACCGTCTCTGACTTCACTCCAAAGGGTTCCTCCTCTGCTTCTTCCAAGGCTGCTTCTTCTTCCGTTGCCGCCACCAGTGCTGCCTCTGTTGCTGCTTCTTCTAAAGCTGCTGTCGCCGCCATTTCCCAAATTACTGATGGTCAAATTCAAGCTACTGCTACTGTCTCCCATCAAACTGAAAATGCCGCTGGTAAAGCTGCTTTTGGTTTAGGTGCTGGTGCTTTAGCTGCCGCTGCTATGTTATTATAAGTCTAAAAAAAATATAAAATCTTTTGGTTATTCAGTTGATCTGAATTCTTATTATTTTTTCTTATACATTAACTTGATCATCACGTCGCATGCATAACTTTCTTTCTTCAATTAGGACGTATTACTACCGTATAACATCAAGGATGATTACTTCATAACCTGATGACAATTTCCTTACATATTTTTTCATAATCATTTTATTTTAATTTTAATTTTTAATGAATTCTTTCAGTTTATATTATTATTCCAGTCACATGGTAAACTTTTTTTTCACAACAATATTATTTTTCCGCAGGAAAATTAGATGAGGAAGAACTAATATAATATAAAAACAGAAAGAATTTCAATGATGTAGATTAAAAAATAATATTATATATATATATATATGGAGATAAGTAGTAAGTATGTCAGAAAGAAAAGCTATTAATAAATATTATCCACCTGATTATAATCCAATAGAGGCCGAGAAAGCAGCTCGTAAACTGTCCAAAAAACTGAAAAATGCAAATAAAGTATCTACAAGTATCAGATTAATGACTCCATTCAGTATGAGATGTGAGAAATGTTCTGAATATATTCCCAAAAGTAGAAAGTTTAATGGTAAGAAAGAATTATTACCTGATCGATATTTAAACAATATTAAGATATATAGGTTAACTATACGATGTCCTCGATGTGCGGGATCTATTATCTTTAGAACAGATCCCAAAAGTTCAGATTATGTGATGGAATCAGGTGGTGTTAGAAATTATGTTAAGAAAAGTGATGAAGAAATAAAGAAAAAGGATGAAACGATTGATGAGACGTTGGAGAGATTAGCTAAAGAACAAGAAAAAGAAGAAATTGAGAAGGAAAAGGGACAAAATAAAAAGTTACATAATAATGGTGAGGATAAGATGGCACTTTTAGAAGAAAGATTAGCAAAATTACAAAAAGAACAGGAAAATGCAGAAGAAATTGAACAATTGAGAAAAAATAATTATGAAAAGATGCAAAGAGCAGAGACGTTATGGAATGATGAAAAGGGAGAAAGCAGGATAGAATTAGATGAGAAAGACGCTGATATGGTCAATCAATTAGCTAATGACGCATTTCAAAATAAATCACAATCAGAAAACAATATTTCAGATCCTGTTGATATTATAAATGTGAAAAATTTAATCACTGCTAAAAAGAAAATTAAACTTAAAAGGAATAACGCCAACAAGAAAAATGCATTAGGAATCATTATTAAAAAGAGAGATTAAAATTAAATCATCAATGGCGGCTTGATATAATTGTTTCGAACTTTTTTTTTTTTTTTACAACTTCAACAAGTGGCGAACCTGTTGAAAAGGAAAGTAAAATAAAATACAAAGTATACATATTTAACACATATATAGAAAGTCAATATAGTAAGCGAAAATGGTCGTAGAATATCCGTATGAATTGAAGACAAAAGAACCTGAATTACAATATCAGGAATTCGATGGAGCTAAATTTGGCTGTATGTTATGGCCGGCAACGTTAAGTGAGGAGATTCCAAAGGCTAAGGGTCGAGTGTTTTTAGTTCATGGTTTTGGAGAATATACAAAAATTCAATATAGATTAATGGATTTTTTATCGTTGAATGGATATGAATCATTTACATTTGATCAAAGAGGTGCCGGAGTGACATCACCAGGTAAATTAAAAGGTCGAACAGATGAGTATCATACATTCAATGATTTAGATCATTTCATTGAATTGAATTTAAAGGAATGTGAGAAATTACAGATTCCATTATTTTTATGGGGACACTCTATGGGTGGTGGTATATGTTTAAATTATGGTTGCGAGGGTAAATATAAAGAAAGATTAAGCGGATATATTGGATCAGGACCATTAATCATATTACATCCTCATACTGCACCAAATAAGATAACGCAGGTTTTATCGCCAGTTTTAGCTAAATGTGCACCAAATTTTAGAATTGATACAGGATTAGATTTGGAAGGTATTACATCTGATAAAAGATATAAAGACTTTTTAGCCAATGATCCTATGAGTGTACCATTATATGGATCATTTAGACAAATTTATGATTTTATGGAACGTGGTAAGAAATTATACAATAATAAAGATAAATATGTCGAGACGAATTTTGTTAAGGATGTACCTGTTATAATAATGCATGGTCAAGAAGACACAATTAACGATCCAAAAGGTTCTGAGAAATTCATTGAAATTTGTCCTGCAAAGGATAAACAATTAAAATTATACCCAGATATGAGACACTCGATATTTTCATTAGAGAGTGATGAAAAAGTCGATATAGTATACCATGATTTATTAGACTGGCTAAACACACATTTATAAGTACTTACAAATATAATAATAAAAAATGAGATTTACCTTCTCAATTGAAGAGCACGGAGTTTACGAACTTACTCCCGTTACGGTATCTATTACTCCGTTATTTTCCCCACAGAGTCGTTGTTTACTTGCTCTTTCTCTTTCACTTTCTCCTTCTCTTGGCATCTTGTCTGATCCTCATCACTCTTTTCGAGCCAAGAAACGTGTTTCAGTAGCTGGAAAACGCCGTGGAGGGCTGCGTGTGATTGGCGGGGAGAAGCTTCTTTTCCCAATCCAGTGCGGCTCTATGTCAATTTTTCTGTATTTTTTATTCCTTCTTATCTATGAAACAAAGAAAAAAAGTATTCCGACCCTTGAACTTTCAACTCGTAAATTGGATTACTATCTTATACTGGACCTGGCCAATCTAAGATACTGATGAGAGAAGAGTGGTTTTCTTATATGTAATCTTATTCAATTTTTTTTTGGAGCTTTAATATATTCAGTATATTTTTATATATCTATACATTTTTATATAGCTTTTAACTGCACTATCCCCCAATCCCAAGCAAACCATTCGAATGAAAGTTAAGGTCTTTTAAAGTTTAAGTTTAATATCAGATAGTAATAGCAAATAATATAATAAAATATAAATAAAACCAAACAAATTATGACACAACAGTCACCTAGTTTTGATACAGCGGATTATAATTCTAATATAATCTCTAAACAAAACAGTAACACAGTCTCAATTACTCCTTCTTCCTGTAGTGAGCAATGTAATTTATATGACGATCCCATAGAACTTGATCATAGTATTCGTTGTTTAAATATGTTCGAAAGGGGTGTTCAGGACCCATGTTCCTTAGATTGTGACAAAGAAGATGATAACGGTATTTCAATTCTACTAAAAGAAAAGGCTACTACTAAGGCAAATACAAATGCTAATAATAATATTTCATTATTTAACCTGGATGGTAATTTAGATTCAGAAAATGATAATAACTCACATACAATGAGTCCTCCTCTATTAGATGAAACATTGTACCCTTCTGAAAGTTTAGATCCATTAAAAGAATATGAAGAAGAAAATTTTACTACTACTAAAGATGATAATAACAATAATAATTTCATTACAAAACCTTCCTTTAAAAGAGCAAGTAGTCAAATATCTGAACATAACAACAACAACAATAACAGTAACAAATTTAAACAACTTTCAATTAATGATTCAGTTATGTCCGCTCCAATGTGGACTAACCCTTTTACTAACGATAAGTTAAACTACTATAACAACAGCAATAATAATAACAGCAATAATACAATTCAACAACAAAATTTGAGGAAAAGTCAAACTTCTCCTTATTTATCCTTCTCTAATAATAGATTACTTAAAAGGGATTCCTCTGATTATAACAACACAGATAATTTATTTAATATTAACAATATATCTCCTGTCTCATTAAGAAGGTCAAGAACAAATAGTAGCTGTTATATTCAACAGTCATCAAGACAATCGGCAAAACAATCAGGAAGAAATGCCAGTACAACTGATGACTATAATAATAATTTAGTTAAACCAAAATTATTCTCTCACTCTTCTTGTTCTTCAATAATTAGTCATTTATACGGTTTAGAAAAATACGTTTCTTCTGATTTAGATGCTTTATCCACCGAAGGTAAAAACACTAATAAAACTTTTGAATTTGAAAATTTACAACCTCCACCTCATCCTCGTTCTACTTCATCATTTGATAACTATGGTCAACCCGGTGTATTATTTTCAAATTCAAATTCTGATCTAAATCTCAAAAATTATAATACTCTACCAATTGATTTATCATCAAGAACTAGAAAAAAATCATTTATTGAAAAATCATTATCAAATTCATTCTCTCAAAATTGTTAACACTTCATAATAGATCCTCCCGTCTCTTTTAAAATTAATATTCCTTACTCTAAATTCTTTTTTACTTTATTTTATTTTTTTTCCATCTCTCCTAAATTTTTAGCATTTTATTCTCTTCAAAAGAAATAAACATTTACAGTCATAAGGATAACCCATTTTTATCCGTTCATTTTAGAAACCATATTTTTAACCTTTTTTTTTGCTGTCAAACATCCTTTTACTTTAACTAAATTATTAATTAACATTTTATATTAGATTAATTTATATATTTTTTATATATTTTTTGAAATTGTTCCACATTGAGAAATAATTCTTGTCATATATATATATATATATATAATATAAAAATGATCAAGAGTAAAGATATCTATTTTTTTTTAAACCACCTGGACAGTTTACTTGGACTACCATTATTACCTGCGTTACCGGTAGTATTACCCATATTGCTAAAATCATCTTGCGATGAACCGACCCTTATTATTTTTGACGCTAACCTCGTTAATCCTTTGCTCGAACCAATACTATCGCTCGAATGTGTATTGAAGTTACTATTACCAACTACATTTGGTTTTAAGTTTAAATTCTCGCTCATATCAATATTAGAACCCGAATGTGACTGTAGCTTATTATAAGTACTTTCAGATTTCCGTCCTTTTTTGTTTATTTCATCAGTTGTCGCTGAGATAGTACCAGAAAACATATTTATGTCACAGATTTTTACATTATACGGTGTAAATTCAGATGAACTGCTGAATAATGGTATCAGGTACGGCTTTTTCCCCAAATTTCTATACCTGTCTATATATATTTTCTTCTCTTGAGTAAAGAAAATACTTCTTGCTAAATTAGTAGCATATTTTTGATCACCTAAAATAATATCTGACGGATATTCATAGTCAGAAAGCAGTTTTATCAACCTTTCCCTCTTGAAGCATAGCAATGACACTTCTTGCAATAATTGGTTCATAGTATCTTCAATATTTGCTAACGACGATTCTTTATTTTTATCCCGTTTCTTATCATTATCGTTGTCTTCGGCAAGAAATTGCATAAATTCATTACCAAAAACTTCGGCATTATTTTCAGTAATCTTTTCGAATTCTAACTCACCAATATCTAATTTTTCTTTATTTAACTCCGTTTGTTCCTTGGCACTTTCTGATACTAGATCTTGTTTCTTATTACAGTTGTCATTATTTTTAAAGTTGTTTATTATGTTGATGAACTCTGTTTCTCTCAGATATCTATCAATCAGATATGGATTCGATGGTAAGTCTTTTAATAACTCCTGATTCATAATCAGACTAGGTCTAGCTATATTTTTACCTAACTTCAATGATTTAGTTGTGAAATCAAGTTTCTTTTCAGTTACCTTATCAATATAATCCAATAGTAAGTCCTTATTTTTTTTTATGAATATGTTAACCTCGGTCATCCATGGTTCTTTATTTCCAAACATCGTCAATGTGGATAAGTTTAGCAACGTTTTACTTATCAGTATCAGAGTTCTTCTAGTTCTCTCGTTCAAATGATTCTCAGTGAAATTAAACAATTTAGGATTTAGAATTACTGGGCAAAAAAATCTTAGGAATAAAAAACCTGAAACACAATGTAATGTAGTTTGTGAGTCGTCATCAATGCACATTTTCTCAAGCTCTTTTCTGAATACCTTCATCTGTGTTCGTATTTCGATTGGTAAGTCATTACTTGTCTTATATATCATTGTCCATATTTTACCAACCCATCTTATTAATCTATCATGATTTCCTTTTATTATGGCAGCTTTTTCTTCTTCAGGTACATTGATCCTGGCGGGATCAATCTCACACGATTTTTTACTCAAAATAATATCCCGAAGAATACTACCTATTGACTTATCTAAATATTCATAGCCAATTCTGAAAAAATACTCTTCTGTCGTTTTTGTTAAAACGGAGTTACCCCTGAAAAGAGTATTGTAGATATGTGTAGATGTTAAGTTTTTATTGTTATTTTTAGATATTGATCCGTCAACTGCACTTAGTTCCTTTTCAATTAGCGTTTGAAACCAGTCGTTCTCACGACCAATCGACTGGAACACATCTAAACAGATCAATGAAATATCCTCTAGTTTCACATCTGAAAGTGTCACACTTGATATTTTATAAATAAGATCCGCAAGCTTGGAAAAGTTCAAGACCGACAGAATTTTTTCAAACTTCAAAAAGTTTACGGATGGCAGTACAAAATCCAGATTTGAAACAATTCTCAAACATAGAGTCCCAATTTGAAATCGTTCATTTTCAACTGAATACAATGGTAGCCTTGTCTCTTTCTGGAATTTCGCATTGTTTAGCATGTCTTGTCGCACATCCACGATACCCAATAATTTATTTTGTAAATGAGGCCCATTTTTAATCTGTTGTATTACTTTTATCTGCAAACTGTTTATTTTAACAGCCTCATTAAATGTATATTCTTCTCTCCAAAACGGTAGGTCGGTATTAGCGACAGTTGGTGTTCGAGCCCAAATACGGTCCCATATACAAACTTCTGTGAACACAGATGCTTCGGCCTGAGCACTTTCTAAGTTTATAGCCTGTAAATCTGCTTCTAGAATTGATATTTTAAATCTGTTGGAAAGTCTTAACTCATTTGATTTATCTGTTCCACTTAAACCAAGAAACTCCGCAATGGCAAACGATTTTAATGCGACAAACCAATCTTCCAAGTCAATCCTTAAAGGAAATCGTAAAAGAATTTCTTCTTTACAAATCCCCGTTTTTGGTTCATGTATAAAGAATGATTGATTACTAGAAAGCTTCAATTCTTTTCTTAACATAGGTAATATACCTAAAAATAAACAGTTCTCATCTAGTAAGAGCGACGGGTCCAGAATTCTTATTTCTGACCTTAAAAGTACCGCTACATCCATCGTTGCAATGCAAGATCCATCACTCTGTAAAAGAAGGTCTAATGTTCCATTGGATTTTAAAACACCCATTGCTGAAAACCAGCCCCATTCTTCCGCACTGTTGTTTGGGATCAAAAAGGTAGGTCTCCGTACATCTGACAAGACTTCAACATTTCTGTTCTTTGGTAACGGTCCAAATACATTTAGTTGACACACAAGTAAATTTGAGGGTTTCTTTTTGTCTTCTTTACTGCAATGATTACTGGCCAATGTCATTTTATTGAAAATGCCATTCGTCTTCAGCGCACTCCACCATGTCAGAGCAGCAAAAAGTTCCTGAAATTTCTGTCCATTTGCTAACCGCAAATATACCGCCTTTGATCTATTACCTCTTTCTATTATCTTAACAATTGGTATTCTTTTATCAGAGCCTAAAATTTGGAGTTTACAACCCGATAGATGTTTGATTATTGCATGTTTCGATATTGCCGCGTTGTTATCGATTGGTAAGGATACTATCTTATCAACTTCTGACAGTGACAGAGAATTTCTATCCACTGAATGGGTTAGCGATCCCGAATTAGTTATTTGTAAGTAATGTGTCTTCCAATCATTCAGAGATATATTACTGCACCATTGTACCTCACCGTGGAATGTACCTTTCAAATTTTTTAAAGATTCATTATAGCTTTTCAAACTAAAAACATGAGAATCTTCTTGTCCTGACATCTTTGTAGGGATTATGTATGTTCTGCTTCCAACTCTTAACTTATCTGAGTGGTAGTGATTTTAAACCAGAATTTAATGCTGTTTTGATATCGGGATGGGACAAGGATGCTAAAATAAATAACTCTGCAATGTCTATTAGCCAGCTATGAGGTTTTGTAGTTAAATTTATACAGTGATAGTTACAAAGCAGCGCTTAGATAAAGGTTATATGGCTTTTGGTGTTTCGTTCTTGTTTTTGTTTTCTTTTTTCACATCTCGATGTAATTTCACCGTTTCTGGAGAATACGCAATTTAAGGAAATCCCCAGCTCGTAACGAACAAAAAAAAAGCTAACTGAAAATTTAGACTATGATAAGAACGATAGTTTAGTTTGACGTAAGTAACCGTTTGAAAGAAGAAAAAATTGGTGATACCATCACTACCAATATCTGGCTCCTTTTTTCCATTATTTTCATCGAATATTTTAGAAAGCACATTTGAAATTAGTTGGAACATAAAATAAACGTCTTTATGGGTCAAAAAAATAGTAAACTCAAGATAACAGAAACAGATAAAGCAGTATTGCAACTGAAGCGTTCAAAGGATGAAATTCATAAGTTTACCAGGAGAACGGATCAATTGATAACATCAGAAAGAGGTAAACTAAAAACCCTGATAAAAGAAAATCCAGACACATACAAACAGAATATTAAGGTACGATTTTTACTAAAACGGATCCATTATCAGGAACACCTTCTTGAGCAGGCGTCAGATCAGCTTATAAATTTGGAGAATATGGTGTCAACACTGGAATTCAAGCTAATAGAATCACAGTTTTTCCAGGGATTGAAAAATGGTAATGAAATATTAACCAAATTGAATCAAGAGTTTAAAGATGTTGATCAGGTAATGGATAATGTCCAGGAGCAGATAGAGTATCAAAACGAAATTGATCAAATATTATCTCAAAGAGTGGCTGGTGTAGAGGATTATGAAGATGAACTGGATAAAGAATTAGATATGTTGGAGCAAGAAGTTAATCCAAGTATTCTAACCGAAATGCCTTCAACAGAAGGTCTGAACCCAATCATACAGCACCAAAAGCCGAACTATGAAGAAAGGCAACAAGTTCCTGTAAAAAAGAGCCATAAACAACTGGAGCCAGAATTGGCATCATGAATTTATAGAAGTAAATACGTCTACATTAACATAACAATACATATGCATTCACGTTTACATGAAATATCCAATTATCTACTGAAGAAAATGCAACGGCTGCGTATAAAATTTAACACGAAAAATGGACTCGTCCTTAACAAAAAAAATGCAAAAATTTTACACTGTATTACCGTCATGTGACTATTTTATTTTATATAGAATTGTATTTTTCATATCAAACAAATAATATTGTGTACGCTTGCCGAGATTAATTAAATAAATAAACAATTTTAAATCAGGTGATATGAAACTTATACTCTATGTCCAGTGATATCTCAGAGTCTCTGAAATGATAAACTAATTGGATGAATTCCATTCACTAAATATAAAATGAATGAAAACAGAAAATATAAGAATAATCTTTCAGAAGCAAATGAGTCGAACTAAAATTTGTAGTTATCACTATTGATGTTTTATTTATCAGGTCATGAGTTTGTGATCAAAACAGCCAAATTTGGCATATTTGAAAGTGATTTATCAACGTTCTGTTAATTTTGTAAATACTTACTGTTACCTGTATATCTATAAATCCTGTAGGCTCAAAATCTTTCAAAGCGTTTCCCTTATAATTTACAGATATTTTTAAAAAATAGTATATTATATTCAGATGTGTTAAGAGAATGTACAGTAAAAGTAAATATTTCACATCATTTTGATTTTAGATTAAAAGAAATGACAAGGCTACGTTTTGGAAAATAAAATGGAATACATATACATTATGAATTACTCACTATCTTTTATATTGATGTTTGTTCATCCACTAAGTTTGCGTTATCAAACCGTGACGAAAAAAGCTAGCAGATGAAGACAATGATTGACTTTTAACATACTCTGCAATGAAAAAGTTTATAATCTAATCTTAAAACTTTTTCGAAGTCATGTTACAATTTAATTTGAAATAAACAGGTTATAAGTTGTAGGTATATTCATTAAGCACATTTGTAAAAGAAGGGTTTAATATTTTCGGAAGTGAAGTCCAATCCATAATGCATAGCAATTGCTCATGCTCTGGTAGTAAATATATATAACAGAAATTGCCCTGTTTTTGAAGATATTATCCATTTTCAGAAATTTCAGTACAGAAGCATGAAGCATTTTATTACACATGGGGAATTCCCACAAAACTACTTTTACTCATAGAAATGTAAATTTTATGTCCAAAAATTAAAAATAATTTTGTATTTTAAGGAAGATTATCAGATTTAAAAAAATAAGTTATATGCTCGAGCAACAACACTATTTTGTAAATTGTTGATCATTTTTTTTTAGTGACAAATTGTTAAGTAATTACTAACTTGGTACAAAGGCCAGTTAAAACAATGTTGGCGAGTTTTAAAAATGTGTCTTAAAGTTGTTTGGAAACTCAAAAAAATGAACTTTTTTGATAAAGTATTCTTTTCCTCTAATCTTTTTAGAAGCCGCATTTTGGTTGGCAGCTAAGAGAAGGTATGCACCGTTTTGAAATGGTTCACTATATGATTAGGGGAAGTGTTTGTTGTTGAAAGAAGTTCTGTAGACACCATTTCTTATACGTTGGTAGAGTAATATAATTTAAATTGGAGACTTCTATACTTACCAATATGATAATGACGAAAGAATTCTTATTAAATTATATATATTTTACCCCAAAATGGCTGACATTGTTCTTCAAGCAAAGAGCTATTTTTTGCCTAGAGATATATTTATGTCAAGTTTTTATACAGCAGTCACTAATCCAATCACCTTAACAGTATTTAATAGTGATTGTACTTTTTCACTTTGCGCGTTCTTGTGGAGTTAGGAGAATGTAGGTAATAGTTTCGTGACATGAGTATTCTTAATGTGCCCAAAATTTTCCACTATCTAATAATTACTTTTTACTCAAGAAGTTGATATTTTGTAAAGAAGTTTTAATTATAGAAAAGTTATTTGAGTTAATAACTGGGCAGCAATACATTAAATCGCCTATTCAAGTTATCTGCTATTTCTGTCATGTCAGTATATATTTATTTTATTGTAGTTCAAAAAAAAACACAGTTACTCAGACATTATTAACAGTAATCTCTTTATGAAATAATTACTTTGATCTGGTAAAACCAAATTACTTCTTTATAAAATATGTATATTACAATTCTTTCACTGAAAGTTACTAATGTATAGATTTTAAGATGTGTGGGTGTATGTTTCTTCTCTCTTGGCCGAACAAATAAAAATATGAAATGTTTAATAACCTGGAGTTAATGGTATTTGAATAAAGCTTTATAAGAAGAACCGCAGCTTAGCACCATTGAAAAGATAACAGCTATAGCCTTCAATACCATCCGCTGCAATTAAACCATGCTATATGAATTAGTTGGTATAGTTCGTACCTTAAGTAAGACTTCGCCATCCATGGAAGCCAAGGAGTTATTGACCACAGTTGGTAAACTAATTTTAAATAATAGAGGTGTCATAAGGAAGATTGTACCAATAGGACAAAGACAGTTGCCTAAGATTATGAAGAAAGATCAAGAACAGCATATAAACGGTTATCATTTTTTGATGCTATTTGATTCATCAGCTGCAGTTCAATCTGAAATTTTAAGAACGTTGAAGAAGGACCCTAGAATGATCAGATCTTCTATAGTTAAAGTTGATTCGGATAAGAGATTGAATACACCTTCTTCTTTGCATAAAGCTATGGGTTATGATTCTGTTGTAGAATATAAACATTGATCCGTGTAAATATATAAATTAGATATATCAATGTTGACTAAGGAACCCTTGACTTCTCAAATAAATAATAATGTAAAAAATAGTAAATATATCCTATATGTATATAATTGAATGAATATTCTCAACAAGACCTTTTTTCTGATATGAGACAAAGAAAAAAATTAGAAATTTATAAAATTTTGATTATAATATATATATATATATTAATGCTGAGAAAATTGACGAAAGAATAAAAAAAAAGAGTACTATATAGGAACCTAGTACGCACCCATAGATGTATGCATTGTATTATGATAAAAATTATCTAAGTTAAATTCAACTCCATTTTGGACTAACGAATTTCTACCAATTGTGTGCTATGACGGAATTTAGCTAATGTGTTTTTGCTTGTTGCTAAAAGTTACTGATGAACGTAGGAGAATGTATAGAAAATCAGAACCATAAAATTCGATAAATGATAGAAGAATTTTCTGTCAAAAATTCTCTTTTTATACTATGGTAAAGGATTAATCAATTCTGGATTTAGTTACTCTTGGAACTGCTTCCGTTTGTAATTCTAATGAAGTGTTTGAAGTAGCAGATGAGGTCGATAAATTACTGGATCTATCAAAAATATAGGGGCTTGGACTACGAGATTCTAGTTGTGGTTGCACTGATTGATTATTATTACCATCATTGATAGCATCATTTAAATTAAAATCAATTGTAGATAATGGAACACTTTCGATATCATTTGGATCAGAATTCATTGGGTCTGATTTCTCCATATTATACTTTTCAATTGAAGGGTATGACCATCTGCAGAATAGGCTTGTATCAACTAACGGCAAATGATTATATTTAGTGTATTGAAATATAATGTAGGATAACACAGAACCAGCCATTAAATCAACGAAATAATGATGAGTTAAATACATGGTTGACCACCATAGCCAACAAACATAACCAATGAATAAAGGTCTTAGGAAAGGGAAGCAATAAGAGAAAAACAATGCTTCCATAGTTGCACAACCAGAATGTAGAGATGGGAATGCACCAAAGATAACAGAAGAATTTGAAAACCCTTGGGTATAAATATTGATATGTAATAATTTATCAATTCTTCCTAAACCACCTGGAGATCCATGCATACCATAATGAGCAGAATCTAAACCGTAAAGAATTTTATACCAAGGTGGTGCTGCTGGAAAGATGTTTTGAATGATTACACCAATTAAATTCATATAACCGAATGCGAAGGCATAACCTTGAAGTATTGTTGGAGGACCAAAAATAAATAAGATTGCGGCAACAACAAAAGGAGCACCGAAATGGAATAAACCATATGGAATCCATGCAAGAATATCAAAAAATGAATTAGTTCTGGTAGCTAAAATATCACTTAGATTATCACCGTATAGAATGGTTTCAATAGCAGGTAAAACTTTGACTGTAATTGGAGGTCTTTTAGAAGCTGGAAAATATGATGATGTGAAATATAAAGCTAACCATGTAAAAATTGGTAAAGCATTAAAGAAAAATTGCGAAGTTAATGGTACCATAAATAGTAAACCAAATAAACAATAAACTAGAATTTTGAAGATCCATGGAGCAGGATTCGCAATAAATACAAACAGTAACACAGACCCTAGAAATCCATAATGTAAATATTCTTTAACTGTGAATTTATGACGTTGTAATTTTTTTAAGGATATATTAGGATCTAACCTTGTTTCGAATTCAGAGACTTTACTATTTGCGGGTCTTTCAGATAGAAACCATCTCTCAAAAAAATTTGGCATTTGGTTCTTTAAAATTGTTATACGTAGATTAGCTAACCTTTCTAATTTTTTTTATATTTTTTTTTATTATAAATAAAACAAATAATAATCCCACTTGAAGAACTTTCTAAATATCAAATAAAATGGGGATATAAAACAGATATGTTTTTGTTATTATTAATCGGACGGACTATTTCAATAACAGTCTTTAACGCCTGAATGTGTAGCAGTAAAACGTATTGATATAAAACACTTAAAATAAGTATAATATGTTTAAAAATAACTCTGCAAAGAATAAAAACTCAAAATAATTTGATTATAGTATCACAGAAACGAGGTCTTATCTTATCTCACATTCATTATAAATAATATCCCAGAGTTTCCTGATGTTTATGTTTTTGTTTTTACAAAAAATTTCAAAAAAAAAAAAGAATTTTGAGAAAATTATTTTCAAATTCCGTGGGATAAAAAATTGCTAAGAAAAGACGCAGAGAAGAGCTGAAAGAGGCGATGCCCAAGGTTGTTTCCCTTCTGTTCATACAAAATTTATCCAAATATGTAAATTATAAGTCTTACAGGTAAAATCAAATAGTTCTTTAGCATTCTACTCCCCTCTTGAACTACTGACTTAATATGACCGGGTAATACACACCCTTTATATCAAAAAATTTCTTGAATATTAAAATTACATGGAGAAGAACAAAACAGTTATCAATTATATGAATAACAAGCAACAACAGATAAAGATAAAGACCCCACAACCTACTAGAACTGTAGGATAAATAACAGTCTAAAAAAAAACTTATTCAAAAACTTTTTTTTTTCGTTCTAATCTCTCTCTTTCTTTGTCTCGTACTACAGACTGAGTTTCTTTCGTTCTATATACTATACACTAATATATACATATAGCTAAAACAGTAATAGGAGGAAAGCAAAATTTAAGCCATATATTATAGTACCTTAGTATTGTTTTCTCTTATATTTATTTTACAATGTCCGTAAGAGTTTCTGGCAGAACAAATAAAGGCCAAAATAAATATTTACAGACGCTACTACAGGACGAAGAAGAAGACCACAAAAGATTAAATAATGATAATAATGCCACAGATACACCTAAAGAAGAGGTTGAGAGTGACAATGACGAAGGTGAAGTAAGATGCCCTGGTTGTAACACTACGAATGAAAATTATGATGCTGAAAATGATCCTTATGGTGATATGATTCAATGCGATGGTTGTAATACATGGCAACATATCAAATGTATGACCAATGGAAACGAAAAAATTGATAAATATCTAACAAAGGATGACAAGTATTTTTGTGAGATGTGTGATCCATCAAGATATTTACATTTGGTCAAGAATTACAAAGGAAATACGAAGGACCCTATATCCGATATTGAGAGCAATGAAGATGACGATGAGGCCTACATCGAAGATAAAAACTACAATAATGCAAATGCTGACGATGATTTTATACATGAAGATGCAGGAGTAGAAGATGAGGAAGCTCTCAACCTAACTTCACATAACAGAAGAAAGCGTGCTTCGACGTCATCATCATCATCTAATGGTAATAAGAGGAAAAAATCAGTGATAGATGATAATATGGATGATAGCAATAGCAAGAAGGCTAGAGGTGGCCAAGTTTCAAAAGATGATAAAATGAGAAAAAATGCCCTTAAAATGTTCATTGACCTTTTCAAAAATTACATTATCCCTGACGCATTGGACAATGATAACAAAGTCCCAGATATTGAAACAATGGCAAATGAATTAGCTAATTCATTAGAAGATGAATTATACAAAGCTTGGTTCAATAATGAACAAAATATGTTGAGCAAATATTATGCTGAGAAAGTCAGAAGCTTATATTCAAATTTAAAAGATAAAAAAAATATAACTTTGAAAAAACATGTCATAAATAAAGTAATACCATTTCATAAGTTAGTTAGAATGAGTGTGACAGAACTGGCTAATCCAGATTTACAACAATTCAAAGAAAAAATCGACAGCGAAGTGCTAAATCAATTAATTGTCGAAAGGCCTGATAAACCGAAATATATCAAGACACATAAAGGTGATGAGCTTATTGAAGATAATGAAGATAATGGTAATTCAGTAGATATACTTTACTCAAGAGATACAATTCAGAATCGCAGTATTGATGATGGCGATAAGAAAATAGAAGAAGTAGTGCACGTAAGAGAAACACATGATGCTGAAAAAGAACACAATGAAGTGCATAATAATGAAATCGCTGAAAAAGTTCCATTGAAAAGAGTAAACATTTTATACGATGAAGTTGAATGGAAGGTTTCCGCAAACTTAAAATATTTAGGTTCAACAATGAATCTTAGGAATACTATTTACAAAGATGCGTTAACCGATGGCGACTTATTTGTAGAAGGTCGTTTATCAACCATCAAAGCGTTACAATACTTAAAAGATGTCAAACCTACAAGAGATATAGTATTATATCAAGTTGTGAGACCAAGTAATGTTGAATCGAACGACCAAATCAATTCAATGGTTGATTCATTATTAATCAGTGAGAAAGTGCTTGGTGTTAAATCAGGGCGAAATTATGTGAAAGATACATATATACTCGCTTCTGAGAGCAGTAGTAACCTGTCACAAGACCTGTTAAACTTATATGGCGATGACACTGACATTAAAGGTAGACTAGAACCTTCTGAAAAGACCCTTTTTGTCATACTTGTCATAAAACCTGAACTTGCTAAATAACGTATAATAATACTTCATTGTTGAATAAGGGTATTCATTAAAAGAAGATGTAACATTATTAAAAGAAATCCATAAAGTAATCTATATTTATATTCTTTTTGTTGTATATATATACATATGTAAAGTTATTTATTTTTCATACTTACTCAAAAAACTGAATTGTTTCTGCTCAGCATTTATACGGATGAACCCTTTAAATGGTTAGGATATACGATTTTTATTATTATTTTAAGATACAAAAATTGAACAAATTTATAAATATATTAGATATGTTTCTTTTTAACTATATATAATTAAAATGTCAATATTTAAGCCTTAGCTAAAGCCTTCTTGACAGTGTATCTCTTTTGCTTTCTTAAAACCATAACTTGGAATCTTTCGAAATCGGATAAAGCAGCTCTTCTCTTACGTTGAGCAATCTTCTTAGCCCAGTTAGAAGCAGCCCACTTTTCAGTGACACCAGCAGCAGCCCATTTCTTAGCAACAACAGAAGTTCTAGCACCTCTTGGTAAAGCAAAGGTTAATGGAGTTAAGACAACTTGACCTAAGTGGATAGCTTGACGTGGAACACCAGCTTCTGGACCGTCAATTAAAGCCTATAAAAAGTAAAGGAAATAAAAATTAAAAATTTTTATTAGATAATTGTTAGTATTATATTGTTGGATTGAACTCGATAAGTAAAAGACAATAGAAAAATAGATCAAAATAGGATTGTAGTTTTAAACAAATCAACATATGATATAGTTTTTGAAAATAATTCCTCAAATACTTTTGGACATTTCTGTTACATTTAATCAGATGTATGACTATAACAGAATAAATGTAAATATCTTCTCTAATCATATGGACACGTGAAAATTCAACAATCTTGATTTATAATCTATTTCTCCTTGCAGTCATTATAAGTTTAAACATACCTTCTTTTGGTCAATAATTTCGACAATGGTAGCTAATTTACCGGCGGATGGACCTTTAGTGACTAAAACAACACGGCCAACTTCAACTAATCTCCAGTTAGAGGCCTTGACAATAGAATCAGTGGACATTTTTTGTATATTTTTGCTCGCTTTTTATCTTGAAGGATAAATAACAATAATATAGTATCAAATTAACTATAATTTTTTTTTAATTACATAGTTTTTCATATTGTATAGTATATCTTTCAAAACGATGAATAACTCCTGCAAAAGCTTGGGTGCGTCCGTCTGCCTGAGGTCAGCATCCCTGGTAAGGTTAACAGAACTACCGACGGTTTCCTTGCAAAACGGCTAGGCTGAAGGTAGCAGGAAGCTCTCACTAAGCGGCACCCAAAAAAAGTGCGTCTAATTTGGAAATTTTTCAAACAACGCAAAAAAAAAAAGACATGCATGAAATTATGTCTAATTATACAAAATGCATGGGTGCATACAGTCATTTTATATTTTTTGATTGAAAAATTGCGAGTTTTGTTTTCGCTGGAATTTGTATAAATAGCAGGAAGACATATTACATTTTACTATGTTGAAGAAAAAGATAACTTGTAATTAGTTACTCATGAACTAGCCTAAACATATCAAATAATATATCAATGTCTTGGACTATTATAAGACGATTGAGTACACTATCAGATGATAGCGCTGTCATAATACTTTTAGATGCATTATGCAACGTAGATTTCTATTGAATGATGATATAATTTGCGATCGAGGACAGAATTACGTGGAACATGCCTAGTTCTATATGCGTATTTTGTGGAATGAGATCAATTTCTATTCTGATCTTTAGAAAACTATTTATACTCTTGCTTGTGAATGTTTCATTTCTCACATATATCTTATATAAAGATCTTTCAGAGTAAAATTAGTAAATAATAGTTATTCCGGGTAACTTAATTAGGTGTTACTTTGTATTTGCTAATGAATCTAACAATAATAACACAAGGGACATGAAGAGGATGAGGATGGTAAAGATATATAATCAAAAACTTAAAATCTTTTCTTTTGTAAAAATATACTAAATCATTCCGTTAGAAATATACACATCACAAAATTAAATGTCCAATTCAAGATATTCGCAGATTGAATCAGAAGTATGTTTTTTTGGCAAATAATCAATGATTGACTGTATTGCCCTGGTACTAACATAATTAAATTTAGAATGATCAAAAATTAAATGGATTGGCTAACAAATTAGCCACATTTAGACATATAAATGAGGATATAAATGACCAAGCAGTAAATGATATAAGTCTAATGAGTCAAATAACAAATTCATTCGATTCGCTTTCGAATAATATTAGAAACACGTCAACTAGATTAACAAGAACATTAAATGCAGGCAATGGTATATGGAAAATGGTAGGCTTAGCATTATTAATATTCTTCATTCTATATAACCTATTCAAATTATTCTGAGTTAGTATACAATTACTATGCATGCATCCGTCGCATATTATATAGACTTCAACCCAAAAAAGGGAAAAAAATGTGAGATAAATAGTAAAAAATGGCTAAAAAGGATGAGTACATGTCATGTTAAATAAACTATGTATTATATGTTAAGATCAATTTAATATTTTTTTATTGATTTAGTTTATTGCTTACCTTGAGCTGCATCTCTTCCTAATCTATAATTGCCAATGGCTTTACCCCAGTTAACCTTTGATCTGGTAATTGGCAATCTTCTTCTTAGAGCTTTGAATTGTTTTTCGTTAAGATCAGTGAAGGAAACATCTAAATCTTTTTCAAATTCCTTCTCTACTCTTGCAATTGATTTGACAACCTCTTGTTTCGTTACTTCATCATCCAACTTGATTTCTTTTTTCGATTTAAAACTGACATTACCGTCCTCGTAATAATGAACTTGGACATCGATATTACCGGTCAATTGGTTAGTCTCAAAATCGTAGATATATTCAGATTTCCAATCACCATTCCAAAAATTGGATGGGTTATATTTAGTACTAACTATGATAATTACGATCTTATTAGGGTCTTCTGGAACTGGATAAACGTTGAAAGTAACATCACCAGGAAAATTTGATTGCGTGTATGTTTTTAATTCAGAAGAGATATTTTCTGCAATTTCATTTAGTTTTATTGATTCAAATGGTTCAACATCCAAAGCCTGACGATTCAAATGATCCACAGAGAAGGAAATCGAATTTAAGGGATCAAAATATTTATTTGGACCAGATTTGTTATACTGTGATATAATCACTTTTGAATCGTTGACTTGAATAGGAATTGAATTCTTAATATTATATTGTTCGATTATGTCAAGGATTGTATCTTTTGAATTCTCACCAACAATCGTAATTAATGAGTCATGAACCTGTTTGATTTCACCAGCTGGACTGTCGAAAATAATTTCCGACACAATTGATTCAAAGTTTGATGACATTGTGCAGTTATTATGTATTTGTTTATTTCTTTTATAGGGGTTATACTTGTTATTACTGTTGGGATATTATTTATTTGAGTTGAAATTTTCTAGTTTTCTTAATTACTTCCGTGGAGGCGACAGGTTTGACAGCTAATTGATCCTGATACATAGAATGTTCTGAACAGGAAAAACGTACACTTAAACTAAATATAATACATATGTCTTTTATCTAGGTACATTATTATTCGGAGCAAAGTTTGGTGGGTAGCCCGTTGGTTGGTTACTAATCGGATAAGGAGCATAATTTGGTAAAGGCCGTTGCTGCTGCTGCTGTTGCTGCTGCTGTGCAGGGGCTGTATATTGTGAAGGATATGTTCGCATATATTGATTGTTATACTGTGGCTGTTGTGGTAGTTGAGGTTGTTGCTGTTGTTGCGGTATTTTGTAAGCATTTGCAGCTTGATCTAATAGCTGATTATAGGTTTGTTCAGCATTTGCCATAACTTGACGAATTGAATTTAAATCATTTTTCTCTCTTGCATACTTACCAATCATTTTAGTAATCTGTGGTCTTAATGGTGTTACAGTACCATATAAACCATTGATATTCGGATCTTGAGTTATATTTGAATTATTATTATTACTATTCGTTTTTAGTGCAAATTGTAACTGATCAATATTGTCTTTTTGTTTGAAAATAGCATCTTCTTGTTGTTTTTCCATGAGCAACTCCTGCTGATTACGTTCAGTTATAGGAGTTACGTAATTCAATGGGAATATACCAATTTTACCATTTAATGAACCTCTCCACCAATCTCTATAAACTTGCTCCAAGACTATTATGATATCACCTTTTTTGAAAGATAACTCATCACTTTCATTTGTGGACAAATCGTACATTGCTCTTACCTTTTTGATTACAGAAGGAGAATTGTCATGATATTGCTGTTGTTGCTGTTGCTGTTGTTGTTGTTGTTGTTGTTGTTGTTGTTGCTGTTGCTGTTGCTGTTGCTGTGACTGTTTTTCGTATTCCTGCAGTGATAATTTCAAAGCTTGTTCTAGTTCTATATCTTCATTTTTCTTAGCATTCGAATTCAACTTATGCTTAGTTGGTTTATTAGGATGTTGCTGATCAGGTACCAAATAATTCAATTGACTATTTCTTCTGATCTTCTTATACAAATCACTCATCGATCTGAGCGACGGATCACTTTCAAATGAGTTTGCCAGCTGCTTAATGATTTTAACTATCTGAGTCTTCACAGTTACATGTACATTTTGGTTTTCCAACAGCGAGTAAAGCAAAGTTGTAAAATGCTTAGAATCGATTTCCTGTTTCAGTCTTGACCCACAATTTTCTGCCAGGGATACAATAAGGGAAAGTGACCTGAGGATCACGTTAGCATCTGTTTGTTCAAGACGAGATTCAATTAATTGCATAACCAGTTTCCCATTATCCTCTGGATCTTGTTTCACGATATCACACACATCTATAATATATTGCCAGTTGTCAGATCTTAACTTTGGATCCGTGGCTTTAATCACAGCCTTCGTAAGCACTATATTTGACATCTCAATACCCCTCTTACTATCTCTAATCTCCTATTTCCAACCACCTCCTTTAACCTCTTTAATGCCTCTTCATAACTGAAACTGCTGAAAAGACCCTTTCCAACAGGTTACCCTCTTGTCACCACCACCGCCAACTAATTTTTTTTCTTCCGCGGAAAATTTGTTGCGCTTTTCCAATGAGCCATTCTACTATATAAAAGTAAACAATTGCAAAATAAACAGAAGTAAATTACAGAACTATATATCAAAACCAAACAGGTTTTTTTAATTTTGCTGTGATATATTACCATTCATTACTATAGCATTGCATTGCATTGCAAATTTTTTTTTTTTCATCTAATTTTTTAGCTATCTATGTCAAATTCATTCCTTAAACCAACCCAGTCTCCCAACAAACTACTGAACACATCGTTCAAGGCAAGGGCGAGACGTGCCTCCTCAGTCGGTAGGATCGATCTTGGTGATACCGTCTCTGGATTAGGTACGATGTACGAGACTAAAGAATCAAAAAATGCATCACAACAAAGATTATTAAAGTTGTCTGAAGTCTCTAAAAATGATATTGATATAATCAAAAAATTTTGGTTGTCCTTTAGGGAAATGAATTATCGTCATGCCTGGGTAACTCCATTAATTATTATGACTATTGTATATAGCGCATATTTTACCTCTGGCAATTTAACAGCATCAAATCCTATACATATGTTTGTTGCTGTGTCTTATCAACTTGGTGATACAGATATGTATGGTAAAGGTATTAAAGATTTATGTTTTGTCTTTTACTATATGATTTTTTTCACTTTCTTTCGTGAATTTTGTCTGGATATTATTATACGTCCCTTACCACGTTGGTTAAATGTTACTTCCAAGCATAAGAGTAAAAGAATCATGGAACAAACTTTTTACATTATTTATTACGGGTTTTCATCTCCTTTTGGTCTTTACGTAATGTATCACTCGGATTTATGGTTATTTAGAACTGAAACCATGTACAGAACTTATCCAGATCTAAATAATTCATATCTTTTCAAAATTTTCTATTTAGGTCAAGCTGCTTTTTGGGCTCAACAAGCTTGTGTACTTGTCTTACAATTAGAAAAACCAAGAAAAGATCATAAAGAAATGATTTTCCATCATATTGTTACTCTTTTATTAATTTGGTTATCTTATGTTTTCCATTTCACAAAAATGGGTTTAGCAGTTTACATTACCATGGATGTATCAGATTATCTATTATCGTTATCCAAAATTTTTAATTACTTGGATTCCGTTTTCACTCCACCATGTTTTTTCATCTTCGTTGTTACATGGGTCTATCTGCGTCATTATGTTAATTTAAGAATTCTTTGGTCAGTATTAACTCAATTTAGAACAGAAGGTACTTATATCTTAGATTTTGCTACGCAACAATATAAATGTTGGATCTCTTTACCGATTGTATTTGTTCTAATTCTAGCATTACAATTAGTAAACATGTACTGGTTATTCTTAATATTTAGAATTCTTTATAGAATGGTTTGGAAAGGTATAGTAGAAGATACAAGATCCGATGAAGAATCGGAAGCCTCCGATGATAGTTCAATTGACTCAGAGAACAATCAAATCACAGAAACTAAAAAAGAAAAATAGATATATTCCATCACTACCCCCATTTTCATCATTATGTTTTACTATTCATATATATATGGATATATATATATACAAATTAGGCAACTCATAATCATCATATAGAATTATATAAAAAACATTTTAATTTGAAATACAGCTTTTTTTATAACTAACGTAATCAGAAAAAAAAAAGGTGGAACCGCGGAATTGTTAACGGTAGCTGTTCAATTTACAATTTCACACATATATATACCGTACGACACCACAAGACTCTAAACACATTATATAGTATATATTATTTTGGAAGTATCAAGGAGGAAACGACTGTCAGAGTATTGTTAATACCATTGCTGTAATCTGAGAAAATAAAAAATGGATAACTATTCAAATTTTAATGATTCACATTCATTTACGGACGATGACGAACATCATCATAATGATAGCAATGACATTTTTCTTTCAGAGTCCAATGAACATCACCACAATGAGTTTCATACCGATTCAAATGAAAGTGACGACTCAAACCATTTAGATTACGGGGATGAAAATGAAGAAGAAGAAGAAGAAGAAGAAGAAGAGGAAGAAGAAAATGACGAGGAAGGTGACGATCATGTGCTAGATTTTGATAGACCTTTCGACTCAACAGCATTCTTTCGTAGCATGTCAGGTAGAATACCCAATAACGAAAACGATTCAGAAATGTCAATGAGAGGTACTCCACAACTATCACAGGTCTTACCGGAAATCTTATCAATGATTCAAGGTAGGAGACCACAAGGTTCTTCCATGTTATCTAGGGACTCAAGAATTTCAAAACTGATTGATAATATCAATCATGCTGCAGAGGATCCATATAGTGCAATGGAAAGTCTAAAAGAATTATCTGAAAATTTACTTATGATGAATCAGATCATAATTGATAGAGTCATCCCAGCTGAAATTCTCATCAAAGCACTAACTAAAGTATTATCTGATCCACTATTACAGGATGAGTTAGAGTTACAAGTACAGTGTTGTAGATGTCTGTATAATCTGTTCGAGGTTAATCCAGAAAGTATATCGTTGGCTGTAGACCATGATATTATACCAATTTTAAAATCAAAATTATTAGAGATTAGTTTTATTGATTTGGCTGAACAGGTACTTGAGACCATTGAATTTATTTCTAGATTACATGGTAGAGATATCTTAAAGACGGGAGACTTGGTCACATATGTGCAATATTTCGATTTCTTTACGATCCACGCGCAAAGAAAAGCCATTGCCATTGTTGCTAACTCTTGTGCCAGAATTAATTCATCCGACTTTGACACTGTTAAAGAGGTATTTTCCGTGTTAAAACCGATATTCCAAAACGTTGCTGACCAATATATTCTAGGGAGGATTTTGGATACGTTTTACGGTTCATGTCGTGGTATGCGTAAGGATCGTAAAGGTGATTTGGAAGTCTTATTTACAGGGGACATTATCAAAAGGTTAATTCAACTTATATCGAACACAGAAACAACTACAGAAGGAAAACTAAGATGTTTAGACATTCTTGCTGTTTTAGTTGGCTGCAGTATTAATTTATCGAATACCCTAATAACTATTGCTGATATCCCATCCATTTTAATTCAGTGTTTACAAAACTATAGTAAGACTCCTGAATCTGCATTACATGAAACCTTGATGTTTGTACCTAAGAATTTATTGTACAGTATAGCAAGGTTCATTACTTTACTATTTCCGACAGAAACGGACCAGTATTTATCAGATGATACTCCAAATACAGATTCGTTATCCCAAAAAAATATAAAAAAATTCGAACCATTGATTATGAAATTAATTCAGTTATTGGTAGAAATATTCATGAACACCAGTGAATTTAATGTTAAGAGATATGTCTTAATTGCGCTAGCCAGGGTTACATCCTGCATGAATCCGGAGTTAATAAATAATACAAATAGTGAACTGGTGACATTAGTTGGTTCTACTTTAGCTCAAAATAAATCGATATTAGAAAATGAGACTAGTCACTACTTAGAAACCGGTATGTTATTATTGGGTGCATTATCTTTGATAAAAATTCTTTTGGATAAATCTACAATGACAATGTTAAAGTCATTCAAAAGAGAAGGTATTTTTGATTTAGTAGAGTCGCTGAAAGATCTTTTAGATAACATTGACAGCAATGGTAAATATACTACAAATTTTAACGATGAAGAGCATTGCGAGCTTTATGATGTCGAGTGTGAAGATAGCGATATCGATCTGGATGATGAAGATATTGATATGGGCATAGGCTCGGATTTTGAAATTCCTGATCAAATCAAACCTAGAGAAATTAAATTTCAACTATTCAGACATATCACTTCTAATGAGGCTTTATCCGATATCTTACAACTTTGCAGTACTATATTATCAAGTTTTGACGAAAAAGAGGACACTGTAGACTCAGACGAACTACATGATATCACATCTTTAATTAGTAAATTAAAACCACTACAAATAGATGGCAAATCATATGAAGCTTTATTTACATTTTGGTCGTCAATTAGGAACTGTATGTTCCATGAAAATTTTTCAATAAGTGGATTTGAATTTGTCTCTACTGGCTTGGCATCCTTATTGGCCTCAAAAGTTCATCAAATGAAGGATACAAATTCCTTAGTTAGAAATGTTATCGTCGAAGTATTTGGCGATAGAATCAAAGATTTGGTCTCCATATCACAGTCTGCACTAACGAGAGTTGAGTCGTATAACGTTGTTGATGCTGGACTATCAGGAGAAGACAGTGGTATGCAGTCCCTAAGCAAAAAAATTAAAATTAAATTAATGTATGATGGCGACGCAAAAACTGATGGAATACCACTTGAATTACAAAACATTACATTCTCTATGCAATCTATCGTTTCGTTTAATGTACTCGCTGATTTTATAAGACATCGTATGGCCAAAGCAAGATTTTTAAGTTCAATAATACCAGGAATAATGCAATCGTCCGGAAATGCTAATAACAGAGGTGATTATATCAGAGGCATTAATGAATTGAAAAATGCTGATTTGTTATTTACTGTAGGAGATGTGCCAGTTTTATTAACCGATACTGTCTTTGGTGCTCTATTTCATGAATTTACGAAAGAAAAAACAGATGTCAAGGATATATGGAATATAGTCCATGTTATCAAGTACCAAAAATATGAAAAAGTGATGACTAATGTAAAGGAATTACACAACTCTACTGTCGATGCTGATTCAAGAGGAAATTCAGATCTTGGATTTAGTACAATCGAGGATGAGGAAGAAAGGGATGGTGAGGGTGATGAAAAATCTGTCAACGATACATTAATACCGCTTTACCCACCAAGGAATTATACTACTGACAGTGATAGTCCAACGAACAATGTTTTAGCAATATTAAAATTTTTGAATAACTGCATTGGTACTAATGAGATGTTTATCAACTCAAAATTAAGTGCAAAAATTTCAAGACAATTAGACGAACCATTAATTGTTGCAGCAGGTGCATTACCAGAATGGACCTTATTTTTGACTCAGAATTATTCCTTTTTACTCCCATTTGAAGTGCGAATGTACTTCCTACATTGTACTGCATTTGGTGCCGGGAGATTGATTGCCTACTTAATAAGCAAAAACATTGAAGAGAAAAGTTTAAGCAGTGATGACCCATTGTTTCAAGCAGGCCGCTTGACAAAGTTAATTGTTGAAGTTAAGAGAAAGAATTTACTACTGGGAGCATTGAATGTGTTAAGTAAATATGGCGCCAACCCTGCAGTATTGGGATTCCAGTTTGCAGATGAACCAGGTACAGGTCAAGGTCCAACGCTAGAATTCTACGCTCAAGTTTCAGATGATTTTGCAGAGAAAAAATTGGATATGTGGAGAGATGACATGGAGAATTGGGTTGAAAAAGATGACATTAATGCTTCAAGTCCAAAATGTGGAGAAGAAGTTGACTATGTTAAACAGCCTCTTTTCCCTGCCCCATTACCAGAAGATAAAGAAGCTTCATCAAAGATATTAGAGCTGTTTGAATATTTAGGTATATTTGTCGCAAGATCTATGATGGATGATAGAATTTTAGACTTCAATTTCAATCCATTATTTTTTTACTTGATGCATAAACTTTGTAAAGGCAAGAAATTACAAAATTATTGCGATATATCTTCTAGTAATACGGTAACCGAAGAGAGAGATATCAATAGCATTAGCATAACTGCGGAAGTCGAAAAAGAAGATGAAGATGAAGAAGAGGAAGAAGACATTGAAACATCCATCTCTATGATTAAATATATCGATAAACAAACCTCCAATTCGTTGAAATACATATATGATAACAAAAACGATAATGACGCATTGGAGCAGTTATGCCTTACTTTCGTTCAACCAACTTCCAAGACACAACAGCCCTTAATCAAAGGCGGTGAATTAATAAATGTAAATGTCGAAAATGTCGACGAGTATATGAAACTTATAATATCACAATTTTTGGGCAATGGTATCGAGCAACAATTACAAGCATTTATGAATGGATTTTCCAAAGTGTTCCCGTACGCCAACTTGTTAAGTTTGACACCGGAAGAATTAACATCCTTTTTTGGTAGAGCTGAGGAAGATTGGTCATTTGAGACTTTACACAATGTAATACATGTCAATCATGGTTACACAATGGAGTCTAGTACGATTCAGGATTTATTATGGGTTATGACACAGTTTACGACGGAGGAAAGAAGGCTATTTGCTCAGTTCCTTACAGGGTCACCTAAGTTGCCCGTAGGTGGCTTCAAAAACCTATACCCGAAGTTTACTGTCGTTCTAAAACATGCGGAGGACGGACTAACACCTGATCAATATTTGCCAAGTGTCATGACATGTGCCAACTATCTAAAGCTTCCAAAATACTCTAGCAGAGCAATTATGCGTTCACGTATCCTGCAAGCCATTAATGAAGGTGCAGGAGCATTCCTCCTCTCATGAACAAGCACAAGTGTTATTTACATTACTATTTAACAAAATTATATACATTTATTACCTATAGTTTAATACTTTAGTTTCCAAAAGGGGCAAAACTGCTGTAAGCTCGTATGCAATTCACAAAGTGGGGTCAAAACAAAGCCCACAGTCGCTGCTTTTAAAGGGGAACCTTAATTAACATCGTTGTTGTTGCATGATTATTTCTTGGTACTTGCAACCTCGTTGAAGACGACGACTCTTTGTTGTAGATTTGTTTCCAAAAAAGTTTCACTTTTGTCTCATTTTCTTACTCGGCACTCAAAGAGCGGCACAGAACCGCTTGGAGGAAGATGCGATGCACCTTTTTCCAACTTGGAAAAGTAAGTTTATGCGACTTTAGGAAAACAAATTGGAATGTGAATGGATATATCAATGCAGGGCAGTGGAGTTGAATGAACATTAATCGTTATTAAATTCAGCCAACCAAGTTGTTAAAGATTGAACACTTATAGTCTTAGTACTCCTTTACAAGAAAAACCAAAATCTCAGAATAACAAACTGTAAGACACATAAGTAAGGAACAGTGCCGCACCATCCATCGCTAAGATTAAATGCCTGAAAACAACAGTTTTGAATATTTTACCTTTGACGATGACCGTCACCGTCATTTAGATGAACTTAAAGACGTTAACATGGAAAGAACGTTAGAGACATTCAAAACTACCACCTTCACAGATTCTAACTCAAACTCAAACTCAAACTCCAGTTCACAAGATTATTTCCCGACAGATAATATATTGCTAAGTAATGACAATGCAAACAAAAGAAACTCAAATAGTTTACTTGCGGATTACTCCTCTATGGATCCTGGTAAATCATATAAGTCACAAACGTCTCCGTTTAGTTTTAGAACTGTAAGAAGAAACGGTTCAGTATCGCTAGATGATCCCATTCAATTTACCAGGATTTCTTCATCTTCATTGACAAGCGGTTACTCTTCTAACGAAAGTTTACCTTCAAAAATCTCAAGTGAATTTAAATTTGCACATCGTGAGCTTCACTATCATGAACAACAACACACCTTACAGTCGGAGTTACTGGATACATCAATGGCTATTAGCGGCGATAATACAAATTCCACAATACGAAATTCACAATCAGTAGATTATCAAAATAATACAACTATATCCACTGTAACTCCAAGAACGAGTGTCCTTCATCAAGAAGCTACTAACCCTCGCTTCAGACAACGGGATTCGACACAAAATTCAATTTTACTGCATTCCTTAGCAAAACCTGCTACTGTAGCTACAGCTACAACTACTACTCATTCACCACTTATACTGGGGCCAGGATCTTTATCCAAACCCTTTCCTAGATTAATAAACAAGTCACCGACGAATCACAATAGCAATTCATCAAATTCGCAATTGTCATCTCCATCCAATCTTATACTGTTAAGTCCGACTCGTAAGGATAAAAAAGATAAGAAAAAATCATCAAGTAATTCATCAATAAAAGGTGTCTTTTCATCATTCATTCAAAATATGAAGAGAACATCCACACCTCATAGTAGCACAACTAATAGGACTAGTACGAGTTCCAGTCCAATTAAAATATCAACACCCTACAATGCAAAACATATATATCACGTTGGTGTCGATAGAGACACTGGTGATTATGTTGGTTTACCAGACGAATGGAAGGCTATTCTAACATCAAATGGTATCACTCAAGTTGAGCAAGAAGAAAATATGCAAACAGTAATGGATATAGTACAGTTTTATCAAGATGTTACTGATATTAATGCTCACGATAAAATTCTTGAAACTTTTGATACTACGGATAAAAGTGCTATACAGGCAAATTCTGAGATGACAACAAATGCTGAATTCATGCCATCAAGACCTGCTCCTAAACCACCTGGATTAGGTATTACGTTACTACCGGCTTCAAACCTTCTCAATACTGATTCACCATCGTTGAATACGAGAATATCGGTACCGTCACTAGAGGAATTGTTACCAGAGACTCCATCAATAAATGTTGCCCCTAACCAAATATCTCTAATAGAAGAGAATGCTATGCGTAGCCCTTCTAACCCAGTAATTAAAGAACAGGATAATCATATTCAAACAACTCCAAATGCTAATCTATACGAAGGTTTACCTATCAATCAACTTAGAAACAAGGTAAAAGGTAATGGTGATAATGGGATCGATATTGATTCAAAATTCAGAGAAAAACAGGCTCGTAAAAAGGAGTTTTTAAAGAAACTTTCAACCGTATGCACAAAGGGTGATCCGAGTGAACTTTACAAAAATCTAATAAAAATTGGTCAAGGGGCATCGGGTGGTGTCTATATAGCATATGAGGTGGGAACAAATGTTTCTGTAGCAATAAAACAAATGAATCTTGATAAGCAGCCAAAGAAAGGCTTGATTATGAATGAATTAATGGTAATGAAGAATAGTAGACATCCAAACATTGTTAACTTTATGGATGCATACTTGTTGAAATCTGATCTTTGGATTATAATGGAATACATGGAGGGTGGTTCATTGACTGATGTAGTAACCAACTGTTTTTTGACAGAGGGACAAATTGGTACTGTATGCAGGGAAACTTTGAAAGGTCTACAATTTTTACATTCTAAATGCGTTCTACATAGAGATATCAAATCAGATAATATTTTGTTATCCATGAAAGGTGACATTAAATTAACGGATTTCGGTTTCTGTGCGCAATTAAATGATTTAGACCTTAAGAGAACTACAATGGTCGGTACACCTTACTGGATGGCGCCGGAAATTGTATCTAGAAAAGGTTACGGTCCGAAAGTGGATATTTGGTCATTAGGAATTATGATCATTGAGATGATTGAAGGGGAGCCTCCATACCTTAACGAAACCCCATTAAGGGCATTATATCTAATTGCCACAAATGGTACTCCCAAACTGAAGAATCCTGAAAAACTTAGTGAGCCTTTCAAATCATTCATAAATAAATGTTTGAGAGTTAACCCCGATGAAAGATTATCAACTTCTGAATTGTTGAATGATACATTTATCAAAAATTATGCAGAAGAGAATAGTGCTTTGATACCATTAGTAAAACTAGCTATTGCGAATAAAGGCTCTCAAAATATCGACGAAAACTAAATGGTGGTCATTAAAAACAAACTACTAGTTTACCACAACTTGCAAGCAATTTTAATAGCATGGACAATCGAATGTATTTAATGAAGTTAAAAATTATGATATTAAAATATATAGTCATACGTAAATATGGGGAAATTTAAATAAATTAATGCAAAAGAGATATTCTTATTTTTAGCATTGCAATCAGTTTTTTGTTACTTGTTTTTTTTCCAGGTCTTTAATAACTTTTGCCACATCTCTGTTGAATGTCTCGAAGGCCTCTTCTCCAGCGCCATTACTTTTGCTCTTTTTCTTAACTGTTAAGATCGATGAACCGTCGTTACCAGTAATTTTGATTCTAAACTTGAAGTTACCTTGAACAAATTTACAATCATATTCCACCTTTTCTCTACCATTCCGTCTATCAATGGCCTTCAAATGATAATTAATTGCACTTTTATTAAATGCAGTTAGTGTCAACATGTTCAAATCATCAAATGGAATTGATGTTACATGATCTTCGGATAATTTAGTGTTACTATGCCCTTTAAAGCCATTAAATAATTTACTAAACCAATTGTTTTTCGACGATAGCTTTATGTTGGATTCAGGCTCTTGGCGATCCAATTTTTGCTGTTTAGTAGCCTTGTCACTATTGCGCGGTTTGGTTTCCTTGGTGGAGACCGTTTTTTGCTGTATTGGCACTTGCTGTTGAGGTTTATCTACAGTTCTACCACCATCCTTTTGAATGGGTAGGGAAGAATTATGTTGCTTGATATTTTCTTGGGTAGATTCTTGTAATTCTTTCAAGGGCTTTTCATTTGATGTCATGTTCTTTTCTTCTTCTTCATCATCAAACAACATAGTAACTCTTTTAGATTTTCCTGTTGTCTCATCTTGTTCCAAATTGACATTGATACCGGAACTTAAAATGTCAGCCTGGGACGTATTAGACTCATCTTGATCCTCTTCTAAATCTCTAAACATGGACATCATACTTTCTGACATATGTAACGCATCAGATTGCCTCTTCTCTTGTATTTTAGAAAACCTTTTTTGTAAAAGATGATTATTCGAATGTTCAGGTGACAATTTAAATCTGGAAATCAATTCCTCTGTTGTTTCGCGAGGTATTGGTTTGTTTGATGACATATTACCGGTCACATTGTTTGCATATATGCTAACTCTAACGTTAGTGTGTGGGGCAATGATATTTGTTGTATTTAATGTGTCAATAGAGATGGCCTTTTTATGAACATTTGGTTGAGAATCGCTGTCAGAAGCCGTGATATAGGAGGTTGAATCTGTTAAAGCATCTTCAAATATATTAACCTTATCACCCTGAGACATACTTGGTGTATATGTATTATTATTATTGTTATTATTGTTAGTGAAGTTACTGCTTACTTCAGTAAGCTCCTTGACGCTACTCATCGTTTTACTCTCACGATCATCCTTTACATCTGTTGAAGTTGAAATCCTATGTTCCAGTGGAGTTCCGTTTATCATTGGTATAGCTTGTGCCGTAAATGTGTGCGATGGGATCTCCATGGCAAAGGACATATCTGACATGTCACCTAAATCTCTAGTGGCATTTGTCATTGTTGAATTAATGCTTCTACCGCGACTTTTGTTACTTAGTCCTACAGTTAAATTTGATCTTGGTGCCAGTGAAATCTTGGTAGATTGTTTACGCAGTTGTTGAGAGAACTTATCACCTACCGCACTTGTAGTTGGATTATCATTTAGAATATAGTCGTCGTCATTATCATTTGATAAAAATTTACTCAAATCCTTAAAAGTTAAAGACTCATTTAATATAGTTGATGGCATGGAAAGTAAAGGATTTTTTATAGTACTTGAATGTGCCAAAACACTTGGATCAGTATTTCCTGATTCAATGGAGTAAACATGGCTCACAGGACGTGACTGCATATTATCGGGAGCTTGATAAGGAATTTCATCAGAATTTTCTATTACCTGATTTACAACGTTGAAAAGGGATCCCCTTTTGTAGTTCCATTCATTGTTCAAAGAATTTCGCACAGACGGTTTTTTAGTCATTTTTGATTTCTTATGCTTACTAAGACCCTTTAATAGACTTGTTACTCTTGTTGGCTGAGAAACATTACGACGTGGATCCAATGAAAAATCTGGTTGAGCTGATTGAACTAGTGGAGCTGAAGTCATCCGCATATTTTGCTCCTGGGGGTATGTGTCTTTCTTATTCTTTGTGCCAAATCCATCCTTTTGCTCCTTAATACTACTAAATTGACCATTTATGTTTGCTGCTTGTGCTTTATCATATTTGTTGAAGCTGAATTCATTTTGTGGTTCTATAAAGGAGTTTGTAATATCTTTGAATGGGGTTCTTGAAAGTAGAGTATCCTTTTCCTTTTCGTCGGTATTGTGACTGACTTTGTAGCTATTGTCGGAGGGTTCTTGACTTATATATGATTGATCCTGGTCTTTACTTTGATCTTGACTAGCCTGGTCGTAGAAAAGAAAAGCTGGCTGCACGTTAGGAGCTATTATTGATCCATTAAGTGTGTTTTGCTGGTTAGTCAATGTTGTTGGAGTCGACGTCACTTCACTTTGATCATGCAGCGTAATGTTATCCGGTTGTGTTATTCTAGGTGTACCCTTTGGTTCTTCTTCCTCTTCGAGAATATTATCTAACGCATTTCCAAAAAGAATTTGTTCACATAATATCTCGAATTCATTATTAGAATCTAAACGTGGTAATGGGGGTCTTTGAATCATTGCACTTTCGCTTGCCAAAAATTCATTAAGATTAATGGAACGTTTTGAAATTGACTGCAATGAATACAATGATCTTTTAGACTCTGAATTATGTAAAGTTCTTCTTGGCACCATTGGTGCGGGTGCTACAGAGGAAGAAAGACCAACATTAGACAATGATTTCTTTGAAATTGATTTAACTAATGATCGTTTTGATGAGGCTACAGAGGACGATCTTGAAGAAGAATAAACTGATTTTTTCAAGGAGGATTTTGATGACAGAATTGATCTCTTTGATTGTAGTGTCAACATTGAGCCACTCTTTCTGAAAACCTTGGATGAAGATACGGGAAAGATAGGCAAAGCTGGTGGTAATGATGGAATATTAGTTTGTAAATCTGATCCCGTTGTTGATTTTAGAGCTGGGATGCTAAACTGTGACTTCTGTAATAATCTCGGGGTATTTGGTTCATCTGATAAATCAACAAATTGTTGTGCTGCGGAGTCTTTAAAGGTATGTTCTGTTAAATTATTGCCAGTTAGTACAGTTGCGGATGATAACGGTGTTAATTCTTGCTTTGCAACCTGTGATAACTGTTCACTTTTAACTAAAGGTATCGAGTTCTTTTGTTTATATTGTAGTAATAAAGAATAGAATAGCTTTTCTTCTGACATTGGTTGTTGTAATAATTTAGAGATTATAATCTCTCGGGATAAGCCATGCCATAAAATTTGCAAATTATTCAGGATTGATTCGTCTATTTCATTTCTTGAATTTAATTTTACTACAGTTGGATTCATCGAGTCTAGTACATGTAAATTTGAATTTGACTTACCATTACTTTTGGATTTCTTCTTTGCCTTATATGGCATTTGTTGATATTTTGTTATTAATGGATGATTTAGGATATCATTAGTTTGAATTCTTTTATCTGGGTTAACAACCAATATTTTTGAGATTAAATCTTTTGCCTCTGGTGAAATATTCTGGGGCATTTGAAATCTACCGGATTGTACTTTTAATAACAATTTTTTAATATTATTATCATTGAATGGCAAATGGCCCGTTAATAATGCAAATAGGATTATACCGCATGACCAGACATCACTTGGACTACCATGGTATGGTTTACCCATAACAATCTCTGGAGATGCATAATGAGGTGAGCCACATGATGTTTCTAATAATTTGTTTGGTAACTCCAATGCAGCCATCCCAAAATCTGCAATCTTGATAGATTTATCTTTCTTATCTAATAATAAGTTTTCTGGTTTTAAATCACGATGACAAATATTGAATGAATGACAATAAGAAACACCCTCTACAATTTGCTTGAAATAATGAACGGCTTCCCTTTCTGTCAATTTACCTCTAGAAACAAGATAATCAAATAATTCACCGCCATCAACGTATTCTAAAACAAGAAATAATTCTGATTTATTTTCCCATACTTCATATAAAGCCATTACATTCGGATGAGAGATTAATTTCATTATTACAATTTCACGTTCTATACCGTATGGATTAACAGGAACATTATTATTATTATTACTATTAGTATTATTCGCGTTACTATATGTGGCTGTTAAAGCAGTAGATGTATTTGATACAGAAGAATTTTCAGAATTAACAGTTGATGAAGTCGCATATGATTTATTATCCGCATTTGAAGTTTTCTTCTTAGGTACAATTTTAATTGCTGCAAGTTGGCCAGTTTCCATATTTTTAGCTAATCTGACTCTACCAGAGGAACCCTTACCCAAGGTTTTACCTAATTTCCATGGACCTATTGTATCTCTTGATTTTCTCTTTGAGGATTTTGTATTTGTACTGAATGTGGATTCAGGCTGAGAAAGCCTCTTTGTTGCCTCAGTGACCGATTGAACAACTCTTTCGATGTGTCTATTTTGTTTCACTGGAGTTGAATGAGTGTTATTATTGTTGTTATTTGTCTTCGAAATTTTGAGCATAGCATTCCTTGCGGCGTTCTTAGCTAGAGAAGTTGTATGTCCCTTCGATACTTTTGACATTTTTCTGTTTGAGGGAAAAGACTCGTGAATTGGTTAGTTTATAAAGGAGTGGACAGTTTATTACTTGATTGAACTAAGTGAAATGTTGCTTGGTCTGTTAAAACTAAGAAATAAAAGAAAGTAGCAGATGAAAAGTAATAAAGATATATAAGAGAAAATAACTAAAAAACAACAACAAGAAGACGTTTCGGTGGATCAGTAGATGGATCCAAATTGGCACCAAAAATTCGAGGAATGTAGTTATGGAAGTAACGTCTTTGCTAGCAGTAAAGTACAGGTTTAAACCTCTAAACAATCGACAGATGCGTTTTCCAGTTCTAGTTTCCAGTATAACTTCACGAACGCGAAATGAACATACAAGAACAACGCCAATTTTTTCGCGCGTTGAAACAGATGGTTGGGTGGCACTGAAAAGTTCCACATATAAGCAGTTCTAGTAATATAGTATACAGTACTTGCTATACTGTAGTGTTTTTTCTTGAGATACTTATAATACAGACTAACAGGTATAAATATGAAGCTATACAAACATTTCATCTTTTGAAATATGATATATAATTGAATATGAATGGTCGTATGTCGTGTGAAGCGACTAAGATGACTCGTTTATGTTTTTTAGAGCCAGAAGGAACTTCTTTATTTCCCTATAAAGGCATTATTGCTATCAAAGAAGGGGTGTGAAGCACACCCTTCCGATCTGAATCTATAAACGCTTATGGGATCTTTGCGATTACTAATCCTATTACGGAATCTATTCACTCTGTGTATGTATATAAAGGGACGAATTATGTGATATATCTTGATATCTTGGGGCTTGTCCTTCATAACAGTACAATCAACCCGACCAACCAACCATGGACGAACAACTAGTTATTATCGAACAATTAAAAAAGACTCTACAGTTACTTACCCTCGAGCAGAAAGAGGGTGTTACTGTTGTAAATGGTAATACTGCCACTTCTGATGATCTTACTGCTCAATTCCTCTATCAGGATTGTGCAGAGTTATTCATTGACTTCACTTATCGTAATCCAACGACATATCATGCAGTTCAACATGCTGCAAAGATGTTAGAAAAGAGTGGATTCACATACCTTTGTGAGAAGAAATATTCTTGGGATAAATGCATTGGTACTGAAGGTGGTAAGTTCTACACTATAAGAAATGGTACAAATTTAGTTGCTTTTATTATTGGTGCTAATTGGAAACCAGAAAGAGGTGCCGGTATAATTGCTTCCCATGTCGACTCTCTTGCCGCCAAGGTGAAGCCAGCTTCCACCAAAGAAAACGTTGAAGGTTTTGAATTATTAGGTGTTGCACCATATGGTGGTACTTTGAATCAAGCTTGGTTCGACAGAGACTTAGGTATTGGTGGTCGTGTTCTTTACACAGAAGACGGTTCTGATGAAATTAAGGATAAGTTAGTTGATTCAACACCTTATCCAATTGGTAAGATTCCATCATTGGCACCTCATTTTGGTAAGCCTGCTGAAGGTCCTTTCGATAAGGAAGACCAAGCCGTACCAATCATTGGTTATGCAACCACTTCCGAAGACGCTCCAGCCACTGATGATGAAAAGAAATCACCTCTATATGGCAAGCATTCCATCAAGTTATTGAGATATGTTGCTAAATTAGCTGGTATCAAAGTTTCTCAGTTAGTTCAAATGGATCTTGACTTATTCGATGTTCAAAAGGGTACTTTGGGTGGTTTAGATGAAGATTTTATTTTTGCACCAAGATTAGACGACAGATTATGTAGTTTTGCTGCTGTTTGGGCCATGGATATGTTTTCAAAGAGAGAAAAGGTTGAAGAATCTGAAAAATTCTCTGTTTTGGCATTATTCGACAATGAAGAAGTTGGCTCATTAACTAGACAAGGTGCTAAAGGTGGCCTATTAGAGTCTGTCATTGAACGTGCCTCTCATGCTCATACCAACGCCTCCTGTAGTGATTTACGTTCATTATATGCTAACTCGATTATCTTATCCGCTGATGTTAATCATATGTTCAATCCAAACTTTAAGGATATCTACATGAAGGAACATTCACCAAAACCAAATGTTGGTGTTACGCTATCTTTAGATCCAAATGCTCACATGGCTACTGATAATGTTGGTTTTGCATTTATTGAACAATTGGCACGTAAGAATGATGATAAACTTCAATACTTCCAAATTAAGAACAACTCAAGATCTGGTGGCACCATTGGCCCAACTTTAAGTTTGACGGGTGCCCGTACCATTGACTTAGGTATTGCACAACTATCTATGCATAGTATTAGAGCTGCAACTGGTTCAAGAGATGTAGGCTTAGGTATCAAGTTCTTCAACGGGTTCTACGATAACTGGAGATCAGTTTATGACAACTTTGGTGACTTGTAATGACAAAAGGTGTCAACAATAATATCTATAAATAAATAATATCAAATATATATAAAAACATTCTTTTAACTTATCTGTTCTTAACTACAAGACCTAACTCTGAATCTTATTTGAGGAGTAGTAAAACACAAAAACCCTACACTTTGACCCTAAATATACATATTGCAACAGCTACATCCTTTGCAAAAGTCAACCCTTTACTACTAAACCCTAACTTTGGTTTAACGGAAATTTGCAGTTTAGCCACCAGGGTCCACCCAAACCCTGAATAGGTCTTTCTAAACTTAGCCTTATCTGACAAAATTTTTTTTCTCGGTACAAAAAAAAAAAGAATAAATTTCGATTACTTTGGCCTTTGTTGCATTATATCCCTTTTGGGCAATATAAATCACAATACTGAGTAGAAGGTGTTTTCTAATTCTCATCTTTGAGTAATCATCCATCTCTTTGGAAAATAGGAATTATAAATAACTTCTTCTTTCAAGATTTTTTTGTTACTTTCTGTTTCGCGATATTATTGAACTATTGTTGTTTTCTATTTGAAGGCCCTCATTGAACCAAACGACAACGAAATTATATATATCCATATTTACAAAATTATCCACTAGTTATCTCACAAGACATAACAAGGCATAAAACAAAAAAAATAACAATATAAAAGAGGAAAATAGTTTAGAAAGTATAACAGATAATCATGTGTGGTATTTTTGGTTACTGTAACTATTTAGTTGAAAGATCAAGAGGTGAAATCATTGATACCTTAGTAGAAGGTTTAGAACGTCTAGAGTATAGAGGTTATGATTCAACAGGTATTGCCATTGACGGTGATGAGTTAGATTCTACCTTTATTATTAAGCAAATCGGTAAAGTTAGTGCTCTAAAGAAGGAAATTATTAAGCAGAATCCAAACAGAGATGTCACTTTCGTTACTCATGCTGGTATTGCTCATACCAGATGGGCCACCCATGGTGAACCAAAACAAATTAATTGTCACCCACAAAGATCAGATCCAAATAATGAATTCGTTATCGTTCATAATGGTATTATTACTAATTTTAGAGAATTGAAAACATTATTATTAAACAAAGGCTATAAATTTGAAAGTGAAACTGATACTGAATGTATTGCTAAACTATTCAAACATCTTTATGATATCAATTATCAAAATGGACATGAATTAGATTTCCATGAATTAACCAAATTAGTTCTTTTGGAATTAGAAGGTTCTTATGGTTTATTATGTAGATCTTCTCACTATCCAAATGAAGTCATAGCAACAAGAAAGGGTTCTCCTTTATTAATTGGTGTTAAGTCCGAAAAGAAATTGAAAGTGGATTTTGTTGATGTTGAATTCCCGGATGATAGCACATTAGGTAGACCAGAAACTCCATTAATCTCTGCAAATGGTAAAGCTATATCAAATAATAATAACATTAATGGTAATGGCATTTCTGTTACACCTAACAGAAAAAATCCAAATGCTTTCTTAAATGGTAATAGTCATGCTGGTCATAATAATGATAATTTATTACCAATTGCCGCAAATGAATTTAATTTAAGACATTCTCAATCAAGAGCATTTTTATCTGAAGATGGCTCACCAACTCCAGTAGAATTCTTTTTATCATCTGATGCTTCTTCTGTCATCAAACATACCAAGAAAGTTTTATTCTTAGAAGATGATGACATTGCTCATATTTATGATGGTGAATTACACATTCATAGATCAAGGAGAGAAGTTGGTGCTTCAATGACAAGATCTATTCAAACTTTAGAAATGGAATTAGCACAAATCATGAAGGGACCATACAAACATTTCATGCAAAAAGAAATTTATGAACAACCAGAATCAACATTCAATACTATGAGAGGTAGAATCGATTTTGAAAATAATAGTATTATGTTAGGTGGTTTAAAAGCTTGGCTTCCTGCTATAAGAAGAGCACGTCGAATTATAATGATTGCATGTGGTACTTCTTATCATTCATGTTTAGCTACAAGAGCCATTTTTGAAGAATTATCAGAAATCCCTGTAAGTGTTGAATTAGCATCAGATTTCTTAGATAGAAAATCTCCTGTCTTTAGAGATGATATTTGTGTTTTTGTTTCTCAAAGTGGGGAAACAGCTGATACCATGCTAGCTTTAAATTATTGTTTAGAGAGAGGTGCCTTGACAGTTGGTATTGTTAATACCGTCGGTTCATCAATCTCAAGAGCTACACATTGTGGTGTTCATATTAATGCTGGTCCAGAAATCGGTGTTGCTTCAACAAAAGCTTATACATCTCAGTATATTGCTCTAGTAATGTTTGCTCTATCATTAGCTGATGATAGAGTCTCTAAATTAGAAAGAAGAAAATCAATTATTCAAGGTTTAAAATTAATTCCAAGTCAAATTAAACAAGTTCTTAAATTAGAACCACAAATTAAAGAATTATGTAAACATGAATTAAAGGATCAAAAATCACTATTAATTTTAGGTAGGGGTTATCAATTTGCTAGTGCATTGGAAGGTGCATTAAAGATTAAAGAAATTTCGTATATGCATTCTGAAGGTGTTCTTGCAGGTGAATTAAAACATGGTGTTCTTGCCTTAGTTGATGAAAATTTACCAATTATCGCTTTCGGTACTAGGGATTCATTGTTCCCCAAAGTTGTATCTTCTATTGAACAAGTTACCGCAAGAAAGGGCCACCCAATTATTATATGTAATGAAAACGATGAAGTGTGGTCAGAAAAGGCACAATCAACAAATTTAGGTTTTCTTGAAGTACCACAAACAGTTGATTGTTTACAAGGTTTATTAAACATTATTCCACTACAGTTGATATCATATTGGCTAGCTGTTAACAAAGGAATCGATGTCGATTTCCCAAGGAATTTAGCTAAATCCGTTACTGTAGAATAAAATGAATATAACGATCCAACCAAAAAAAAAAAAATTATCTAAACTATAATCTAGTATTAATATAACATAACACCAACAAAAAAAAAATTCATATAATTATATATATGTCTATTAATGAAAGCCTTTTTAACCGCACTGTTCATCGTATATAAGCCATTATGTAATCTATTTAGTAGTGCCCCACCAAGATCTCGAAGAACAATAAAAAAAATGGGAGAGATTTCTTCCGAAGAGTTCATCCCTTAGAAAAACTCCTGCATAAAAAAAACAGAGAACCCAATAGGGACTAAGCATCGCTTGTTGATGTCGAACACTTCCAGCGTACTCCAACAACTATCTTGGTCGAGTGTCGCCTTAGTTTATAAAAGGTTCTTTTCTTATATTACATAATTCTATACATTAATAGTAAAGCGTAGGTGATATAATGCAAACTTAGAAAGAACAAAATGTCAAGAACTAAACGAAACACAACACCAAGTAGAGATGCTATTGCGGCAGCTGCAGCAGCTGCAGTAGTTAATAGGAAGAACCCCATACCTATGAGTAGTCAAGAGAATACAAGATACAATAGCCTTAGGGCAAATAATACTGGCATAAACAGGAAAAAGAGGTATTCTTGGATACCAGGGAGAACAGCCGGTGTCAGAAGATCCATGTCCATGGCAAATGCAGGCATTGAAGAGACTCATATATACTCTAATATGTTCAATGGATTTGATGACACTGAATCCAGTAGCAGCAGTGATAATAGTAATACCTACATGGGAAAACCGGATGTAATTGTTGGAATGAGAACGAAGTATATACCTGGATCACATGGCTTGACTGTTGTACAGGTTCCAGTTTTAGAAAGTGAAGAAAGAAAAAAGAACAACAGAGGGAATAAGAAAACGTTTACAATGGTTGAGAGAAACACAGTTCCTCGTCAGCAAAATTTAAGATACAATTCATTACAAGAAGCGATTAAAGTACCCAAGGATTCGAGAAACGTTAAAAATGGGAGGAACAGTGATTCAGAATTGCACAATCTTAGTGTAAATTCTTTGAGATCAACTACTTCCCTAGAGCCACATAAGTTTTATACGACTTTGAGAAGAGATGTCTCAATAAATGGTAAACCACCACGATTAACAACAAGAAGTAGTGCAAAAGATAAGTTTAAAAACGAGAGGCCACCTTTAAAAAAAGAGGATAACAAAAAATTGGGGGAAGTCAGGCATATTGAACATTCGTATGATAAAGTCGGCAATCGACCTCACGAATTAAAACAATCTGAGTTACTGAATCGTCTTCCTAAACCTATAGAGCAAAATGGACCTATCATAGAGGAAGTTCTACCAGTAAATGATAGTTCTGGAAGGACGCTTCAAGATTCGAGTAGCGTTAGTGAAAGTATAGTGAGTAGCAGTGACAAGGAGAAAGAGTCATCACAGATAATAAATCAGGCTAACTATGGGATAAGATCACCTGAAACTACTTTACATGATCAAGAAGAACAGCAGTTCTATGATAAAGAGCATATGAACCAGTCAGATATACCGAATTTGGAATTAGAAAAGCTAGAAAAAAGAGTTGATGATCTTCTTCAAAATGAAGAAAACTCAGGATTAGAAAATGTCACAACAAGTAATTCAACGTTGAATGTTGGAAACACATTGATGAAAGGTATAGTCAATTCCACAGCTTCATTTTTAATGGAGTCTTCACAGATTAGTGAAGTAGCAAGTCTCGATCTAAACAAGGTAAATAATGACCCAATCGGCGATTCTATCCCTGAAATTGAAAATGCTAACCTTAAGAAAGAAACGATAAAGAGACATGAGTCTATGGCTCAATATTTGAAGGCAGATCGTCCATACTTGAAAATTGATCCCTCTGATTCTAATATACTGACAACTTCATCGCTAGATTTATGCCCCAAAGACGTCAGTACATCATCTATCAGTTCGAAAGTTTCCAAACCAATAATATTGTCATCAATATCCTCCAATGGATCTCAGCAGCAACTTCAAACGAAGTTTTTGAAACCTATCTTGAATAACGTTTATATCAGTAATAGCACTGACAACACTTCTAAGGATACAAGCACACAGAGTCAAAGTATCCACACTAGAAACCCAAATGTCAGTGAAACGTCTTCCGTGTATTCTAGTATGCAATTTCTTAATACCAATACAAGTAAGACATATTTGATTGACCAAAGGTACGGTAAATTTGATAGGTTGATTACAAATAATAGTTTAACTGAGCCAGAGACAAAATTAGTAGTCAAACAAATGCATAGTAACAAAAAAATACCCAGTGGAGGAAATAGATTTTCACTACTTTTTGAGCCAGAAGATTATTCCTCGATCCAAAAAGTTTCTAGTGAGAAGACAAATGATAATGATAAACAACTCGTTACCACCAATAATAAGTTCCTCAATAAATCCATAACACGAAAATTATCATTCAAATCAGCAGTGAATGCAGTCAGTAGGAGTGGTACACATAACGATGGACAACATAACCTTGTACATAGTCCTCATAATGAGCAAGTACATGATGCATATGAAAGTAAACACAAATTAAAGTTTGGTAAAAAGCTAAAAAAAATATTTGGCTTTTAGTGGAAACTCAAAAGACTGGTAGATGTTGTAATTGTTATAAATATGTACCCGACACCGAAAGATGATGCATATCTTTAATCAAATGCAGTTTATTAAATTCATGCCTTTCTATAAACATATAAAAATATAATTATTTATTTATATTTAAAAATGCTTCACAAACATAGTCAATATTGGAGTCATTTAATCCACTTAAGGATAATCTACCGTCATCAGTTAAATAGATTGAATATTTATTTCTCAATTCTTTAACTTGGCTTTCTCTGAATCTTGTAAAGAAAAACATACCGTGTTGCTGCTGATGATTAATCAAATCATCCCAACTTAGTCTTTCAAACATTTTATCTCTTACGGAATGTAATCTGTTAACCATAAAACGAACGTCTTTAAACCACTGCGTTTTTAGTGATTCATCAGATAGCACTAAGTTTGCTACACGAGAACCATACCCTGGTGGTGAAGAATAAATAGATCTAATAATTTTTTTCAATTGCGAATCAATAGCTAGTTTAATCTTTGGATCAGATTCCAATGGAGTTACTATACTTAAAGACCCTACCCTCTCACCATAAAGACCCATATTCTTGGCAAAAGATTGGCATAAAAACAAACCATTTGACCAGGTTCTATCAGGTTCAAGACACATTCTCAAAAGATAAGCGTCGTCAATCAAATTACCAGACTCTAGACCTTGATATGCCATATCTAGAATAGGTACCATTTTCAGATCATGTATAGTGTCTATTATCTTTTTCCATTCTTCTCTAGTAGGATCTAGTCCTGTCGGATTGTGACAACAGGCATGCAGTATTATACAATGAGGTTGTTTTGATGACGTATCCTTTGATACTGTTTCTTTTAGTTCTTCTAACCATTTATCTATCGATAAAGTACCTGTACTTTTATCATAGTAGGAGTAATAATGAATCTCATTGAACCCATTTTTATTGAAGATATTTACATGGTTTGGCCACGACAAATTTGGTATCCATACTTTATTTGATATAAAACTTGATAAAAACTTAGCTGTAATAGAAAGGGCACCCGTACCACTTAAAGTCTGAGCAAATGAAATTTTTTTGTTATCGAGAAGCTGTCGACCAATATTTTTGTTTCCATTATTCTCATCGACACATGATTCATCGTACAAAAAATTTAATACATTATCAGAATAATTTTTACAACCTTTTATTGGCAAATATGATAAATTTTTATTCAATTCAAAATGTTGATCAATAATCCGTTGAGCTCGCGCTATAGCAGGTAATGTTGTCACTTTACCCCATGAATCCTTATATATGCCTACCGTCAAGTTTACTTTATGGGGATTTTTATCCTCGTTAAAAAATTCTGTAAGTCCTAGAATTTTATCTGGGGGTGCCAATTCCACCTGGTTCAGTAAAGATAAAGAACTGGTGTTCAAGTATCTATTAAGCGATGAGATTCTCGATATTCCTCGTGTGCCTCGTAAGGTAATCATCACTAATCACCGATATATTTATTACTTTAAAAAAAAAAAAATTAAATGTATTCTTGCTGACGTAAAATCACGCTATTACTTGTGGAATATGAATCTGATATTTATATGTTAAACACAAATAGAAGATATCAATTGAAAATTGGAGTATTCTTTATAGCTTTTGTCTTTCTCTTGCTTGTCGAGTTTCCCTATATTCCTTAAAATTCTTGATTATACAATTTTTTTCCCTGTTGGAGAATCTGATGGCCGTAATGTAAAATGCGTTGTTGTGGTCTTTATAATGCGTATTATATAAAATAAAATCTGGTAGTCACACAGTCACGCAGTCATACAATCGATGCTATTCTTATCAATGTGACACGTTCGTGACGGTGATCTTCTTTTCAAATACGTGAACATATAGAGGCTTACAGTACTGTATCATTGTTATACGACAGCAATAGTGAGCAATTTAGTAATCAACATTGTCAAAAAAAAAATTTTTTTCTGGTTTATGAATGCATGCGATAATGCCATCGATAGAATTGTTACTACTTGACTGCAAGTGTGTTTGAAATGCAGGCCACTTGCACAATTATTCGTGACCGTAAAGTATCATGAGACGGCACCGATGTTGATAAAAGGATGACTCCGCTACCGCTTGGCTTGTAACAGCTGCTGCATGACGGTTGGTTGGCAGTTAGCAAATTGTAATATAAAACAAAACTAAATAAAATGAATATATATACTATATAGAATATGAGCTAAGCATTTCTTGCTTTGGATACCAATTCAATTGAACTTTGATAGAATTGGTCTACCAAATCGTTACTTAATCCAGGAGATTTCGATAGACCGTCACCATTCTTATCGAACATTGCGCCATTATGAGCTTCAATATCCGGAGAGATCAATAGTGGTAGGATTTTTTTGGAATAAGCTTCTGGGGTGGGTGTAACGAAACTAATACACCATTCCACAATACTGCTTAAATAAGAATTGGCACCCAATAAATTATCACGAATATTAGTCTTGATGAGACCCGGATTCAAACCATAAGTGTTGAAGTCAGCACTTGACTGTCTAGCATTGTGAAGAACTAATGCTTCATTGGCTGCCACAGTGTTCATATGTGTTTTCAAGAACTTATAATCTCCTTTGTCAGAATTCAAATTAGTAGGGTCACCAATTTCACCCGTACCTGGGTAAGCCATGATAAATACCCTTGGTCTTAACAAATCTTTTGTATTTGCTGAGAAATTTTTCTTAAGATTCTTAGCAATACCATTTAATATAACAAATCTACTTAAATAACTTACAGCCATATCTCTTTCAATGCCTTCATCAGTGACTTGCTTTGTCCTTGAGGCAAATATACCATTAGTGAAAATTACATGAGTAAACGCAGAAGATAATTTTTTGGAATTTAATTCGTCAACCAATTGATCACAATTCTTCATTAAACTTAAGTCAGTTTTAATAAAATTGCGATTGGTGTTAGGTTCGTCACGTAGAGATCTGCCAACAATAGTAACTTTAGCACCATTTTTAAGTAATTCTTGTGAAATTGCTTGACCCAGACCACCTGTGCCCCCAACAACCAATGCATTTACTGAGTTGTAGTTAAGGGTGGATGGATCTCTTTTTTCAAATTTAATTGAGTTGTCTTTTACCATTTTTTTCTTGTATGTGTGTGTGTGTGTTGTTCTTCCGTTTTGCTTCTATTGTTACTTATATTCTTTGTTCTTTTATATACAAAATACACAAGTTTCAAGGGAATCATCGCATCGCCTCTATCTCCGCGGATTTTAATTTTAACGTCTTCTGGAGTAAAATCTGCTATTATTATTATGCTTACGGGGAAGTTTCAACCTTCTGAAATTGTTGCTGACTAAGTTATATTTCTTGGGTCTTTTCTTTATTACTGGTTTCTTTACAACATGCTCTTCTTCATCTTCGCTACTAGTTTCGATATCTGTATCGCCCTCATCAACATGTCCACCATCTTCGCGAATATCGTTGATAAATGTCTTTAATTGTCGTTTTTTCAAGTTTTTCAATTCTTTATGGACATCTAATGGTGTGGTTCCCTGTGTTTGTGTTTGGTCTGCTACTCTCTTGATACGATTTTTTCTCCTCTTTGTCTTGGAATGATGTTCTTCTTCTTCTTCGTGCTCTTGTTCTTCTTCTTCTTCTTGGAGTTTTGTTACCTCAGCTGAATCTTCTTCAAATGGATTAAAACTTTTCGAAACAGCAATAAATTCATCTTCCAAATCACGTAATGATTTCGAAACAGTTCGTTTCCAGATCGGCGGTGTAATTAACATATCATTTGAATCATTATTTTCTTCTTTCCGTGGTGTCAATCGTCGTATCTTGATCGATGTGGGTATCTTCAGTGGGGAGTTTGGCCCCCAAATTTTCTTGTCATGTTGTGGTACTTGTATCTGTGGTGAGGCCAATTTCTTCGTCTTCGGAGATGGCTCAATTTTTGGTTCTTCTTCCAGGAGCAGTCGTTTCTTTACAGGGGATAGGTTTAGTTCGAAGATACTTATTGATTTACCGAAAATCTGTGGTGTTGGTCCAATTTCGACTATTATCGGATTGTTTGGACTTTTCAATTGAAAATTTTTCAGTTTTGAATATTGTTTGTATTTATTTTTGATAATTGGATTATCTCTGATATCTGATTTATTTGGTGATCTATTGAATTGTGTTATGAAATCGTGTTCCCATTTTTTCAGTTCTTTTCGTAGATCGTTTGCGGTGGGACTCATTGAGGTTTCTAGTTTGGTGATGTTGTGCAGAGACTGGATCTCGAAATATTTTTTTTTTCTTGTATATATATTTTATATTAACGCGTGAAAAAAAAAAAATATGACATTAAATTACATATATGTGTATTATTACTTTTGAATTAAATAAAATAAATAATAAAATAAATAGGGTTGTTATTTTTTTGGGGGGATTTGCTTTTATAACGATTCTACTTTTAGAATATCAAAATCATCATCATCATCATTATTTTTATCATTAGTTGTTGTGTCATCGAATAAATTCATAAAATTGTCTTGTTCTTCCATCAATTCTTCTAAGGATGGAGCCATATAACAGTAAGTTTTCTTATTTTCTGGTTGTATTGTAGTTGTAGTTGTAGTTTCTGTCGCTTGTTCTTTATTATTTGAATAACGAGGTAAAAATTCCCAGATGTTATTGTATAATTCATCTTCGTTATCTAAATTTAAATTTGAATCGTCGTTAACGTAGTTGCCCATAACGTTATCGATTTTAGGTTTTGGATCGAAACAGGTATCTACATCTTTGAATAGGTTATTGTTAAACAATTCCATTTCCTCGTAGATATCCAAATATTTTTGATCATCTTTTTGCAAAGAGGTTAAATTTTCAGTATTTTTGATGGGAGCACTAAATCTTCTATTTACTGGAGTTGATACGATAGTGGAACTTGGTGATAAATCTAGAGGCGAACCGGGCGAGGAAGACATTATATTAGCCAACGAAGTTGGTTGAGATTCTGTTAAGATTGGGGTATCTTCCTTCGATGAGGTTGCCGAAGAAGCCGAAGCATTATTATGAATCATTAAAAGGGGTAAATTTTTCGTTGTAATTCTAGTTGAAGGTCTTACAGTTTCATTTGAAGACGATCTTTTGTCAATTGAATCATTTTCTTCGAATTTTAAAAATGCGAGGTAATTCAATTCCGAAGAAGAGTTGTTGTTATTAATATTAATAATATTATTATTATTTTTACTAATGATTTGTTTTGGTTTGTTATTAGTAATATGCAAATTATGAATGTTATTATTGGAGGTAGTGTGTGTGTTTGGGGAGGTTACCGTTGAAGAAGAACTCAACGAGTTACAAATGGAAGTTTTTCTGCCAGGCCTTGGTCTTGGAGGTAAAATCCAACGTTTCGAGGTCTTTATAACCAAGGAAGGATTTGAATCCTTTATAACCGGGGAGATATTTTTTTTATTTTTCTTTGATTGCGAATTCGAGTAGGTACTTTTTGGAATCAACGGAGTGAAATGTAATTTTGTCGAAGTAATTGTTGAGGGCATAATAGAATGTTAATAAATAGGGCTTTTTTTGTGTTTGGAGAATATTAATATATAAGGTAGAGAGTAAATTACTTTTTTTTTGGTTATAAACCTTTCATATAGTATTAGATAGTATTAGATAGTATTAGTTTTTATAGTTGATAAGGGGAGGAGGTAGAAAAAATCAAAATACCAGTTGTTGTATATTTGCAATTAAAAGAAAAAAAGGTTGTTTTCTGTTTTTTTTTTAAAATTTAAAAAAAAAAACTAGCTTAAAGTTCTGAGGAGTACGGAATTACGAGAAAAAAAAAGGACAGAAAGCAAGACGAGAATAAGTATATATGAAAGTAATTGACATGAATATATATATATATGAATATCAGTAGAAAAAAAAATTTTCTTTTTGGTAATTGCATTGTTGTTATTTCTTTCCCACTAGATTTCCGGGAGTCATTATGAGAATATAAAGAAAAGTAATATGGAAATAAGTCATATTGTGATAATCAGATTAATAGAAAGATGTCAATCCCATTAAATTCGTCGCACAAGAGAAAACGGATATAAATAAAATTTATTTTTTTTTGTTCGAAACGAGGTTTTTCAGTTACGGGCTAAAGGCACGCAGTTTTGCGATATTTCGGGTTGTGTGGGTTGTGCGCAGATTTCTGTGGAAGTTTCCCATCCGCCCGCCAGCACCAGCAGTAGCAGTATGTCTGACTGCGGGGGTGTCTGGGGAAAAAGAACGTACCACACACACACACACTGCTGCAACCACTGCAAGGTAAGGTACTACTAATATTACAAAACGGGCTAGCCTCATCGCTAATACTTTCTCTGCTGCTGCTACTGCTGCTGCATGTCAAAATCTTGTTATTTTTTCGCCGTGAATAATTTCCCCTTTGGACCGTTTTTCATTACAAATTCTCCTTAAAACTGCGAATTCACGGCCTCTTTTCAATTTTTCATTTTATTGCCTCAAACAAAAATAAAAATAATTATATTACCTTGTTCCTAGACTGTTGTTAACAACCACTGCAACCGCCCCCCCCCCGCAATTTTCCTGCCTCTCTCCGGATTTAAGAAGATCTCTGGGAAATAATAACCGACAATTCCATCGACCGTCCCACCCTCGACCTGCAACCGCTCGTTCTCGTTCTCGTTTCCGCGTGTCGGACTTCATTTCATCACTTGTAAATCCTTTTACGTAATGTCTTCTCTTCGCGTTCGTCCAAGAAAGAAAATTTTTCTTAAAAGGAATTGCCAAAAAAATTTTTTTTTTTTTCTTTCTTACTACTTGCAAACATAAACATACACACACAAAAAAAAAATATCACAGTAATGCCTCTTATTCTATTATCGGGTTATCCGTCCAGTGGGAAAACTACCATCGCAAAACAATTAATTGCTTTCCTACAACAGAAAATTGATAACGAGCAATTAAATTACTCTATTGTCTATCATTCTGATGAATCCCTAGGCATCGATCACAACGATTACATCTCTTCTCAGGATGAAAGAAAATTACGCTCGCGCATAACTTCAGCGGTTAGACGAGACTTGTCCAAAAATAAAATCGTTATCGTAGACTCTTTAAACTATATCAAGGGTTTCCGTTACCAATTACACTGTGAGGTTAAAAATTTGTCAACCACGTTTTGTCTTATTCAAACTCTATGTCCAGTCGAAACGGTAATCGATTGGAATACCAAAAATCACTTACCTTGGGATCAATCTTTACTTACAAATTTGATTCAGAGATACGAAGAACCTAACCAACATAATCGTTGGGACTCTCCTCTCTTTCCTATCTACACTCCGACAGATAAAATTGAGTCAGTCATACAAGATATTTTCAACGCGGTTTTCAACACCACCGCTTCTTCTTCTTCGAATTCTTCTTCCCCCGCGGTTAAACCAAATGTCGCTACAATTCTGAAACCAGCTCAAAACTCGGATTTCACACAAATCCTTGATACAGAAACTTCAAAAATTATTAAAACTGTAATGGATTTCATCAAACAAAAACAAGAATTTGGTTCATCCGCCCAAGGTTCAAGAATCTTGATCAACGGGACCGACATCAACGACCCAAATTGTTACTTCATCGACTTGCCCCTATCGAATATCAATTTGGCAAAATTACAAAGACTTAAGAGACAATTCGTTACGTTATATAAACTACGTGATTTACAAATTGATAGAATTATACCTTTATTTACTGACTATTTAAATAAAAATTTATAAAAAAAAAAAATTTTAAAACACACCTTAACCTTGCGCGCGCTCGTTGATATAAAACGCTTTTCTTCCGTTCCAACAAAAAAAAATTCTTTTCACTTGCTTAACAAACCAATGTCGAAATTCGTCAGATCTTCCACCTCAAAATATAAATTCGGCGCTCATATGTCCACCGTTGGTGGCGTATCAAATAGTGTCACTCGTGCATCAAACACTGGTTGTAATTCATTCGCTTTGTTTCTTAAATCTCCAAGAAAATGGGTATCTCCCCAGTACTCTGCAAAAGAAATAGATCTCTTCAAAAAAAATTGTATAGACTTAAACTACAACCCTTTGACTGATATCCTACCCCATGGTCAATATTTCATCAATTTGGCTAACCCCGACGATGAAAAACTAGTGAAAAGTTACGATTCCTTCCTTGATGACTTGAAACGTTGTGAAAGTTTAGGCATTGGTCTATATAATCTACATCCCGGTTCTTCATTAACCGGTAACCACCAAACACAACTGAAACAACTCGCATCGTACCTGAACAAAGCAATAAAGGAGACCAAATTCGTAAAGATTTTACTAGAAAATATGGCAGGAACTGGTAACCTCGTAGGTAGCAATTTAAATGACTTGCATCAAGTTATCGAAATGATAGATGATAAATCAAGAATTGGTATCTGTATAGATACCTGTCATACCTTCGCCGCCGGTTACGATATCAGTACAAAGGAATCCTTCGACAAGTTTTGGAAAGATTTCGACGAAATTATTGGCCTCAAATATCTAAAGGCAATTCATCTCAATGATTCAAAAGCTCCCTTAGGCGCAAATAGAGATTTACATGAAAAAATCGGTCAGGGGTTTCTCGGTTTGAATTTTTTCAAACTCATTTCTAATTACGATTTCTTAAAAGGTATCCCTATTATCCTAGAGACTCCCCAGGATAATGATGAAGGTTACGGGGAGGAAATTGACCTCCTGGAATGGCTGGAATCCGAAACCATAGATGAAAAAATCTTTAATGAAAAAAATGAATCTTTGCAAAAATTAGGTGAAAAGACTCGTAAGGAGCAATTAGCTAAATTTAAGACAAAAACACAGAAAAAAACAAAGAAAAGGGTAGCTGCTGCTTCTATAGACGTTGTATCTCAACTCTCTAATAAAAAATTACGTAAGTAAATAATGAATCTTGCCTTGCCTTGCCTCGCTTCGCTAAGCTAAGCTGGCTGGGTTCTTTAAGCAGATCGGAAAAAACAACAATTTAAAAAAAAAAAAAAAAAAATAAGATATATATTAAAATTGATAGATCTTGATTCTTTAATAATCCAGTAAAAACCCAACTCATCTCATCGCAACAACCCCTGAAGCTCATGAAATATACAAAAGAGGAAATTGAACAAAATCCTACAACTCCAAGGTTAAACCAGCAAGAATTTGTTAATCCATGTGGTAATAACTCAAGTACCGTACGGGGTACGCCATTGACTGTCACTATACCATCATATGAAGATATCCAAACACTACCCACTCCAATGACATACACTCCAATGTCACCAGCTGCCATCGCTTCAATGTCTCCACTGACACAGCAATTGCAACAACCGTATCAACAACTACATATAAAGAAAAGACGAAACAATAACAACAGCAATCATAATGAATTTAGAAATTCAAGGCGATTGGATGAAATATTGACTAGTAACAACGGCGCTAATAATCGTGTTGTATCAGAACTCATATCGCCGCCTAATCTTTTACCACAACGTGTTGTATCTTTACCCACGGTAAATGATGAGGACATAATACCAAAATCAAAAACGCAAGCAATTGATGAAAATGATGACAGTGAATCCATTTTATCCTGTTATCTTTTGACTAATTTATCGGAAGATCCCATTCAATTTAGAAAAGTAAGACATATTGGTTCAGGTAATTTTAGCAACGTTACCTTATATGAATCTCTTGATCAAAAAATTCCCAAACTACGACAAGTAGCTGTTAAAAAAATCAAATATCCCGATAACTTATTAGCCAAAAAAGATGATACACTATCCAGATTAGAAAGCTCATTGACTAGAGAATTAAATGTACTGAAAATTTTAGATCATCCATGTGTCGTGAAACTATACGGTATAAATAATCCAATCTTCATCGAAAATAAAAGACCCCTGACAAGTTTATTACAATTACAGCAAAAAATGAGTTTTCCGCCTTGTGAATTGATAATGTCATACTGTAGTGGAGGTGACCTTTTACAGGCATTAACTGAATGTCAAGGTGGTTTAGAAATCTGGCTAGTACAAAGACTTTTCACTGAATTAATACTCGCTGTCAAATATTTACATGAAAATTTGATCATACATAGAGACTTGAAATTGGAAAATATTTTGCTAAAATTTTCATTTGATGAAATTATATCAATGAAGGAAAACAATTCAATTTATAGTAGTAACAATTTCATTGAATTAGCAGATTTTGGCCTGTGTAAACAAATTCAATCAGGAGAATTATGTAGCGCGAGATGTGGCTCAGAAGATTACGTCTCACCAGAAATTCTAATGGGTATACCATATGATGGTCATCTTAGTGATACATGGGCATTAGGGGTCATCTTATACGCATTACTAGAAGACAGATTACCTTTTGATCCTCCACCCAACGCTAACATGAGACAAAGAAACAGAGCCACAGCACATAGAATTGCAAGATTTGAATGGAGATGGTATAAATTAGCTGAATCAGACTCTGAATATTTGGAAAATGCAAAAAATATTGTTAAAAATACTTTAACAAGAAAAAATCAACGTTGGGATATTAATGATATTTTCAACTCACAATTTGCTCAGCAGGTGACTAAAACTTTAAACTTTTAACATTAGCATTACACAAGTAAAAATCTGCACATGAATTCTTGTTTATTGAGATATTTCTAACATTCATAGACGCTTTTTAATAAAATAATTAAACTTTTCTTCTTCTTTTTTTTTTGTTGCTTGATTCAAGTCAGCTTAAGGTAAAATATAAAAGATGAATTAGAAATCTTACTACTTGCTATTCCTTTCCCTAAATTATTCTTGAATACATCAAGCTTAGTAGTAAATGATTGTTAACTATTTATTTTTTAAAAGAAAAATGACAAGAGTTTTGGGACTAAAGATAATGGCATTCATTAATTAGTTTAGATACAGATACATGAATATTGCTAAATAATATAGATAATAAAATAGTATTCAATTGGTTAGCAATTATTTCTTTTCAGCAGCATCGGCTTCAGCTTCTTCGTCGTCTGAAGCGTCAACTTCCTTGGCACTTACTTTTGAATCCTTGTTTAGTAAACCCTGTAACTCTGGGTTTTTTAACAATTCTTCTAAACCAGCACCACCAGCACCACCTGCACCACCCATTAGCTTACTGAAATCCATTCCACCTGGACCACCAGCACCACCAGCGCCACCCATCATTTTACTAAAGTCCATGCCACCTGGACCGCCGGCGCCACCAGCGCCACCCATCATTTTGCTAAAGTCCATGCCACCTGGGCCACCGGCACCACCCATCATTTGACTGAAATCCATACCACCTGGACCACCCGGACCACCAGCACCTGCAAAGTCCATTGGATTGTTATCTTCGTCTACCTCATCTTGTTCATCTTCATCAACCCATTTATCAAAATCAGTCTTGATATATGGATATCTTACCTTTTCTTTTGTCAAACGAGGCCAGTATTCTAGACCTAAATCCTTTTTGAAGATTTTTAAAAAGTAATGCTGACCATTGGCCACTTTATGCAAAGTTTTATCTGGAATAATTTCCTTCAAGAAATCGACGTGCAATTTATATTGATGTGGAACTTCATCGCCAACATGGCCTTTTGAATTGGCTGTTAATTCAAAATATGTAGGTTCAATTTGTAATTTTGGATCAACACAATCAGTGATACTTATGGTGACTAATAAATAATTCTTCTCCGGATCATCTTCACTAGATCTTTGTGCCCATTTAACTTGTGGGACTAAAACTTTTGTTTCGACAGACATAATTGAATAAATTTGATTCTATTAACGTTAATTTGCTAACAATGACAGTTAAACTAAAATATTATGATAGGTGTCCAAGGCTTTTATATGTATAAAGAGGGACCCCTTTAAAAAAAATTATTAATTTTTCAACGAGCGCGCTAGAACCTTTCAGAATGAAAAAGAACAAACAGATTAAGAAAAAATATTCATAATTTATTTCAAATACACTCGAGATTTTTTTGGTGGTTGAAATGAAATCTAATGGTGTTTGAAAAATTCACAGTAACAAATTTTATTAAAACGCCCAAAAAAATAACTGGACGAGTTGGGAATCGAACCCAAGACCTCTCCCATGCTAAGGGAGCGCGCTACCAACTACGCCACACGCCCAAGTATTTTATGTTTTTTGCAAGCAATGTGGTCTTAAACCCATCCATTTCTGAATAGGCAAGAAAGCGACAGATTGCATTTTTAATAATTTCATTGAATTCTCCGTCATCGATTATCCAAGAATTCCTTTTCTGGGTTTCAATGACCAACTTATCACGACAGCCAGATGCACTGCCATGGGCTTCCACTTTTTCATGATATTCTATTAGTTGCCATGTACGCCGTAGTGACGGCTCGTGCGCAACCAGTTTAACTATCAAACGAGTTTCCACTGCTCTGCCATGGAATCCGAGATCTACTGCTCTGCCATGGAATCTCGATTCTACTAACACAGAATACAATGCACTGACATTGTAGCTTCTTCTAAACGAACATCCAACTTTAAGTAGCAATTAGAACTTACCCAACTTTGGGTAACAACTATAACTTAATATTAATTAGGTCATATGCTTTTGGTCAAGAATCTCGAAAGATTCCAAGAAAAAAAAAACTACATAAAGGGGTTGTCATTTCCACTTTTGACAACTTTGACACTCTCTGTCTTTTATAATAAGTTCATTTATTACAAAATAAGAAACCAAGCTGAATTTAAGCAAACAATTAATAAATATTAATTCTAGCTCACATCTCAAATACTTTCAGTATTTCTTTATCAATTATTAAGCATACCAATGGCATATCTCTTACATTTTGTAAGATAGGTCGGCGTAAAACCACCTAAAATCTTCCGTAATCGAGAACCTTTAAATCTATCCAATACATAATTATTCAATTCTGTACTTATTATATAACTCGTCGAAGTCTGGTTACTCATAACCAACTTACGGACCCGACTGGGATGCTTTACCGTCAGTAGCATATCTCGCTGCACGAACCTAACGATCTTAGCCTGGTCAGCTAATAATTGTTTAGTTGCTTCTCAGCTCATGACTACTCGATTTCTAATGATCCGCAATTGGTCGAGGTATCACGTCGGACGACCCTAAGCCTAAGCCTAGTACTAGTCACACTATGAGTTCAATTAGAACTGCCACTTCGTTTCTGGGCCTTCGCTGTTCGAGCTGCTACAAATGTTCGAAATTGTACGCTAAATAAACATATAAACACTGCTCCCTTTAAGATGATATCAAATAATAAGACTGACATCTACTTAAGATCTTTTGTGCCATTTGGTGCACCAGCCGTGGTATGGACTAAAGTTATCAACAAAGGAACTCCACATAGAAAGAATGCACTAACATTGTGTAAAGATCCAATAGATTTTGGCTATATTTTTTATCTAGCAAAAACTAGAGAACTTATATGAACCACAAACTATACAATTCAAACAAATGACAGTGAACCTCTACAGATGAAACAAAAGATCCCAGATAATTTTAAAAATAACTTGGACAAGAAAAGCGGTGAGAATAAACTGAATGAATTTGACGAAGGAGATATAGAGGATAATCTTTGTAGTGCAGACAACAAACGAACAGGTGTTGAGGATAGTTTTATGCATATTGGTGAAGATGAAGAAGAAAAAGAAAAAGCTCAGGTAAAGGTTGCTCTCACACGACCTTAATAGATGAAGAAGTACCCTTATCAATATTTCTGAATAATGTTGAAGAAACGGACAACCTTGAGAAAGGAGAATTAGTTGAAAAAGAACAAGAAGAGATTGCCGTAATGGAAGATAACACCACAAAAAAAGAAGTGGAGGAAGATTTTGAACAAGACAGCAGAATGAGCTCACCAGATGAATGAAATGAGAATGAAGGCTCAGAACTCACCATTGAGCTAGAAAAACAAATTAGCAAAAGCTCACAAGGCAGCTTAATCTCAAACGAAGTTGGCAAAAATGAGAATAATATAGACTCTAAAGAAGAAGAAACCTATTACTGCTCTAGAAGAAAACATTGAAAACATTGAAAAATAACTATGAAGCAAGACAAGATAACCAAGATGAAGAGAAAAATGATAAAAATATTAGGAACAACCCACCGGTAAAAAGAAAACCCAAAACAGTCAGACAAAAAACTCATAATCAATGAATTCAAAATTTTTAAAAAAGGACTTCCAATCACAGTCAAAACCAAGAATCAGAACAAAACGAAATTTAACAGTCGAAGACATTATTGAGTCAGAACATGAAGATGAAAATGATATTCTATCCAACTTAGTAGAAAAAACAAATTACGGTTTCGAGTCCATAAACAATGATCAGTATCCAATTGCGATGAGAACAAGAATGAATAAGAAAATGCGCATAAAAAAGTCAAAGAAGTTAGCAGTAATGACAATAGAAAAATTCGTGTATTATATTATAAAGAGGCAATCATTGACAATGACAACATTGAAACACGTGTAGAATTCCAGAAGGCCTATCGAAAAAAACTAGCGAATTTAATAAATATGAAAGTATTTTATGAAAATATTAGGATTCCAGAAGAAAAAGTTCCAAAAGAACAAGTGATTCCAATTAATACAATTTTTTAATGTTGAAAGAGATGGAACACACAAGGCTAGGATAGTCGCCAGAGGAGATTTACAAGCTGACAACAGCTATCATAATACTGATACTGCACTCTTAAACATGGAAAGCATGAAATTTTTCTTAATAATGGCGTTAGAAAGAAATTACACGTTAGAACAATGGATATTAATCACACACTTTTATATGCCCCGATTGAAGAACAGTTATTGACTATACATCCCAAGGATAGGAGGATAGTAACCCCATTAATGAAAGCATTATATGGTTTAAAACAGAGTCCCCAAAATTGGAATAGAATCAATAACTCTTTTCACATGTATGGGCTTTATGCACGCACTTCCAAATTTTTAATGATCCGAAGCGGAAATTTGTGAAGATCATCAAATACCAAATATAGCCATATAGTTTCCAAACAAAGTCTGGAAACAGACATAGAAATCTCATGTACCTTCAGCAGTGTTATGCAGCAGTAGGTGAATTGAAATCGGTGAAAGCTACTTTTTTGCTTTATTCATCCTATTTTGAGTGTCTTCATTCTGGTTTGCCCTATACGGTACGACAAAAATGGTATTCAAGTCCATGGACCTGGGTATTTTAGAAAACTAGATTATTTGCAAAACTCCTACTACAGATCTTGGATTTTCTTTATAAGAGATACTTGGGATGTTCCTTAAGATTAATATGTTCACAAGCACGATCCTAAATAGTAAACATAGCCAATATTCCTGTGTTGAGAATCTGTTTCATAAACTTATTTCCATATTGCCTACAGGTTTAAAATACGGCATTTGTATATATGCTACTTATAGCAATAAAACTAAAAAGTATATAAACATGCTGAAAATTCAAAATAATTTTATTGACCGTTTACCCTTTTACAATTGAACAAAAGAATAAACCAAATCACTCATTCGACAATGCAGTTGCAAACATATTTGACAAGTGTTGTTTTATTACTTATCTCCAACTTTATCTTTGGAGCACAATGAAATGCTATTGGGAACTTTCCACTTTTAAGTGGAGAGGAAAACGGTTTCCGTGCTCGCTTCTTCTCTTGGAGTCCAATGGATGGTTCCTACAATAATCATCAATACTTAATAAGTACCTATTCACAGATGCATCAATGTGTTGGTGAGCGTAGAGGTGAGACTTCATTTGCAACTCGCTTTCAGTTTCCACCTCATACCTATAGTCAAAATATTGGTTATCCATTTAATTCATTTACTTTCACCGCTAATTATGAAGGTTGGTTTATTCCACCAGTAACTGGTAATTATCAATTCAGAATTGGTATCGAAAGTGTAAGAGCAAATTTCCAAATTGTTAACAGCAGAAGAGGTTTATACTGTTGGGCTGACACTTTCAATACTCCAAATGTTTTGCAGCTTGAACGTATTACTTCAGATATGTGTACTCGTTGGGGTAATGTTTACCTAGAACAAGGTCTAGCTTATCCAATGAAGCTTGTTTACACATCTATTCAACCAGCAGAGGGTCCATGGTTAACTTTTGTTGATCCATATGGTAATTTCCACACCGATTTCTCTGGATTTGTTCGTTATTACAACAACATCGACTGTTCCGACCATAGTACTGATCACTGTGCTTGTGATCATTTCAACCACCACCCACATAAGCCATGTGAACATTCTAACCACGGTCCATACGATGACTGTAACCATCACAGACCATGTAACGACAATAACAGCGGCGACGGCGATAGTTGTGATCATTTCAACCATCATCCACATAAGCCATGTGAACACTCTAATCACGGCGGTAACGACTCTTGTGACCACTGGAAACCACAATGTAACCACTGGGACCAATTACCACATATATCCTGTGGTCACTGTAACCACAGGCCATGGGAGCAATGTAACCATCCTTCTAACTATTAATCTGGCATTAATATTTTATACATATAATTTTATAACTTTACAATCTCTTTACGTACACCCCCAGTGTGAGTGCTATGATGAACTTTTTGTGCATCAGAGATGTAATCAGACATTTTTTCAAGTCTCAACCTGATTTTTCTTTTATACTATAAAGTGATAAGTAACATATATATTTTTTATATTTTTGTCTTTATAAGTGAAAAATTTCACTTTCTCCGACGTTCTCTCTTGTATGGAGCGTCAGCGCAAATATAAGAAATGTGTTTTTAACACTAAATAATGTGTAATAAACTCATTATTTCCAACACTAATTGTAACAAAAAAAAAGTGTACTAGATTACCCAATTTTTTTTTTTTACAAAAATATCGGGAAAATGCGAAGATAGTACATCACCTTCTTGAAAAAAGTACTAAGTTTCAAAAAACAAAGAGTTAGTAGGCGTTTTAAAAAGTGATTACCCCCTTTTTTTATCTTAAATATTATCATTATATATAATTCTTACATAAAAAAAACAAGCAATACTTGGATGAAGTACTAAATAACTAAGAACATACACAATTCATTAAAATTATTAAGGATTGTAAAGGCACATATCTTACATTTTGATATAACCAGACAATATTAAACAGAAATAAAATACTACGCTTATCGCATCTGTTGAGAATTAAAGAGGACCCACTTGTCTTAATTAACTCTTCTATAACTTTTTAGAATCTATTTTGAATTTCTGACATTTCTTATAATGATAATTGTCAGAAATATAACAATCATATTTCATTTTGTAAAGACAGACTTTATTACATGAACTGTAAAATTCTTTTCCTAAATAAGAAATAGTAAATAACAGAGAAAGAACCGATGAAAAAGATGAAGAAAAATAAAATTCAACTTAAGATGTTTAAGACAGTAGGAAATTAAGAAGATGATTAAATAAAAGTACTTAGTTTTATATTTTATATATTGTAAAATAGATGTTCAATTATCATATAAAATGTCCGAAGTTCAAAACAAATTACTGGATAGAACACATTTCAGACTTGGCCATCATATTTTAATGTAATAATAGTTTACTGGATTGGTTTCTTATATAATATGGAAAATGTATATAGTTAATTATTCTCTTTTCGCGCGACAATGTAGTCTGGCGCGAGATAGAAAATATGTTTAATAAAAATAGTAGAAATTACTATGTAATTTCCAGCGCAAATCCTACAGTTTCAGTAGAGTCTATTAAGCAAAGAGGCTCTTACTTAGTTTCTCAACAATAATGGACCATTTATTTTCGTTTTAAAGGAGACTTGCTGGTAATATCAAAAAATGGTAGGAATTGTTAGTTAACCATAGAATGGCATAATAATTTACCGATCTATACCGTTGAGTTATAGACCAGTTGCTCCTCCCTCTACTTCAAGAAAGACAAGTAATTATATTAAATCTATAGTCTCTATCTAGAAGCAAAGACTATTCCTGATTTTTGTTTCAGCAATTAATGTCATAACTGAAACACCCAACAAGATTATGTTTCCAACAGGCAGCGACTGAGTGAAAACGACAACACTCGCTCTATATTACATAACAAAAAAAATACTCAAATAGGTTAATATAGTTTATCAAATTCAATTATTTTATTGTTCAGTGCTTCTTTATCTATCTTCTTTTCAGATAAACTTATGAAATCTCTAAAAGAAACGTGTCACAGTTTATTTTTGTCATCCATAATATCTTCGGGTAATGTTTGCATCTACACTTTTTTATAGACTAGCTTCAGTATGTGACTATAATTTGGTTCCCATGTAATGATTACATAACTTTCGTCAAAGATTCAGACAATAGACTAGTTAGCTAAATCTATATTCCCCAGTTTTCAACAATGGGCATAAGTTAGAATCTGCTTACATCATCTGTAACATTTAACAATGCAACATGTACATCTTCACGTTCAATCCTTACAAATATTTGTTTCCATCCATCTGACCTGAAGATTGGAGCATATTCACGCATGTGTCATCTCTTTTGTTGATAAGTGTGAAATTAAAGTCAGCTCAGGAGATGATTTCGATACTATGGCTTGCTAAGTACAACCGCCTTAACTTTGTACTGTCTCTTTGGCTGCTGTTTTCCATGGTTTCTTCTTACTGCTGCCTGTTGAACAATCAAAAAAGAGGCAAAAGCCATTAATTTAATTAAAATGAAACCGCATTACTGATACAAATAATGTTGAAGATAGACCTATGCACTTGAATAAAATTTTAAAATTTGGTTAGTTCTTTGCTTTGCAGTATCTTAGTTTGCCTCCCATCATGAATGGTTCCATGATTTCGAGAAGTTGTAACGAATGGAAGAAAGTTTAGATATTTCAAAATTTTTTAGATGACCAACAATTTTATTAGCCAAACCAATAATTGTTCAAGACTTCTGATTTTGATCCATTCATCTTCTTTCCCACCTCCTTGAATTTGAATATTCAATTGATTTTCAGCTTACCATCAAGTTCCCCATAAAATTGAGTCTAATATAATATCTCCCCTCTACTTTTGTTAATATCTGAAATTATTGTGAGGCTTCAGGCGCATATGCTGATGTTGACCGATTTTTTGGGACATGTTAGTTAAAGCTAACGTAGTGACTGAAATACTCCAGAAAAAGTTGGTATTTGGATAGTGCATTCAAAAGTGTTGTATAAATCGGGACATCCACGTCAAATTTGCGCTTCATACTAACAAGAGAGCTATCCTTGTTCTCAAAAGAAATTAAGCGAAGATGGCCTGTATTAATGCGCCTATCATCATTAATTTGCCAAAACTAATACGTATTCGTTGCTAAAAATAGTTCAAAATATGTTATGATAGTGCTGTTTAACGGTAAATATTTGTCTTTTTCAGAGAGTATTGTCCCACTTGCTCAAAATTTTATCGTGAAAGCTAAAATATACGACCAACGTCATTTCATTTTCAAATACTTCCTATTGTTTAACCAACAACATCTACAAATATCATGCATTTGAATAGTCGAGTTAGGCACTGAAGAGATTTGAACATTCTGACTCCTCTTATCTGTATTTAGATACCAGAATAATATCCTTATATTGGTCTAATATACACCTCCCCATATAATCTAAACCTTATGGTTAGACAAACTTTTTTAATCAAAGATAGAAACATATACCTTCCATATAAATTAACCCTTGAGAACGATCTTTGCCAAAACCTTAATTTGATCATTAGAGGGTCCAGAGATCTTTCGTAGAACAGCCGTACGTACTTATCTTTGAATGAGGAGAAACGCATAACGTGCATATTCTATTGTATGTTTTTGTTGTGGAGATTACTGCGAAAATCCGTTTTAGGATTTTTTCAGGGGAAGAAAAAAGCAGGAGATGCGTTTTTCACTATCCTAATCGCTGCGGAGTTTTCTCGCATTGTCCTCATAGGGGCTAATTAGATGGCTCTTTTTAGAAAAATTTGGAATTTATTGCGTTTTTATGTTACTTTTACTGCACAGATTTCTTCGTAAGGCAATATGTTGTTTTACAGGGAAGATCGACGGACAAGCTGTGCGCCCCACCCCCACACCTCCACGTGAAGCAAAAACCATTTTCTTTTTGTAAATACACGAGAAGTTCCGATATTAATATTACTTTGATCTTGAAAAAGCCTATTTTGGTAACTCCTGTGCCATTAAGTATGGACTTCTTTTTTAAACTCATTATGACTAGTCATTTAACTGCACACGACGTTAATAAAATGGAGATTGTGTGACTAAATCAAAACATGAGCTCCTCTTTCTAGTTTTCTTGTTAAGAAGTTAGTGAGTCTTGAAACAATAACTTAAGAAGAAAGCACCGAATTGAATGGAACTGGTGCCAAAGAGGAGTTATTGATTCAATTGCAAATTTCCAAAAAGTATATTAAGTGGACGATTTATCAGGTTTTTTGAATTATTTTATTTCGATCTTTTTCTTTTATTCATAGATTAATAATAAAACCATCAACAAGCAAAAGAAAAAAGAATAATAAATAAAAAACCAAAAAAAAAAAATTTGCAAACCAAATCAAAACCAAAAAACAAACTCTAACTAAAGAACCATGAAATTGTCAAATTCTGTATTACTGGCTGCATTAGCTTCGTCAGCGGTAGCTTATCCAATTGAAAACAATTTGCTAACTAGGGCAGCTGGAGAATCATGTGGTATGATCGAAGGCTGTACAGATTTAGACTTTCCAGGTCTTCTTTTGGACAAAAACATTATCAATTACACGTTAGATTTAGAGTCGGTTAAATTTATTGGTATCACTACTTATGAAGTAACTATCCATGTTAAAGCTGAAGAACAAATTGATTTGAAATACTTATCATATTTGAAAATTTTTAATGTTGGCCCAGAAGCTGTTATTGACTTGTACAATATAAACAAGGACCTTAACAAAATTGATAACCCTACTGATTTCAGGGCTACTTTCCGTCTTTATGGACTTCCATCAATAACTAACCGTTGTGAAATGAATATGCCAACTATTACTATTCGCTGGGACTACTTATTAGGTGATGCTGCTCAATATAAAGACGAATGGAAATGGGGTAAATCAAGTTTCGATTTAGGTACCAGTTGTGACGTTAATTTGGTAACTGGTAAGCCAATCCTTGAATTCCCAAATTTCAAGTGGAATCGTCGTTGTGATGCCGAGTGTGATCCAAACGACCCAGAACCAACAGTCACTGACCCAGTCACTGACCCAGAACCAACAGTCACTGACCCAGTCACTGATCCAGAACCAACAGTCACTGACCCAGTCACTGACCCAGAACCAACAGTCACTGACCCAGTCACTGATCCAGAACCAACAGTCACTGACCCAGTCACTGACCCAGAACCAACAGTCACTGACCCAGTCACTGATCCAGAACCAACAGTCACTGACCCAGTCACTGACCCAGAACCAACAGTCACTGACCCAGTCACTGATCCAGAACCAACAGTCACTGACCCAGTCACTGACCCAGAACCAACAATCACTGACCCAGTCACTGATCCAGAACCAACAATCACTGACCCAGTCACTGACCCAGAACCAACAATCACTGACCCAGTCACTGACCCAGAACCAACAGTCACTGACCCAGTCACGGACCCAGAACCAACAGTTACTGACCCAGTCACTGACCCAGAACCAACAATCACTGACCCAGTCACTGACCCAGAACCAACAGTCACTGATCCAGTCACTGATCCAGAACCAACAATCACTGACCCAGTCACTGATCCAGAACCAACAGTCACTGATCCAGTCACTGATCCAGAACCAACAGTCACTGACCCAGTCACGGATCCAGAACCAACAGTCACTGACCCAGTCACTGATCCAGAACCAACAATCACTGACCCAGTCACGGACCCAGAACCAACAATCACTGACCCAGTCACTGATCCAGAACCAACAGTCACTGACCCAGTCACTGATCCAGAACCAACAGTCACTGACCCAGTCACTGATCCAGAACCAACAGTCACTGACCCAGTCACTGATCCAGAACCAACAATCACTGACCCAGTCACGGACCCAGAACCAACAATTACTGACCCAGAACCAACAACTGACCTAGAACCAACAATTACTGATCCATCAGGTCCAGCAGGTCCATCAGGTCCAGCAGGTCCATCAGGTCCAGCAGGTCCAGCAGGTCCATCAGGTCCATCAGGTCCATCAGGCCCAGCAGGTCCATCAGGCCCAGCAGGTCCATCAGGCCCAGCAGGTCCATCAGGCCCAGCAGGTCCATCAGGCCCAGCAGGTAACGATGGTCAAGATGGAAAAGATGGTCAAGATGGCAAAGATGGTCAAGATGGTAATGGTAGTGGTAGTGGATCTGGTGATCAAGATGGTAGTGGTAGCGGATCTGGCGCTCAAGGCGGTAGTGGTAGCGGATCTGGTGCTCAAGGTGGTAGTGGATCTGGTGCTCAAGGTGGTAGTGGATCTGGTGCTCAAGGTGGTAGTGGTAGTGGATCTGGTGCTCAAGATGGTAGTGGTAGTGGATCTGGTGCTCAAGATGGTAGTGGTAGTGGATCTGGTGCTCAAGATGGTAGTGGTAGTGGATCTGGTGCTCAAGATGGTAGTGGTAGTGGATCTGGTGCTCAAGATGGTAGTGGTAGTGGATCTGGTGCTCAAGATGGTAGTGGTAGTGGATCTGGTGCTCAAGATGGTAGTGGTAGTGGATCTGGTGCTCAAGATGGTAGTGGTAGCGGATCTGGTGCTCAAGGCGGTAGTGGTAGCGGATCTGGTGCTCAAGGTGGTAGTGGATCTGGTGCTCAAGATGGTAGTGGTAGTGGATCTGGTGCTCAAGGCGGTAGTGGTAGTGGATCTGGTGCTCAAGGTGGTAGTGGATCTGGTGCTCAAGGTGGTAGCGGATCTGTTGCTCAAGGTGGTAGTGGATCTGGTGCCCAAGGTGGTAGTGGATCTGGTGCCCAAGGTGGTAGTGGATCTGGTGCCCAAGGAGCCAGTGGATCTGGTGCCCAAGGAGCCAGTGGATCTGGTGCCCAAGGAGCCAGTGGATCTGGTGCTCAAGGCAGTAGTGGAATGGGCGCTGAAGCTGTCAATGATGACTCAAATGTTGGCACACAAATGACTGCTGGCGGTTCAACTGCACAACAAACTACTTCAATTAGCGAATTCTTAGGTGCTGCCAATAATGTTTCATCTAATAAAGTCTTGTTCGGGACATTGTTGATTGCCCTTCTTTCATTACTCATGTGATAAAAAAATCTGCTATTCTTTTATCGCCATGTATATTTTCAACCTTCAATTGTGATCATTGCTATGCCAATAGATTTAGCTTATCTTTTCAGTTCTTTTTTTCTATTATTAATGATTTGAATATAACAGTTTGTCATCAAATAATGCTAATATGTTGATGACGATATTCTCATTTAATTTCGTTTGCTTTTTAATATTTTGATATGTAATTTATTATAATCATTATTTATTTTCGTTAATTATTAATTCTTTCAACGTTTTTAATGCAGTTCGATAACTAACTTGTTTACTCTTATTGCCAATTATAGAAATGGTTTTATTTCAGTTTTGATATTGTTATTAAAGTTTTTAAACAAATTATTTAAAGCAAGGTTAGAGTTCATTTGTTTTGGAGTTGCATTTAACGAAAGCAAATTTCGAATCGCTTATAACTGAATTGCAAATATATATATATCCTGAGTTTTTGCAATACCATTACCATAACGAATCATTGTATATCTTCTACAAAAAATTCGTATAGTCTATGCCAATACCAGGGTTTGCTAAAAATGACAAGATTTGCATCCATCTATTTGATGTAACGATCGTTACATCGAGAGGAAAACCTTTAATGCATAATTTGAATAAATGAAACTCTTAAGTATTCTAGTCTTTACGAAACATTTATGACATTCCTTTCCGTAACAAAAAGTCATCAAGGCTGCAAAAAAGATAGTACTTCTTAATTCTCGAAATACCCAATAGCGGCCCAGTATTGTTGATGGTGTCAATAATACTCGATCAGATATGATGACAGAGGCACATGCATGTATAAGTTATAATGTAAATAAACTATTTGAGTTTCAAATCTTGCCTTTGGTATACTAGCAAATATCAGCCTAAGTTTAGAGTGCACTGAGTTAAAAGGAGGAGGCTGGAGCATCTATCTGCCATTAAAATCGCAAATGCCAAGTTAATTGAATTATTCTGTGAGGATGTAATATGTATCTCATATTAAAGAAAGCTTCCTACCGTATATTGACCTCAGTATTCTCATAGTTCACACTATCCAATTTTTAGCGAATGAAAAATAATCAATTAGCAGTGAGGACTCAAAAAATTGTTGCAATTTTAATGCTTTACGTTATCTTCTCATTCCAAGCATACCGCCTAAATTAATTTTTTCACGCATGGAAAAATATAGGCTCAACTGTCAAAACGAGAAGTTACTGAAGATGTGAAGGTCCATCAATGAAGAGATAATTACTAACATAGGAAGAAGAACATCCAATCACATAATCTTCATGTTTGAAGCTAAATTAAATGCTTGTATTAAAGAAAATTTAGAACACCTTTTGCGGAGAGCTAAGGGCGAAGATAGTAGTCTTGGGGAAGAAATTAAGCAATATTTGAAAAATGATAGCATACCAATGATTACATTGAAGGATTTCTATAAGAGATACTGGCAATCAAATGAAAGTTTAACAATGGAAAAATTGTTAACCCCATTGGATTTTAAATACAAAGAGAAAATAAAGCCTGGTACAAATTATACAAAAAAGTTTAAAGATGAATTAGAATTTTTGAAATTAAAACAAGAGGAACAGGAATACCAGAGATTAGTCAAGAAGGATAAAAATAACTCAACTTTTTTTAGTCTTAATGGTAACGATGGTGATGAAGATGGAGGAGCACTAACACCAGCACAAATAAATAAACAAATCAAAGAACAAGTCACTACCATTTTCAATATATTGGTTAGCGTAATATCGGTGGTATTTGCTATATGGTACTGGACAAATTCTTCAATGAAACTAGCTATTCATTATAGAATTCTACTATGTTTATTTTTCGGTATCTTGGTTTTGGTTGCTGAAGTGGTAGTGTATAATAGCTATTTAACGAAAATAGAGGAAGCAAGAACTGTAGAAAGAAATAAAAAGGAAAAGAAGAGAATAATCAAAAAAATACAATAATATGGATATTTTCATCTCTATAAAAAATACCTGAAATAATGCAATGACTATATAGATAATAAAGAAAAAGTCAAAAAAAAAGTGTAAATAAAGTATATATGAATATTTTAATGTTTGTATGTAAGCATGCATTTGATTGCACATTTTGCAAGGTTCTCAACTATGGCCTAAAACTTTTGTTTCAATAGAATAAACCAATATCATTGTCTGTTCCATAAATGTTAGACATAAAATTGTGTGTGGTGCAATTCTGAAAACTTGAGCTTCAAAACCTTTGTATAAAGCTGATATACCTTCTATTCTTACTGTCTTTACAAGACAGTCTAGTGGACCTTTATATTTATTTGTCTTCTGGTTATATATCCTTGTCAAGATGACATCCCATGGATTCATAACCACAGCGACACCCAAACCAGAGATGGTACTTGCCACTAGATGCAAACCTGGACCCTCTTTCATGATATTATTTCTAACCAAAAAGTGTTTAGCAGTGGTATAAATAGGTAACTGAACAGAAGAACCGGCACCAGTTCTTAAGATAGCTGCATCGACACCACGATATAAACCCTTAAAACCCTCTTTCTTAAAAATTGTTGAAAGACCATTCCATACTCCAGAATAATGTGTTTGATCACCTAATTTTATAGCCGTTGAATACGATTGCATTCTTGTCTTAATTAAAAACAATGGCGAACCTATTACCGCGCCAATAATACCCGATGAGGCACCAGATATAACATTGATCCCAATATTTTGAACTTTATGAGACTCTTGATTTGGAAAAAATGTTCTGTTAAGGGTATTTCTAATTGGTTCATAAAAACCTAATCTTGAACCATTCAAACATATTTGATAAATATAAGCAGATATCAAACCTTTCTGAGTGCCTCTGACACCTTCATTTCTAAAGATTACAGAAATACCCTGAATTGGATTTTTATAAATATTTTGAGAAACTGCTGACATTTCCCCCTGTAACTGCATTCTGATTTTTACCAATTCGATTGGATTTGTTACTGTTACGGCAATACATGCAGCAAGACCACCTGCAGTGAAGGATCCAAACTTGGAAATTTTTTGAGCAGCTGTCTTTTCTATATTTTGTTCCTTTGACATGATTAGACTTTTTTCTTAGTTTTTTATGATTCTTATCACAATATCAAAATGACAAAACATCTCCAATAACCCCCGTCTGTCAAACATTGAGAGTTTATATATTTCTGACTCTTCGAGACTGACGAATTTCAATATTTTTCAGTTGCCTTCCTTTAACGAAAAAAGAAACTGTGGGTCAAAAACGATCACATAATCCCATTCTTTTTGCAAGCAAACCCTACTATAGTCTAGACCAGATGTTCAAAATTAATAGCAAAGCCCTAACAAAAATGGGGGTTTTATTTGAGATATTACTGGTTTGTAAAAAATAAATAAGCAGTTTTCCCTAATGACCTAACTTCAAACGTTTTGTCCACGCAGCTAAAAACAAAACTTTACAAAAAACCCTCTTTAAATTTTAGCCCTATGTATATTTTCATAGTCCGGTCAAAAAGCGGTACCGGCAAAGTAACTCCGACCGACAACGGTTAATAACATTACAAACTGAAACTAGAAATCAGGCAAGTAACGATCAAACAATGTTGTCGATTACTCATATTAGTTATCAAAGAGGACTGATTATTTTATCTAAAATTATTTAAAATAGTACCGCAATCCGAGCAGCGATATCCGAGCTCCCTTTGACTCGATGACGTGGTAAAATTAGTACCATTACAAACGTTGCATTGTAATTGTAATCCATTAAAGCTATTTTCTAAATTACTTCTTGAAGAACTATTGATGCTTTTATCGTTATTATTATTATTAGATACAACGGATGGCATACTTCCTCCGCGAGATCTGGATTTAGATCTTGACGAAGTGAAACTACTTGTAGATTTAGAAAAAAATGAGTTTTTCAATGAAAAACTTGGTCGTGGTGTTATTCCAGAAGTCGGAGTTGCTACAGTTAAATGATTACCATCGTTAGTCATTGACTTATCTTGTCCCGATCTCTTTGCTTCATATGATTCTTCTTCATAAGGCTGAGGAGCATGCTGATGATGATAACCCTCTACAAAATCAGTGGTAGGAATGGAATCACTATAGTTATGCGAAGAAGTCATAGTAAGATTATGACTATTGTCGTTATCAGTAGCTGTTGTATTATTTTGGATGGTAGTCGATGACATAATCCTATCATGATCTGAGCTATGGTTATTTTTGCTCTCCTTTTCATTATTATCCATCATTTTGTTATAATTCTGCAACTTTTCAAGAACTTTTGTTCTTATCTTGGTAGAGATATCCGTTCTAAAGACTCTTATAGTGCCTTGGTTATCTGTAGAGATCAATATCGTACCACAAGCATGAACTATATTAGCACCGTTTGTATTAAACTTTGTTCTTGTTAGAGTGCTGGTACTATCATTTTCTCCCCTCGTTGTCTCTGAATCCTTAATAAATTGTAGTGATAATTCACAAATAAAATCATTGGACAATGATAACGTCTTTGCTGTCTCTGGTGGTGCAATGACTGCTGTGGTTACTGGAGCATGATGTGCATGGAACGATAAGTAACGTGAATTCTTTTTGGCAGCTGAATCTGAATTACGATTTGAAGGATTAAGAAATTTTAATGGTTTTAAAAATTTACTTTTATTATTTTTTTTAATCAGGGTTAAATCGTTTCCAAAATTTCCATTCGAATTTCTGTCATATGGTTTATTACGTGGCCTTTCTACTTCTTTAGATGTATTCTTATTGATTTCCGTACATGATTGTAGTTTCCAGCCATACAGCCAATGATCATCACTACTACTTATTACTACTGGAATGTTATTGCATAAGGCAAATTGTGCACTATGTTGTGAAGTACCAGTATGTGCTCCTTTTAAATATTCAATCAATTTTCGTTTTTCTAGATCGAATATTCTTACTCTTGAATCGTTTGTTGTTACAACAAGTTTTAATGAGTCAGAATAAGCTAACTTAAAAGATTGTAATCCCGTAACTCTTGGGCCCTTATGAAGTTTCATATTTTTATAGTCATGGATGGGTTGTGAGTAACTTCCCTGGGTTTGCCTATCTTTTACATGAAATGATGTTACGATTTTCAAACCCTCGGTAAATAAGATATGTATATATCCATTGAAGGTACCGACAATTGTATATTTACCGTCTTCTGATATTGTGATAGAAGTAATTAAATCTTGACAATCAAATTCAAAACTTACTTCATTATCAATAATTGACCAAAATCTACATTTATGATCTAAACAACCAGTTATGAAAAATCTATCATCTGTTGGATGAAATCTTACACCTGTTACAAAATCTACGTGAACAAATGTCTTTAATGTTTCTTTCCTCTCCATATGCCATAATTTAACTGTTTTATCCATTGATGCTGTCAGTAGGAAATTATTTTTAGACCAATCCATATCAAGAACATCCGATGTATGTTCTGTAAACATCTTATATGGTTTTGGATAAAAAACTGGTGCATAAAGATTTGTTGAGTCATTTTCATCTTGTAATATCTGATTCAATAAATCAATATTATCGAGATTACTGTTATTACTATTCGTAGAGTTATTCGATGAAATATTGTTTAATTTGTTCAATGCTCCAGAGTTAACCATTTGCTTTATTCGAAGCATTGTTTTTTCTTTCGCCAGCTTCAAAGATTCATCTAAGTGATCTAATTCCCACCTTTCTACAGGTGAACTTATTACTTTCCAAATCTTAACTGTACCATCTTTACTACTAGTGGCCAAAAATTTACCATCATGACTAAACTTAGTACACCAAATTGCTTTTGCTTGCAACTCACTATGGGAATAATTTGAAGACACAGATCCATGATTTTTTGGTCTCTTAGATTTAGTGTTTACATAAGAATTGTTCAAATTACCGTTGTTATTGTTTTCAACTACGTCGCGAAGGTTTGGTGTATTCGTATTCATAGAGGTAGCCATGGCAGCAGCATCCATGAAGGAGGGTGTATCTTTTAATTCTTGCGCTAAAAATAATCTTTTGAATAGTCCTGAATCCTCCCTCTTAGGAAATACTTTGATATAATTTGGTTCAGTTAAATAATTCTCAAACTGCTCTCTATCAATAAAATTAAAATTCCAGGGATCATTAAAAGCAGAAAGGTTCGTAGATGGATTGGATACTTTTTGTATTCGTTCCCTAATTTGTGTTAGAGAATCAAGATATTCTTGAGGTGACGTAATTTGCTGTTGGTTTAACTCTGATAACTTATTCATTTTAAATTTAACCGGCTGAATATCGGCTGAGTACTCAATATATGGATCCTTCTGATCTGGACGAAATGATTTTATCATAGGAACATTATTAGAGTGATCATGTAACGTATCTTTTTCATGAAATATCTCTTCAGAAGGTTGAGTATTGCTAGCTTTTGGCGAAGGAGACTCTATCAACTGCCCTAGTGAGCTTGTTCCAAGTTTGAACATCTTCTGCTAATGATGAGCTAATACAGATATTTCCCTGGGATGTAATAACCAAAATACCTGCTTCGGTTTTCACTTATGACAAATGCTGCTTGAAACTATTAGTCCTATTAAATAGTAAGACCTTAGGTATTTTGATCTGCCCGTGTATATTAAGCCACTTTACTACGAGTAATTGAATATAATTGGTATAGACCCTTATTTGGTAAAGCTATAATTAGAGTAGCAGTAGTATTGGCGTCGATGAGAGCCCTGGGCTTGCGTTTTACAAACCTTATTATGCCTTATTGAATAGCATCAATATATGGAGGGGCTCTTCCCTTTCGCTCTTTTATTTCTAATGATGATTCTTCGGAAGTCGAAACGCCGGTTAGCAGTTACGCCGACTTTAACAGGATAGTCAGTATGCTAAAAAGATCTTCAAGAGTTACCTGGGCTGCTAATAATATTACATGTTGCTAGATACGTGATGAATATCAAAAGGTACCTTAGTTACACTGTGTTCTGTTAGACGAACCGTCCGCAGTCGGGCTGTTTTGGGCTTAGCAAAGCACAGCCTCTAAGAGTATTAGCAAGAATTGAAAACAATCAGGAAACAAGTGTCCATTACAGAAGTGACAATATATGTTCGGAGGGAAGCGCTTATACTGCTATCCAAAAAGATATTTAGCAGGTTCTGTCATCTGAGATCCACTAGGTGGTTACATGACATGAAGGTGTCAACTGTATGTGTAGCCTATTTTCTGCTACAGTATGTTGCACATGGAATTTAGCAAATGGATAACAATAACAGAAGAACAATTGATTGGCTAACTGCCTTTATATCCTGATTCTTGTCTTGATTCTGTATAGTAACTTAATTGGAGGTTTTGCTGATGGGCCTGAAAAGTTGAAAAATTCAGAAAAAAAAGTTTATGGTGAAGAAACAAGTAGACATTTAACAACAAAATAAGCTGTCCTAATTACACCAGATTACTTTCCAAACCTTCAAAAGCGTAGTTATCATGTCGGTAAGCCCAATCGACTCTTATATCACTAATAGTGTGAAGCTTTTTGAAGCTAATCCTTCACAGACTATTTTATCCATAGCATATAAATTTCCGGATAACTCCAACAAAGAAGAAGGTGATAAGAAGACCAGTAAAAAGACCCATGTATCCTTTAAGACACATAACAGCCATTTGGACTCTAACTATAAATATGTGACGAATAATAGCAAAGATGTTTCTAGGTTATTGAATGCATTAGGCCCAAGAGGTGTTACTATTGTTCCTGGCAGAATAGAAAAACGAGCAAAGAGAAGCAAGAGTAAGACTTCCGACGGAAATACTGTTAAAGGTAAGCAGGTCAAGAAGATCATTACCGATAGTATTGGTCTTGGAAGCTTGATGGTTAACACAGAAGTAAAAGAATATAAACCGGTGATGGAAAACAAAAAAATTGCTGGCACTAGTGGTAACGATAGCTCTGCTTCTAAGAAGAAAAAGAACAAAAATAAGAATAAGAAGAAGCGTTAGCTTAATTTAATGCATGATTAAAAATAAATTATTCATATATACATATATATACATAAATCAAAAAAAAAAAAATTATCAAAATGTTAATTGGAATATTAATTTCGGTCCTCAAATATTTAGTTAATGGAAAGTTATGTATTCAGAAGTGAAATGCAGTTGGCTGGCAGATTTAAATGTCAATGGAATAAAAGAAAAGGAAATTACTTATTACTTCTTTAATTTGCCTTTCTTCTTCTTGTTCCTCTTCCTATTTTTCTTAGTCTTTTTAGTCCTGTTTTCTGTGATATCTTCAATCCTATCATCAATAGGAGTTAAATTGCTACTATTCCCTTCAATCATTACATTATCCAAATACACAGGGGGCAACTCTTCCCCCTTCTGTAATATAGTATCCTTCTTGATTTCTGGTCCATTATATGATGGCGGAATACCAATATCTCCATATACGCTACCAAAGGCATATTTCTTGACATTGGCTTCAATGAAAACAAATCCAATTTGTCCTAAATTTACATGTAATTCAACTTCATCGCTTTCAATAAAATCACTCTCGTCATGACAGTCATGAACTTTTTGAATCTTCTTTGGTAGTTTAATATCCCTTCCTTCTGATAAAGCTTCACGTAAAGATATATTATCTGGGTCTTCCAATAAACCATCCTTTGTGTAAGTCCTAGTATATGATGCATTAAATGCTCCAATATTTGGGAATAGGTCAATGTCAACATTTTGTGTGACATCCATTAGTTTTTTACCATTATGTGTAATAAATATTGTACCTGATTTGAATTTGTATCCTAGACCGACAATATCACCTTCTTGTAATTTTGGCAATAAAGTTGACGCTGAAAACGGGTCATTTATTCTTAATTTCCCTGTTGATTCATATGCGATTGAAAACTTTGACATACCAGGCATTCTAAAATATGGATAAGGTCCAGTACTTAAACCAATACTAAATATACTATTGGAGTCAATATGATGTCTAAAGACTTTAACTTCAAAATAAACAGCATCTCTTTTATTATAGGGTAATGGATAATTCATTATAGTTGATGCACTTTTATTGTATTTTGTAAAAGTGAGATCTAGTTTATCTTGTACTAAATAACTAGGTAAAAAATTTCCATTAATATCAACGTTATCATTAATATTCGGGAGGAAATAATAGCTTTGAATACCTCTGTCTTTAATAAAAGTTAAATCTGTGGGGGTTAAATAACTACCAAATTCATCAGTATTTGGTGGTGCCATTGCTTGAAATTCTTTAGCACGTTGATATAATTCAATTTCATAACTAGACATCTTTTTAAATTCTTCATTTTCTCTCTCTTGCAACAATGCATCATCATCGTATTCACCAGGATTAGTGAAGGTAGAATCCAAAAGAATCCCAGAATGTTTCTTATTAAACATCATATGAAATGGTCTACTTGTATTTCTGCTCCTACTTCCGGGGCTACAATTTCTACTGCCATTAGCAATTTCTTCATCATAGTCTGATTCATCAGATCCACAAAATGTCACATATGCAGCAATGACTATCAATATTATCATTAGAATCGCGAATGTCACCGAGAGACTAATTAGAAATGCTAAGCTTATCGTATCTGGATCCGAATCTACTGGAGAAGCCGGTGGTGCAATTATCTGCTTAGAACTATCACTTTGACGCAGTACTGTTCCTGTTGCAATCATATAACCGGCTGCTTGACTCACCTGTAAGCTAGAAATTGTCTTGGTAAAGACTTCTTGAACGAACATTGTCTGATAAGTTTCTGAGGTCTATGAATGAATAAGTGTTTACAAGTTGTCTAAAATGAGTGTTCTATTTGTGATAGATGTAGTTGTATATCTTTAATTATATCAAAACAACTATCTATGAATTTAAATCTGCAGGTCCCATAATTTTATATAGCTCATTGTTTGCTACAAACTTTTTCCGAAGAGGGGCGCCAAGAAGATTCTGCGGTACTGTATAATTTTGTATTTTATTGATCAAGAGAGGTGCAAAATGACGAATATACAATGAAGTTTCGAGTACGTATAGCACGAATCTGATACTGTCCGTTTGGGTTAAGTAGTTAAATTTTTGTTAGAAAGTTTTCTTGTGTTGGCTTTACTCTCCCTTCAGGGTTTAAACGAGGGTGAAATGAGGAGAGTCTTAAAGTTCAAACGTGAACGGAAATGAGTTTGAAGAGATTATTTATGTGTAAATAAAATTAATTTCTATGATATAAAATGAGTTTATAAAATGCAGTATTTTTGATAATTCTAGCTGAAATATTCATGCGTCGGCTAAAATATAACATAACGATGCTTAATGAGGTAACTTAGTCATCAGATTCATCACTTTCGTATTCTCCACTAACATCGTTCCATTCAATGTAGTATTCCTTCATCATACGTTTATAGTTCTTTAGAAATAGCGGATCGAAAGGGAAATAACTTTGTAAATCGATGAATTGCTGTCTTGTAGCCAACGACCAGGAAGATGCTGATATATTGGCCGAGGGTACACTTCCTTCTCTTTTCTGTGCATGATCTTTACCACTATCGACTTTACCCATAATACCTCTTAACCTTTCGTTGTTGTTATTCTCTATGATGCTGAAACAATATGCAATGTCTTCATGTTGCGTTATTCTTGCAAACATCAACATAACATTTTCATTACAGTATTTCAATGGGTTGAATTTTGATATGATCATCCTCTGGAAAAATTTATCCAATTCACATTCCCAAGAACCATCTGTATCTCTAAATAAATTACGTCTAAAGCAGAAGATATAACATAATGATTGAAATGCGGCGTAAAAATGTTTGAATCTATCCATCCCACCTAATTCGTCTACTTCTGCCTCTCTCTCTAAAACATATCTATTCAACCATGACGTTAAATAGCTAGCAACGAATATTATTTGCGTTCTTGATAGTTTCTTGGCACGAGCAATGTATGAACCAAGGTATTGCAAAGATTTGATCTTTCTCTCAGATGATTCATTTGGAGCAAATGAGATATCTATCAACGTTACTAAAAACGAGTCCATTAGTTCTGGTTGTTGTTGAGATAGATGAAACATGATATATTGAATAGATCTTGTGTAATAGGTTGGTAGAATGTGCGTTTTAAATAAAGTTGTCAATGTGTTAAATATACCAACCCCTTCACCAGATTCTAAACTCTCAGGTGAAATCTCCTTTCCTATGCAGTCACTAACTAAAGTTAATATTGAATCAATTTTTGTAGTTAGCTCTTTTATACCTTGTGAAACTTCCACAATATATTCCTCACCACCTTCTATCTCATCATCTTCCATGTCATCTTCATCGTCTTCATTATCAGAATGATCAACCGTCACTTGTTCTGCTATTTCATCATCTAGTTCATCTTCCGAGTCATCGTCCGAATCATCGTCCATGTCACTTTCTTCTAAATCTTCATCAATATCATCATCCAATTCATCTAATTCGTTTTGTAACTCTACATCTATAGAAATAATCCTTTCGATAATCAAGGACCAAACTTGAAATCTCAACTCTTTACAATACGAAGTGAGTTTCAAAATGTTAGAAATGTAATTAACTAAATTTTTACAAGTATCATTCTTATTAGGGAAAAATTTAGTCAAAGAAGAGTCGATGAATCCCATCGATGAAGGGATCATCCTTAAGAAATACATCAGCATTTCATGATGATGTATAGTCCTACTGGTCGATAGAGTAAAACTAGAGATCAGAACCATCGAAACATCCTGCCACCACTTGGGTATACTAGAACAAAGAATTCTAATAAAGAAGACATATTTATTCAAAGTTGGTGTTGGTAATTCCCACCATTTTTCAAAATTTATTACTGATTGGATTAGATTCGTACCACGAGATGTGTCGATCTTATTGATATTATTTGACAATACATCTAGCAGTACACTTAGATGTTGTGGGTTAATTCTGTCGGGATTTTTGGCAGGGAGGACTAGTTGATTGGCTATCGAATTTAATTGTGTATTATCATTCTAAAGTGAAAAAAAATAAAAAATGGCTGTTAGTAAAATAAAACAGGAGAGTACAAAATATTGAAAAAATAAATGAATGCACATACTTTGTCCAGATCGTCTAATGCTGATTTGACAAATCTTGTATACATGGTAGAGGAGAATTCTTTTTCATTTGTTTCTGCTGCCCCAGACTGTGTTTTTGGAATGGAATGAAACGTTATGTCATTAGAAAATTCAACTAATTTTTGTTTCTTGGCTTTAATAGGACTGATTATATCGGGTTGGGATCTCTTGTTGGTATTTTCAAAGACCATCATCACGACTATGATTTTTAATTTAGCTATCTATATAGGTAAATGAACAAAAATAAAAAAAGAAAATAAAGAAAACAAAGAGAGAAAGAATATAGTAAAATTAACTAAACTTAAAAGTGGTAACAGAAGAAGAGTAGTATAAAAATAATAAAATTGATTAACCTGAGCGTTAGATTTAATTATATCTCAGATATGAGTACGTAGATGTAACTTTTCTTTCGCTAAAACTTTTTGAATATAGTGTATTGTACTATTAGAATATGATCTTAATTATTTCCTATTTCAACTGGCAGGTCTATAAATTAGAAACTATCCTTAAAACTTAAGTAAGAACTTGTCTTCTGAAATACAGATAGTGATGCTCATCCCATCAGATTATATAAAAAATTTTCTGATCGAAATTTTTCTGAAGGTTGCCCCTTCAAGATGACAAATATGTATGGGTGTGAGCAAACTAGGAAAGACAGATACAAAAGGTCAAATTCCACAGTTATAAAGAATTGAATTGAATTGAATTGAATTACTGCTTGTTTATACTAACACGTTATATAGTATACAAGTTTCCTACCTTATGCTTCTTCCTTGAACCATCGAGCTACCTAACTGTTCACTGCCCACATATGTCCAACCACCAAATTGTTTTTGAACACTTTCACTTAAAAATTCATCTACAACACTATCCACTGGCTTCTCCTTCGTGAACTCTTGATCAAAGTTACTAGTATCTGTTGCATCACTTACGTGCGGTTTGTATGGTGGGATGTATCCCTTCATCAATAGACGTTTCCATGATAGTTGACTGAAGAATGGATGATTTTTAATTTCGTCAGCACCATTACGACCTAATCTTCTAGTCGGATCTCTACTTAACAAACCGATTAATAAATCTTTGGCATCTCTATCAAATCCATCTGGGAATCGTAATGGTTCTTGTAAAATTTTTTTGTACATCTTAGGAACATCCTCATCATAATATGGTGGCAACCCTGTTAACATTTCGTAGAGTAAAACACCGAGAGTCCACCAATCTACAACTTTGGAATAACCTTGCCCCAACAATAATTCTGGTGCTAAATACTCTGGGGTACCGCAAAAGGTATCGGTCTTATCATCATCTTTCATATTCAATTTACATAAACCAAAGTCACAAAGGGCAATGTGGCCTTGATAATCTAATAAAATATTTTCAGGTTTCAAGTCACGATATATGACATCCAAATTATGAAGTGTCTCCAATGCACATAATAATTCTGCGGTGTAAAATCTTGAACGGGATAAATCAAACCTACCTTCCTTTTGCAGATGGTAAAATAATTCACCACCATTGATACATGCTAATACTAAATATAATTTTTCTGGAGATTGGAATGAGAATTTTAATGGAACGATAAATGGACAATCCACCCTAGCCAAAACAGTTCTTTCGGCAAGGGTATGCGTGACTTCCGATTTTGATACGATGTATGATTTTCTAATGGCTTTCAATGCATAGATCTTTTGTGTGTCTTTCTTTCTGACTTGCATGACTTTACCAAAAGAACCTTTACCAATCACTTTCAATAAATCAAAGTCATCAATTGAGAGTGGTTTATTTTTGGCCGGCTTGTAATCTATACTTAAATTTATTCTGCCTAAACCATTTTCTAAAGAAATCCAATGGTGGTTATACAATCTAATACTTGCAGCTGAATCGATTTTCAAGTTAATAGGTAGGTGAAAGGAATCTAGATGTATGTCTTCATTTTTGTTAATTTTTTCAAACATTGCATTTAACTTTTCATCACGAGAACCTACATCCTGCTGCCACGTCTTTGATGGTAACAGAATTGATGGAATTCTAGCAAAAACATCAATTTTCAAAAATGGTAATTTTCTAGTGACATCAAACGTAGAAATTTTGTTAAATACAGGTTGTGCCATTGTACCATATTCAGGTTCAATAGTTGCCACCGTATTATCAAATTCAATAGTGAAATATAATAATGGATTCAGTTTATCCGAACCTGGTAACATTATTGTTGCAGGAATAAATTTTGATGAAGATTCGCCTGCAATTAGACTTTCATCACCAGGTCCTTGATTCGACAACGTCACTCTAGATAACTGTGACACTAATTGATCAATATTGAATGATGGTGATTGTATAATACGATGTTCTTGTTGTGTAATTCCTGATCCTAATAATTTCGTTAGAATTTGATCATTTGCAGTAATGTTGAATGGCAGAATAAAACTGTCACCGTTGTATACTTTAATGGTCATTATTCCACCATTTGAAATTGATGTATTTTGAACATCATTCCCGTTTGGATACGAATCATTTGGGACAGAGTTATTATCCATGTCATTATCGTTATTAGATGTAATGGCACTAAACTGGTCGTTTACAGTAGAACTAGAGGATGAAGCATCTTGAGAGGAACGTAAAGGAGCAATAACCGACGGAGATGAAGTAGTAATAGTTTCTTTTCTATCCATGGAAGATCTAGTCATTGTTTTTTCTTCATTACGAGTGGGAGATTCTGGGTTTCTTTCACCATGGTGGAAAATACCGTTATGTTTAGATTCCTTCTCCTTCTCTTCTTTTGATTTACCAAACTTAAACTTATTTTTCCAAGAGTACATTGCAGAAGATAAATGATGTGTTTAGCGTTTTCAAATTATTCTAATATGATTTTTCAGCCGCTATTTATCTAATTTTAATAATGATATAACGAAATAATGAAGAATCAAAAGTTAATAAATAATAATGGATTGCCACTTTAGTATTATTTGATGTTGAGGTTATTTTCAGAGTGTAGAATGAGACGTGCACTAATAAATACAAAAAAATGAGTGGATAATATCAAACTTGCGGTGCAAAGTGCCTGACAATGAAAAAGTGAGTGCTTAGATACGAATCTATCTGGTGATTAAAACCTTATGTCAGTTCCGGTATTCGAAGTCCATTGGATTTATGTAACACCATTTGGATCGCGTTACTTTTGAATTTTGTTTTTTGGTTCAATTTCTTGTTAATAGGGGAAAATGCGACACCTCGTTGAGAGTGATATATTAACATTATAGTCATTATTTGATAGAAAGTAGTTGATAGAACTTGATATTAAAGCATAAGAGAAGCTTCAAAGTCTTTGTGGGACTACTATTATATTTGATAAATTATTTTTGTTAAGTATTTCTTTTTTGTATTACAATTTTAACTTTAATGGTTGAAAATATCAAGTTGTTTCACAAAAGTATAATAATAATTGAAAAAGATTTAAGTTTTATTCTTCTCTTCTTGTTGTACTGGCCACTTTTACAAGGGACAAGTTTAACGTAGCGTACTTGTATGAAAATTCTATTAGGATACCAGATATACAATCAAGTATATACAAGCTACCGTTCTTATTAAATTGTAAAAACTATATAAAAGTGCCACAAATCTGTCGTATAGAAATAATCTCGACCTTCTCGACCCTCCGTCGGTGTGCATAGAATAATTTAATGTACCTTTTACAATAAAAATGTGTCTCCACAGTATTTCCATCATTTTTCAATATCTCTTTGCTGATAATCACATAGTAAATTCTGTTGTTCGACCAAACTTATTTTGTTGCGGAAAGAAGTGAGGAGGTTACGAACAAGGACCAAAAAAAACTTGAAAAGATTGATATGTGGAATATACAACTATATATACTGCTATATTAGAAAAATAGCCCAGTTAAGTGTAAGAACATTCCCATAAAGGTTTAAGCCATATACGTAAAGCCGCCCAGCACAAAGCACCTTCATCAAAATTCAAACGGAAGCTTTAATCGACAGCTATTCTAAACTTCAAAGTTGGTTCCTGTGAACTGGCTCCATAGTCCAGCTACAGGCGATTATCACTATAGGATGTGGGAACGAACTGTCCAGTAGGTATTCAAAGATTCTGCATTTACCCAAGACCCTACGGTTACTGCTTCAATTTACCTGGAGCACTTGGTATACAAATCACATTAGTGCTTTTGGGGTTAACATTACCCCTGACTTGATCCTCGAACTATTTATATCTGGTTTTACAAGCTCAGGAGTGACTCTTCGAATTTGAATAAGTCATAGCGGAAGAATTGCCTGTGATGCAAGATCACACCATAACCATTCGTCACACTATCCCACTCAAAATAGGTATTGCTCCAATAGCGAAAACTGCTTACCTTATGTCACAAATGGATCAATAATAATTTGAGTGAACTCGAAAAATATTACTAAAAGAATAACAGATTGAACCGTCTGAATTATTTTTTTGCCTCTTTTACTCTATTCTTCGTTGGAAAATATGTGTTGACTACCGTAGTCTAAGTAAAAACACAATGAAGCCCAAATTGGTATTACAGCTAATTGAAGGCATTCTAGACAAGATTTATAACAAAAGGTTTTATTAAACTTAATGTCTGGTTATCATTAATTACCTATTTTCAAAGAGGATAGGTTCAAAGCTGCGGTCCTTACGCACAGAGGACAATATACTTGGAAGATAATGTTTTTTGGTTTAGAAATTTCACCTGCTACTGTCTTAATGTTAATGACCCACATTTCAAGGGTACATATCAACATGTTTTATATGGTATATTTAGACGATATTCTAAAAGACAAAACGGCACATACTCCACATGTACACTTAACATTGAGGGAACGCAGCTTGTATGGCAAAAAGGAGTAAGTGTTAATTCTTCCGATATACGCTTGACGAAGATAGCATATCAGTAGAAGATTAACCCTTACCAAAGGATTTAACATATGTACAACGGTTCTTGAGACTAGTAAGGTATTACAGGCGTCTCATTTAATGATTTTCAATCATCGTTCATTCATTACACGAACTTTCTGCTAAAAAGAAACTGTTCTGCGAAGACTGTCAGAAAGCGCTTGTGGCTCTCAGAAAAAAATTATTAATCAGTAAACCCATCCTTAATCCATTGATCCTACTAAGAGGTCGGTAACCACCTCGAATGCTTCAACAATAGCAGTCACCGCTACTCTAAAACTTAGAGATGTACAGAACAAAATGAGAGGAGTATTAGCTTCTTCAGCAAGGAATTACGCAATTATGAACATAATTAGCCCTTTCGAAAGACGAAAGCCATTTAATTATAGTGTGCTTTTTTAAAGGCCTGGCGCCATTATCTGTTAGATCCCAATTACCATTCACGCGGACCAATGTTAACTACAATATTCAAAGCAGGAAAAGACAGTTTGTTCCCACATCCTATAGTGATTAATGCCTGGACTATGAGGACTCAGTTCTAATGGGACTGACTTTGAAAGTTTAGAATAATTGTCGATTAAGGCGTTCATTTGAAATTTGTGAAAAGAAATATAATTTGAATTTAAGTGTATAATAATAAATATTAGATTGAACTATGTGCACACTACTATGTTAAAGTTATGTTTTTGGTATGCTTGATATAAATAATGAATATTACTACTATGTAATTTCCAATAAATAAATTTATGGTGAGCAAAAATAAAGAAAGAGATCGAGAAATGTAATTAACGTGGTTAAAAAGAAAGTATGAAAGTGGGAACTCGTAAGACAACGTATAGAGAGCGAGCTATACAAAGAAAGTAAAGTCCAAGAATGTAAGACTACGGAAGATGGAACCATCTTTAGTAAAAAGTGTGTTTTCAAAATCCGAGATACAGAAAATGAATTGATCATTGACTTAGAGATACATTAATTAAAGGAAGTATATCTAAAAGGAAAGTATATAAAATGAGAGTTGGTTTCTTTGATATTTTGTAAATTAGAGGCACCCTTCTGCAGTAATTCATGATCGTAGATATATAAAAATGATACATCAACTTATATTGTTGATGTTTAACATAATATCTATACGTGATAGACTACACCGTAACCCGAAACAATTTCACTCTAAACAACAACGCCAAAAGGCAACAAACATACTGTGCTAGAGGTTACGCTAAAAGAGTTTTAGTTAATTCCGCAAATTTTGTCGTGTAATCTTTGACAACCATAAGTTGAATACTACATCTAAAATTTTTTTCTAATATTTAGTTTTTTCTTTCTTTTTTAATCTCCAATATTCAGAGTAAAAATGAAGAAAATAAAATATTGGAAATAGTAGAAACTGCTAGTTAACTATAAAATGGTATAATAATTTAACAATATATACCGTTGGGTTATAGACCAGCTGCTACTCCCCCTCTTTCAGGTGAAAAAAAAGTAATTATATGAAATCTATGGATAAGGATTTTTTTCTTTTATACAATTAGGTTTACAACTTATACCGTATTGTACAATATATAATAATAGTGAAACACATGTGTTTACATTATTAACTCATTCAAATTAGTTTGTACTTTGTTGTATTCTCAGAAGGTTCTTAACCAAAAGAGTAAAATTTAACTGACATTAAGTTCTAGTAATCATCAATCATTCGGTGCAGGCTAGGAGCTCAACGCTAGTTCATCTACTTGGTAAAATAATATGCTATATATCAAAGTCTGAAATTGGTGTAGGGATATTTCGATAAACGGCGAGAGAAAATTTAATAAGTTAGTTATAAATTTTATTTTCAGCAGTCTACTTATTATATAATCGGAAAGAGTTGAAGCCATACACAGAAAGTATGATATACTACTCCCTATTACATTAAAATATTAGTTAAAAGATACACTTATTAATGTAATATTAAATATATATAGACGCCGTCAGAAATATGACAATCATATCTCATGGTATAAAGACCGACCTTATTACATGAATCGTGAGATGGTTTACCGAAATAGCAAATAGTAAATAAAAGAGAAAGAACCAAAGAAAAGATTAAAGAAATAAAGTCAAACTCAAGATATTTAGGACACAGAAAATTAAAAAGAAAATTAAATAAAAGTACTTAGTTTTATATTTTATATGGTACAAAGAAAATAATCAATTATCATTACAAAAAATGTCCGAGTGTTTAAATTTTATAAAGTTTCAGAAGAAACTATTAAGCAAAGAGGTCCTTATTTAGTTTCTCAACAAACAGTTTTGTTCAATTAAATATCGGTAAACCGTAGATAAGTATACACATTACCTGACTTTTTCGGGTGATATCCTGAAACGAGGGACGACGTTCAAAGTGTTTTAAGAGGAGTAATAGTAAACATCCTTCAATATTCGAAATAACTAAAAACTTACAAGTTTTGGAAATATTGTGGACTGAGGAACCTACCCAACTACAAATCTACCAAGGTAAAATATTTAAAAAAAATGTGATGTAGTATCCTGTATTAGTTAAACTGATTTAACGTGTCTGAAATTAGATTATAATATCGTTGTTTTCTTCTAAATAAATATACCTAAGAACTATACATAATTATGATACAAAAGAGGTTGAACATCAAACCTTTTATATGTGGAGTTCAACTGAACGTTCAGTTCGATGATTCTCGTCATCGAGAACGTCTCTCATGAGCTCACGTGTTATTGATAATCACGCCGCAATCTTAAGTGACAGCGTGATGGAATCACTCTATTACAAAATGTAACCTATACCCACATTCAAGGGACAATTTTTATGACCTTGAATTAGCAATCATATTTTAATGTTCTTTCCTATTGATAAGAGTTCAATAGTGACTATGAGACTGACACTTCTTTCCTGCTGACATTAGTTCACCAGTGACGATGAAGTCACGTGACCCTTTCCTATTAAAAGTAATTACTTACCTAATCAATTATCTTTCCTATCATAGTAACTGATAGTGACTAGGATATAAGATACTCCTTCCTATTAGCATTTGATTAATAGTGACCAAGAGACTTACTACTCCTTCCTACTGGGTTTTACAGTAGTGACCAAGAGACCCCGTACTCCTTCCTATCGACGTTATACGATAGTGACTAAGAGGTTCTACACTCCTTCCTACGGATGACGATCTAGTAGTGACCAAGAGTTGATATCCCGGCAGTTGGAAACAACTAACCGATGAGCTGTTCAACGCAAGTTACGGTGAGGCTGATACCAAGGGGGTCCTAAGAAGAAATAACTATAATTAAGTTAACAATAGGAACTATTCATAAAGGTGTTAACATAGTGGAATTAACGGTATGAGTTAATTACAGTAAGTAACTCCAATGAATAATTACTCATGAACAATAGGTAACCCCGGCCGTTCTCTCTTGTGAGGTGATTCTCTAAAAGAAGAGTTAGAAGCTAACCACCGGCGTAACGGCGGATGAGGGATTTGGAAGTCGATCGATGGAAGTCGATTGATTTCCAAAACATATATAAAGACCTCTGGTTTCTAGTCTTTGAGATTAGAATGTCTTTA
>JAJLYF010000033.1:0-115380 GCA_030571655.1 Jamesozyma lodderae | reverse complement strand
AAAAATAAACTCCGATACGGGGAGTCGAACCCCGGTCTCCACGGTGAAAGCGTGATGTGATAGCCGTTACACTATATCGGATTATTAATTTATAAATTTGTGAAAGAAAAAGAGGCTCTGATCAATTTAGCTTTGAATATAAAAAAGCCGCATATTACATTTTTAATAGTCTCATTGAATTTTCCGTCATTAGTTATCCAGGAGTTCCCATTTCACGTTTCAGTGGTCCAATAGTTTAGCTTCGTCTGGACGAACATCCAACTTTAGATAGCGATTAGAACTTAATATTATTTATGCTTTGGTTAAGAATCTCACAGGATTCCAACGCAACACGAACTATATAAATTAGTTTACATTTCCTCTTTAGACAACATTGACATTTTACGTTATTCATTATCATTTTATATATTTTATATAAAAGAAACGAACCTTAACAGGCCAAATCAACCTAAGTCTAAATAAACAATAAATAAATATTAATGATAACTCTCATATCAAATACTTTCAGTAACTCATTATCAAGCACATCAAAGACATATCTCTTAGAAAGGCAGGGGTACACTTTAATGAGACGAAAATTTAAGAGATATGTTATGTTTTATTGATAGTTTGATTCGTAAATCAGTAGAGATAGCTATAGGGAAAGAAACACAGAGACATTCTAATCTCAAGGGCTAGATACCAGAAGTCTTTATTTATGTTTTGAGAATCTGTCCATGGAAGTCGATTGACTATTTAGTCCCTCATCCGCCGTTACGCCAGTTGCTAATATGGAACTCCTTTTTCAAAGAATCAATTCTGGACGGAGAAAGCTCAGAGTTAACTTGTTGTTAAAGCACATTTATTATATTTGTGATGACGCTCAACACAAGAAAGAAGGTCAGAAAAGGTGAAACTTTTCACCTCTAAAGACAAAGATGTAATATATATATATACTTTTACATAATAGTCCTATATCATAAAAGAAGGTTCAGGTTTTAGACTAGAATGGACAAAAAGTTCATCAGTGATGTAATCAGTGAATAATATTCTTTGGAATGCCTTAGTGTAATCAGCTCATACGGCCAACTCCAGTAGGTTATCATTTTTATGAATAATTCCTATTGCTAGCTTAATTATGGTTATTTTCCCTTAGAAACCCACGCTGCCAGCCTCAACGTAATTTGGGTTGAACAACCCATCGATCAGTTGTTTCCAACTACAGGGATGTCAACTAGTAATCATTACTACATTGTCTTCCGTAAAAAAAAGTAGAATTCTTAGTTACTATTGTATAGCAACAATAGAAAGAATACTATTTTATTTAGCCACTATTGATCGAATGCCTCTAGAAAAGAGTACGCGCTAAAATATACAAAGAATTTGCTAAAAGGTCAGCCCATAAGCCTTGGTGACCTGACACTGTATGCAAATGTATTCATTGATGGTATATTGTTGTTTTCGGCCAGTAGAATAATAGAGAAATATGAATCACCATATATCTGGTTCTCGTGATATAGTTCACAAATTTTGGAAGTTCGATTTACTGTCGCTACAGTTCGGTTGTCATATCGTAAAATACTGTCTTCATACCTAAAGTGATTGTGGTAGATTCGTGATAGATGGAACATCATAGCGTACTTATCAAAAGCAAATTTATTAGCGGTCGAAATATCAATTTGTTCAGTGGTTAACATTTTCAGAAGGATCAGGTCGACTATTAAAATTCTCCATTATAGCAGTAACCTCATATTCTGCACAAAATGTAGCATCAGCTACATCATTTTTTGGATCAGTGAAGTGATTGAACTAATCTTGGATCCTCTTGGAAAGTTTCAATTTTTTTTTTGAATGAACAGTAAACCAATATGATTATTATGCAGTTTAAAACGGAAAAGTTGTAAAGCTCTGATAATACCTAGAAACTGGGACAAAAGGGTCCAGTAAGTGTCAAACATGCTCAAAGAGTTTTAGGTATGATCGTAAAAGTGGCCAGATTTTCAACATTTGAAGCTGAGGTGTCTTTGGAAGGGGATGAGTCTTCTCTAATAAACCCGAGCAACACTGGCAACATTTAGAGAAGGTTCCGACCGATTACTTCAGAAGTCGCTTATTGTTTGAATCAAAATGTCCGATATGATGTTTGATTCCGCATTTACTGATGCCTTAGAGGTATCTGGTTCAGATAACCTGACCACCGGTACCAATCCGAGCGGTTTTGTCCCTATGACTTTCAAAGGGGCAACCGACATTATGAAATTACCAGATTTCCTTAACATGATGAAGGTCCAATTCTTGACTCGTCAACTGTACGATGACGGGGAGAAGATCGCATTCTTTGATTTTAAACTAACTGGTACCGTTGAATGATTGGTTACAATTTAACCAGACTGTGACTGGTGTTTGGAGACTACTGACGATTGCTCACATAGTTACCGGAGTTCTTATAGTTACGATAAATGTGTCCAAACTTTTGACACCTGAAGCAGAGGGTTTTTTGGACACATTTAGAACGGGAAAGACGTCCCTTTTGACGTAATCATCCTTTCTAGTGTTAGAGTGGGAAGGAGTCTTGGTAATCGCAGCACCAGTCATACCTTGAAAATAACGGTTATCGATAGCAACAGTTAGCGGCATCATCTAAGGTAGCAGGATGAGTGAGACCGACTAAACGAGCGATGTCTTGATTCAAACCTCTCAAGTAGGATAATAATGCACCCTTCAACAATTGGGCATTAAGTGGACACGGAAGGCGGCACTGAAGTCGTCCTGGTTACTAAACCAGTTCAAGAACCAATTAGCAGCTGGGCCAGTTAGAAATTGGACCTTCATCATGGGGACAAGTCCTGTCATGTTGGTACGGGTATCAGACCCGGGTACTTCTAAAGCATCAGTAAAAGCGGAATCAAACATCATATCGGACATGTTGATTCAAAGGGAAGCGACTTGTGAGGTGAACGATTGGCTTTAGTAAACGGAAAAAGCGCCACCAGACGTAGTAGTGCGGAATCTCGGTTCCTTAACCACTATGGTTCAGAGCGTCTATCGCATCGATTACAGCAGATTTTGACAAAGTCAGGACCGTCGTTTTCTTAGCTAGGGGTGTCGTTATTGTTATTTTTCGGAATCTCGGTATATTTTCCGAACGACGCTTATATAATAATATTTCACGAGGGATATAATAGGAGTAGTGCACGTGACTTGCAGCCAAATACGAGCTGATATATATATATACATAGGAATGGTCAGTTTGAACTGTTCACTAGAAGTAGTATTGTAATATAAGAATACTGGTATAGTTTTAAAAATTTCATGTTGGCCCGCCCCCCGGCCGTCCCGGCTTATGTATATAAAATAAATATATGAGTCATAACATCAACGTCGTATCACGTTGATTCATTAGATAATTTCTTCAACTCACTCAATCTATCAATTAATTTTTTCCTTCTGGTCAACGGTACACCCGTTTCATTTTCATTTATATACTCTTGCTGTTGATGGTGGGAGGAGTTATTATTTTTCGCGAGTGAATAGTAGTCGTTAAATATTTTACGTCTTCTAACGTTGATGAACCAATTGGACAGTTGAATTTTCGTAAGACCTGTCTTGATAAGTAATTCTCTTTTCTCCTGGGAAGTAGGATATGGGTTATGTAGATGGTTTAAGAGCCATGAATTTAAAATTTGGATAGTTTCCTTAGGTAGGTTTGAACGAGAGTTTTTCTTTTCCGGTTTCTGCAATTCATGGGATTCGTTAATTGAATTGAGTAGAATTTTGATGGAGGGGAGTTTAACATGATGGTCAGACATGTTGTGTTTGGCGCCTTCTTTTTTTTTGTTTTTTCCTCACCAAGGGTATTAAACCTTCATTTGCTATATATTATTCTTTATTTGCTATTATATATGATTACTAAAAAACCGGAACATAGACTGAGCGGAGCATATCGCTGGTGACGAGGAGGACAGGAATCCTGGCACAACAAATTTCAATTTCTTTGCCGTTGAAATTCAGTTTGACCCGAATCTTCAACGAGTGTGTCATTTTCAAACGGGCCGTCCGCGGAGTTTCCGTGGAACCCTCGCAGTAGAAAGGAGTCACTAGATTGCGACAGTGCAAGACTTCGTTGAACGTTTTGCAACGAAGTTTCTCTAGACGGATGGGTTGAGAAGAAGACTCTGGAAGAGATACACGTGAGAGAAACGTGTAACGCGTTGAGGTAGACGTCGGGACAGACATGGTCTGACCAAGATATACAGAGACCTCAGTTATACAAAAACTTGCTGTTTCTGTTTCTGTTTCTGTTGTTGAAGGTGCTATTTGTAATGTGAGATTGAACGGCTCGTCCAGTACGATCATCTGCTGTTCCAATTCAATCTGGTACACCAATCCCAGACTAGGCCATATCCCTGCATAACACCATTCATTGTTTGTATGCAGGAAATCGCACAATCTGTCTGTTAATACACGTTGTAAGCGTATTTTCTCACTGAGCAGAATCAAATCGCTCGTTTTCTTTCTGCGCGTTCTGATTCGAGACTCTAGGCGGTAACTTGTCTTTCCCCATAACGAATTGATTTCTGATGGTAATTGTCCCGGCGAAACAACCATTGTGAATGGGAATCGATGTCTGCGAGAGGAAGAACTGCTGAGTTCTATCTCGTGTGGAAGTAAATTAACTTCGATTCGTATCATGGGCAACATATCGATCTCGTATCGTTTGTTATTATACTCAATCTTAACAAATTCAATACCAGTACCACCACCACCACGACCACTACATTCACTTATATAACAATTTAAACAAACTGTAACTTCTTCTATAACCAAAACACATTCACGTCGTGTCTCGATTTCGATTTCTCCTTGCAACGAAACACTCTTGCATTCCATGTCATCGCTGTTTGGCACTTTCAAATCAGTCGCGTCTTCATACACTTCGGGACAAGACAATATACATAAATCAGGTACAAACAACGTTTTATTTCCTGGTAACACTTTCAATTCAACACTTAAGGAACTGTCACTGTACCGTGTTATACATGGATTCTCTTCGTAATTTAATGCATCGTATATATAATTCTTATACTTATCTCCCACATTTCTAATAGTGGTTCCCTGATATAAATTACGTAACTTGATCCTTTTGAATGGGAACAATCCATTGTTAAATTCACAGTTTTCATTCCCTTCTTCAACTATTTCAGATACATATCGTTTAGCTCGTGGTTTCTCTAATTTCAATTTACTTAATAGGTTTAGCATACGTTGTTTCTTCCAAAATGTGGGTTTTGTCACACTGGGCGGTTAAAACAAACCATATACATATATATGCAAGTGTATGATTTTTTTTTTCTCTTACCTTCGTTCTGGTTTTTTTTTCCAAGAATATTAAAACAATGATTTCAAACCATTTTATACACACCCAACGACAAGAACAACAACAACATACATACCACCCACCATTTCAATCAACTCTTCCTTAATTAACGCTCACTCATCAATCACAACCTTGAAAAAAAATTTTCATTTCTGCGTGTGAAAAAAAAAGCCTGAAAAAAAAAAAGAGGAATCAGTCATACAATGCCTCGCACCCTTCATATTGTTTTTTTTACCTATTATATATAAGATCCATACATAATTCATACATACATCTATTATACTATTACTGTAACAAAAAAACCAAACAAAAACACAAGAACAAAAAATACCAATGAGCTCTACTCCAATGTTCCAAGCTGACGGCTCCGTCACTCCCTCTGATGCTTCCGAAGATGTTAGAATCTTAGGTTACGATCCATTAGTTTCTCCTGCTTTATTACAAGTCCAGATCCCTGCTACTACTCATTCCTTAGAGACCGCTAAAAGAGGTAGAAAAGAATCAATTGAAATTATTTCAGGTAAAGACGATAGACTTCTCGTCATTGTCGGTCCTTGCTCAATTCATGACTTGGATGCTGCTCAAGATTATGCCCTTCGTTTGAAAAAATTATCAGATCTTTTACAAAATGATCTTTTAATTGTAATGAGAGCTTATCTAGAAAAACCAAGAACCACTGTCGGTTGGAAAGGTTTGATTAATGACCCTGATGTTAACAACACTTTCAATATCAACAAAGGTCTACAATCAGCAAGACAATTGTTCGTAAATTTAACTAATATCGGTTTACCAATTGGTTCAGAAATGTTAGATACAATTTCTCCACAATACTTGGCTGATTTATTATCCTTCGGTGCTATCGGTGCTAGAACCACTGAATCTCAATTGCATAGAGAATTAGCCTCCGGTTTATCTTTCCCTGTTGGTTTCAAAAATGGTACCGATGGTACCTTAGCCGTCGCCGTCGATGCTTGTCAAGCTGCTTCTCATTCTCACCATTTCATGGGTGTAACAAAACATGGTGTCGCTGCTATTACAACTACAAAGGGTAACGAACATTGTTTCGTTATCTTAAGAGGTGGTAAAAAAGGTACCAATTACGATGCTAAATCCGTCGCTGAAGCTAAGGAACAATTACCTGCCGGATCAAATGGTCTAATGATCGATTACTCTCATGGTAATTCAAATAAAGATTTCAGAAATCAACCAAAAGTTAATGACGCCGTTTGTGAACAAGTTGCTAATGGTGAAAATTCAATTATTGGTGTAATGATCGAATCAAACATTAATGAAGGTAACCAAGTTATTCCAAAAGAAGGTAAAGCTGGCTTGAAATACGGTGTCTCTATTACCGATGCTTGTATAAGTTGGGAAACTACCGAAGATGTCTTAAACAAATTAGCTGCTGCAGTAAGACAAAGAAGAAAAGTTAACAAACAAAAGTAATTCGTATAACCCCCTTTCTATATCTCATTAATAATCTTATTTAATTAATACTTTTTTCGACGTTTTTTTTCAGACTTCCCGTATATGACTCAAATTTTCTAAGTAAGAGTCACTTTTTTTTTCTTTATGCAAAATATATAAGCAGTACATCAATTCTCATCTCGAGCCAAAAAAAAAGGCAAACCCTGTGTCACATAAAAGAACACAACCAAACCAGTATGTCTTCAGATCTAATAGTCCATGTCATCGACGTAGAAAGTGGCAATTTACAGTCGCTAACTAATGCAATTGAATTTCTAGGTTATAAAGTTCAATTAGTCAAGACTCCGCAGGATTTAATCCATGCAAACCCTCAACCAGAACGACTAATCCTACCTGGTGTAGGTAACTATGGCCATTTTGTTAATAATTTATTTTCTCGTGGTTTTGAATCCTCAATTAAAGATTACATTCAGTCCGGGAAACCAATTATGGGTATCTGTGTAGGTTTACAAGCTATGTTTAATGGATCTGAAGAATCACCTGATAGCACCGGTTTGAATTATATCAACTATAAATTATCGAAATTTAATAGTGAAACGAAACCTGTCCCGGAAATTGGTTGGAATAGTATCACCCTTGACAGCCCATTATTTTACGGTTTGGATCCATATAAACGTTATTATTTCGTTCATTCTTATGCAATGATACTTAACCAAACAATTGAAACTGCGTTGAAAGATCAAGGCTGGTCAATTGCAAAGGCTAAATACGGTGATGAAGAATTCATCGCATCTATTTCAAAACAAAATATTTTTGCTACACAGTTTCATCCAGAAAAATCTGGTCAGGCTGGTTTACAAGTTATCAAAAATTTCTTATTACAATCCAAAGATTTGAGCCTACCACAGTATTCAGAAAAAGAAAAATCTCTGTTACGCAACGATTATACCAATTATGGTCTCACCAGAAGAATTATTGCATGTCTAGATGTACGAGCAAATGATAAAGGTGATTTAGTCGTTACAAAGGGTGATCAGTATGATGTTCGTGAAAAGGATCAGTCTAATGATGTCAGAAATTTAGGTAAACCAGTTCAGTTAGCACAAGAATATTATCAACAAGGTGCTGATGAAATTACTTTTCTGAATATAACATCTTTTAGGGATTGTCCATTAAAGGATACACCAATGCTAGATGTTCTGAAACTAGCCGCCAAGACTGTTTTCGTTCCATTGACTGTAGGTGGTGGTATTAAAGATATAATTGATGTAGATGGTACCAAGATCCCAGCTTTAAATGTTGCTAGTTTATATTTTAGATCGGGTGCCGATAAAGTGTCCATTGGTACAGATGCTGTTTATGCTGCTGAAAAGTTTTATAAACTGGGCCATGGTGATGGGACTTCTCCAATAGAAACAATCTCAAAGGCTTATGGTGCTCAAGCGGTAGTCATCTCAGTGGATCCAAAAAGAGTTTACGTTAACGATCCATCTGAAACTAAAAATAAAACAATAAAGACAACTATCCCTGATTCACAAGGTCGTACTTGGTGTTGGTATCAGTGTACAATCAAAGGTGGAAGAGAATCAAGAGATTTAGGTGTGTGGGAGTTGACTAGAGCCTGTGAAGCTCTTGGGGCAGGTGAAATCCTTTTAAATTGTATAGATAAAGATGGCTCTAATTCAGGCTATGATTTAGAGTTAATTGAACATGTGAAGGATGCAGTTAGTATTCCTGTCATTGCCTCTAGTGGTGCAGGTATTCCAGCTCATTTTGAAGATGCATTTAAAATGACTAGAGCAGATGCTTGTCTTGGGGCAGGCTTATTTCACAGAGGCGATTACACTGTTCAGGATGTAAAGGATTATTTATTGGAGCATGGTTTGAAGGTAAGGGTAGATCATATTTAACTTTCCCTTACATGCATATACACTCTTTATAATGATAAAATTAAATATAGTAAAAATCTGTTTAATAATGAATATTGACTTTCACTACTTATTCTTGATACTCGGTTTCTTTCTGTACTGCGTTTTCTGTGCTAGTACTATCAATTAAAAAAAAAAAAAAATAGTGAATGAAAAATTTTTTAGAAGAAGCGATGAGATGAAAAATTAATTGTGTATACATAAAAGAGAAGAGCTTGATTTCTAAAGGTAAGACATCTAGAAAAAGAGGAGTAAAGTCACTAAACAATGGGTAGAGCAGGTACTTCAAGATCCAGAAAGCAAAGACATGATCCTTTGTTAAAGGATATCGATTCAGCTGAAGGTAACTTGAAAAAAATTAAAAATAAAAGATCCAACAAAAGTCAGGATGATGTTGAAGATGAAGATTATGTAGACTCTAAAGCATCCAGAAAGATTCTTCAATTAGCAAAAGAACAACAAGATGAAATCGCCGAAGAAGATGATGCTGAAACCCAAAGAAATATGCAAGATTCAGCAAGATTTAAACAAATTGATTACAATAATGATGAAGATGAAGAAGATGAACAACAGTCAGGTGATTATTCTGATTTTGAACCAGAGGGAGAAGAACTTGAATTAGAAAAAGAAGAACTAGTAGAAATCGACGAAGAAGATGCCGCTTTGTTTGAACAATATTTCAAGAAAGCTGAAGATTTTAACTCCATAGGTGGTAGTTATAATTTGGCTGATAAGATTATGGCATCTATTAGAGAAAAAGAAGCGCAAGTTCAAGATCAAGCTATGGATATTGAAACACAAGATAACTTTATTGATAATATGCCAGAACAAAGATCAACAGAAGGTGTTGCATTACCTGAAAAGGTCATCAGGGCTTATACTACTGTTGGTTCTATACTAAAAACATGGACCCATGGTAAATTACCAAAATTATTCAAAGTTATTCCTTCACTAAGAAACTGGCAGGATGTTTTATACGTTACTAACCCTGAAGCTTGGTCTCCTCATGTCGTTTATGAGGCTACCAAATTATTCGTTTCTAACTTATCCGCTAAAGAAGCCCAAAAATTTGTTAACTCTGTCTTATTAGAACGTTTCCGTGAAAATATAGAAACTACTGAAGATCATTCATTAAATTACCATATATATCGTGCATTGAAGAAATCGCTTTATAAGCCAAGTGCATTTTTCAAAGGTTTCCTATTTCCATTGGTTGAAACTGGTTGTAATATTCGTGAAGCAACAATTGCTGGTAGTGTTTTAGCCAAGGTTTCTGTACCAGCCTTACATTCTTCAGCTGCATTGAGTTACTTATTGAGATTACCATTCTCTCCTGCAACTACTGTTTTCATCAAAATTTTACTAGACAAGAAATATGCCTTGCCATATCAAACAGTTGACGAGTGTGTTTACTATTTCATGAGATTCAGAATTTTGGATGATGGTAGCAATGGTGATGATGCCACTAGAGTATTGCCTGTAATATGGCACAAGGCATTTTTGACTTTTGCACAACGTTATAAGAATGATATCACAGAAGATCAAAGAGACTTTTTATTAGAAACTGTTCGCCAAAGGGGACACAAAGATATTGGTCCAGAAATTAGAAGAGAATTAATGGCTGCCGAATCCAGAGAATTCGTCGATCCAAATGCTGCAAAAGATGATTTAATGATTGATGTTCAATGAAAAAATCTAAGATAGCTGTCCAGCATTTTACTTTTCGTAGAAGTATATAGAACTTTGTATATTAATAGCACAAATTTAGAAAAAAACTTGATGTGAATCATAATGTTCAGAAAGAGCATTTTGAAAAAAAAAATCAGGCTGATTTACTTATTGAGAATTGAGGTTATTCATAACCACTATAATTAAAGTAATTATCTTTCCAGTTATAATATATTTTTGGTATTCTTTGTTATTTATATGATTTTATTTGGATACCCTTCGTTCATCAGTGTCAAATCCTAGAAATATAGCATAAATGTAAACTCTACAAAAAAAATAAAATAATACAAGACATGTATATTTTAATAGCTGCATTAATAACTAGGCCATATTATAATCTGCAAGTCACAGCGACTAACTGTTGGTAAGATAAATAATAGTTGACCACGGCTATATTTACAATATACACTTTTAAGAAAATATGAGGGACGGTTTTTAAATACCTACTATAATTAAAAAAATTTTCGCCCACCTACTATCAAACTATATGACTGTGGAAACTTAGTCATTGTTAGCGAAAAGGGCGTGAAATGAATCTTTTCTGGGGCTACTATAGTATATTTCTCCAAGCGTGGTTTATAGACCATGAAGCTTAAGGTATCCCAACCAAATAATCTCTACCAACTACAAGAAGAACTCTTGCGATGCTAGTAGCGAAAACCTAAGTGTTATACCACTCCATAATCTAGTCTTACTTCTCGAAAATTATAATAGAAGCCCATACTATTCTAAATCGTAAAAAGATATAAAACACAAGAACGAAAGAGAGTAATAATAATGAATGTAACTGTAACTTCAACACTTTTTATCCTATAAAACAATATTTAGTAAAAAAAAATATCACATTAAACCCGGGTAACCATACTGTTAATTGTATTAGGGCTTTGACATTAATCACAGTGGAATAACATTATGTCAAGGTCATTCTCTTATATATAAAAATAATGAGATTTAGTGTACATGCATAACTAATATTAATATAATCACCGAAATAATATTATATAATTACTGAATAAAAAAAACCAAAGTTGCTTTTTGTAAAGAATATATCACACCGTTGTTTTGCAAGATGTAATATTATTGACCTAATCAGCCATCATTAGTGCTCTCTTCTTACCTTTCTTATTCTTCTTATTATGCTTTTTGGAACCATCATTTTTACCAGAGCCATTTTTATGGAAAGGTGACGTTAATTGCCCTTCGATGTTATTCATTTTGAAAAACTCGTTATCCAAATCTTCGGCTGCATTATATAGGGCAGCTTGCTTACCACCATGTGTCACTGCTTTAGCTTCAGTATCTTTATCACCACCAGTATGTGCTGAAAACGTTAAGTTATTCAAATCACGAGATAAATCAATGATTTCGATACCCTTAGCTTTAGCAGCTTCTGCAATCTGTTCCTTTCTCGATTCAGGCAAATGCTCAAATGTATATAATTCTCTATTAAACTCTTCACATTCTTCTGATGTGTATGGTGTATCATCCTCAAGGTGAGGTGGAGGATTGATGTATAACAACTTACCATTCACGTAATCTTTTAAAATGTAACGACTTGCACGAGATTCGTCGGCAGAACCGAAACCTTGAGTCATATAACCACGAGCTCTAGCATATGCAATTAATAATTCTTGACCAGTTGGAATGATACCGTTTCCTCCCTCGTCTACAGTCTTTGTTTGAATATGGATACCATAAATTGCTTCCAAGAAATATTTAGGAATTCTTTCTGCAACAATATTTGATGGACCAATATAATCACGCAACTGATCAATTGGCAAAACACCATTACAGACCAATTCACCTTTATTATATGCAAAATTTGGGAAGACCAAACCGGGACAATCACATAACATGACTGAGTCTGATAATCTTATTGTTTGAAAATGTTTAGTTTTACCTGGAGTTGATGAAACGGAAACCTTTTTGGCACCAACTAAAGAGTTGATGGTGGAAGATTTACCAACATTTGGATAACCAACTAAACCTATTTGAATTAAAGATTGTTGCCCAGGTAATGGTTTTGTTAGCGATTCACTTGGTGCCTTTGTTAAAAATAATTCTTCTAGTTGATCAATACTTAAAATCTTAATCTTTTCCAATAGTTCGTCGTCAAGCTCTTCATCCTCATCTTCTTCCTCAGTTATATCTTCATTCAAATCTTGAGTTCTATAATCATCACCATGTTCCTTTTGTAATTCTAACAATTGGTTAGCCCTTAAAGCAGAGTAGAAAGTAAAGGAAATGTTTCTAGACAAGAAATATTTAGCCCATGTAATTCTTTGCTTCTTTGTTAATAAATCTGCTTTATTCACTAATAATAAATTTTGTTTTCTTTCGTCAGATTCCTTTACGTATCTTTCTAAATCGACAGATCTAAATAACAATGGATCTCTGGCATCAACAATTTGAACAACCAAATCTGATCTTTCAACCACTCTCCAAAGTTGTTTCCAAACTTCAATGTTTCTTTCAAAGGGGGTCAATAATAAGTCCTCGTTAGATTCTTGTAAATGTGCTAATTTTCTCCTCCATTCTAAAAATGCTTCCTTTTCTTGTCTTTCTAATTGAAATTTGGTAGTGTTAGAGTCCCAAGCAGGTCTTCTTGGAACTATTAACTCCTTAGCATATGCTCTTTGCTTAGCATTAACTTTCCCTCTTTGTTCATTTGTCATACCAAAACCTTGAGAGGTAGCATTATCAGCACCACTCTCGATACGAATAATCTTAACGTTAGAGTGTCTGTCTGCTGTAAAATCCTTGTTAGCTAGTTCAGCAGTACTTAAAAATTCATCTAAAGCGGATTCCTGGGTAACGGATCTTAATTTCACCCATCCTGCTTCGTGCTTCTCAGTGGTAAATCTCATTTCACCATCTGGTAAGAATTCAACAGAATTTTCTTTCTTACGAGCAGTTTGAATAGCTCTACCCAAACCAATTTTATTTTTATTTTTACGCTGAATTGGTTTTGGACCCTTTGGGGCCTTCCATTTTTTAGCAGGTTCTTTTTCCTTAGGTGGCATTTCTGTACACTAGTATTCAAGTATATTATTGTTATTATCTTCCAAATCAAAATGGTCTATATTATAGATGTTAAACAAGTTGATGGCAAATTCCATAAATCTCATCTCATCACCAGAATTTTTTTCAGCTGTGAAATTTTTTCAGTTCGCCTTCAAGCTTAAGAAAAACACTTTTAGTAAGAAACTACATTGTAAATATTGCGATGAGCAGTTGATGTTGCAGGTATACAGATCTTTATATATGAATGTGGGAGCGTTTGTATCATGGGTTCCACTTCTGCAGTGATTTGTCGTAGAATGAACATGTTGCAATGAAATCATTGCCCCAGTCACCACCATAACACATAGATTCATGTCCGCTCTTCAGAAAGTTTTCGACCTTGAAGTAATCATTCTCAGATTCTTGCTCTGGGTTTAGAGACACAATCTTGGCTCCATTGTACATACAACAAACCATCAGTTTTTCGATCTGGCTATTGTTAGATTTCTTGCTTCTGGGAAGTTCGCTAAATCTCCAAACACCTCCTCCAAGACTTAGAGAGGAAATTTGGCTAACTGGAACATTCTTGCCGGGATATATTTCGTCCCCTAACATCCTTAGATCGAATGACCTTATATGATCGTCATAGGAACCTGTAATTAACGATGTCGGTCTTGAATGTCTAAAATTTGAGTTACTACATTTAATGCCTACAACACCTGCCTCATGAATTCTACTGTTACTCCAGATATGAGCCTTTGAACGCAAGTCATGTGCCATGATGGTAGCATCATCACCGCCGGTAAATACTACGTTTTCAAGAGGTTGTAGTTGACCAAATTCAGCTGTCCAACATTCCAAGGAATGTTGCTGATCAAATAATTCTACCGTACTGGGTTCAATACCGCATTCTTTGTTACCTTGTACATCAACATATTTCAAATCCAATTTCTCATAGGAGTCCTTGACCAGTGTCGTGCTGAATTTGTTGGCACTAATGCCACCTATTTCGAGGTTGAGCGTGGCAGCTTCTCCCATTGTATTAGTTACACAAATTAACGTCGGATCCAAAGGTGAGAAATGCAATGAGGATATCAGGACTTCATTGTCAAATACTAGTAAATTTGCAAGAGGCTCGAGATTGATAATTTGACTTTCATCAATTGTAAAACGCCAAAGGGAAATATTACCTGTAGAATGGGCAGTCGCCACCAGTGAATCATCAAAAGGAGATAATTTCAAATCTAAAATAGCTCCATACGTTGAAACTGTCTTCAAAAGATTCAATTGTGTATCGTAAATATCTATGGAACCCGTTCTGTTGCCAGTAGGCTTATCCAACTCATATGTTCCAACTAAAATATACTTGTCTTTGTAAATTCTAAGACAGCAAGGCGGTAGACCTGTCTTGGTAGAAGCTTCAACATCTGACTCTTGCATATTGTTATTCTCTGACCTTTCTTATCCACCCAAATATCTCTATATTAGTTGCTCATCGTCTTCAAATTTAAGCTTCATTTTCGTTGCTTGCAAGAAATTATTTTTCAAAATGTGAAAAATAAGTAAAAAGACTGTGAAATCTTGATCTATTTGTTTACTTATTCATATATCATACAGAAAACTTTACAAAAACCTTGTAAGACATTACTTTCACAGATACAAACACAACAGTAAGCTACATGACTAATACTTCTGCACCAGAAAGCTACTGGTCTGATTTGAAACCGTTTCAAACCGATGTTCCAGTACGCGACCCAGAATTAAATAAGAAGTCATATCTCTTAAGAAATACTGGCGCCAAGAGATTTGATATCCAAAATACAGTGAAAAGATTTGAACATCTTCTTTCTTTGAGTGGACTTTTCAAACATTTCATTGTCAGTAAAGCTGAAAAGGATGAAAAGTTTAAGACAGTATTAAATATCTTGAATGAGAATGCTCTAACAAACAATAAAAGTTCCCATACTCATGAGGATGTGAGGAGAAGAAAAAGTGAAAGGGAAGAAGATGAAGAGCTTTTAAAGGAAGAAGAGGAGGAAGAAGATGCTTCTATCGAATTTCAATTCAGAGAATCGCCTAAATTTATTAATGGTACATTAAGATCATATCAAATTCAGGGTCTAAATTGGTTAGTTTCATTACATAAAAGTGGACTAGCAGGTATCCTTGCGGATGAAATGGGTTTAGGTAAGACATTACAAACTATAGCTTTCTTAGGCTATTTAAGATACATTGAGAAAGTACCTGGTCCATTTTTAGTTATCGCACCTAAATCTACCTTGAATAATTGGCTTAGAGAAATTAATAGATGGACACCCGAAGTCAAAGCCTTTATTTTGCAAGGTGATAAAGAAGAAAGAGCAAAATTGATTGACCAAAAGCTTTTATCATGTGATTTCGATATAGTTGTTGCCTCTTATGAAATTATTATAAGAGAAAAGACAGCTTTCAAAAAATTAGATTGGCAATACATTATTATTGATGAAGCGCATAGAATTAAGAATGAAGAATCTTTATTATCCCAAGTCTTAAGAGAATTCACATCACGTAATAGGTTATTGATTACAGGTACTCCGTTACAAAATAACCTACATGAATTATGGGCATTGTTAAACTTTCTTCTACCCGATATATTTTCAGATTCACAAGATTTTGATGACTGGTTTTCATCAGAAACAACGGATGACGAAAAAGATGATGTTGTCAAACAGTTACATACAGTTTTGCAACCCTTCCTATTGCGTCGTATCAAAAATGATGTAGAGACATCATTACTTCCTAAGCAAGAATTGAATCTATATGTTGGTATGTCGTCAATGCAAAAAAAATGGTATAGAAAAATTTTGGAAAAAGATTTGGATGCTGTCAATGGTGCAAACGGTAACAAGGAATCTAAGACCAGATTATTAAATATTGTTATGCAATTGAGAAAGTGTTGTAATCATCCATATTTATTTGATGGTGCAGAACCGGGCCCACCATATACTACTGACGAGCATTTAATCTACAATTCAGCAAAATTGAAAGTATTGGATAAACTACTGAAAAAAGTTAAGGAAGATGGTTCACGTGTTTTAATTTTCAGTCAAATGTCGAGAGTATTAGATATCCTAGAAGATTATTGTTATTTTAGAGATTACGAATATTGTAGAATTGATGGGTCCACAGACCATGAAGACAGAATTCAAGCCATTGATGACTACAATGCCCCTGACTCAAAAAAATTTATATTTTTATTAACTACCCGTGCGGGTGGGTTAGGTATCAACTTAACATCAGCCGATATCGTTGTTCTTTATGATTCAGATTGGAATCCACAAGCTGATTTACAGGCTATGGATAGAGCTCATCGTATTGGTCAAAAGAAACAGGTCAAAGTTTTTAGATTAGTAACAGATAACTCTGTTGAGGAGAAAATATTAGAGAGAGCTACACAAAAATTAAGATTAGATCAATTAGTTATCCAACAAAATCGAGGTTTTAACAAAAAGAAAGAAAATAAAAGTGATTCTAAAGATGCATTATTATCTATGATTCAACATGGTGCTGCAGATGTCTTTCAAAATGATGATAGTAATACGTCAAGTGCAAGAGGAACTCCAACACCAAGTTCACCACAGGAAGATGATATTGACTTAGATAATTTATTAACAGTCTCCGAAAATAAAACAAAATCTTTGAATGCTAAATATGAATCTTTGGGTCTTGATGATTTACAAAAATTCAATCAAGATTCTGCATATGAATGGAATGGTGTAGATTTCAAGAAAAAAGTTCAAAAAGGTGTAGTAAGTCAAATGTGGATAAATCCAGCTAAACGTGAGAGAAAAGAGAATTATTCGGTAGATGGATACTATAAAGACGTTTTGCATACAGGTAGGTCTAGTACACCTGCACATACCAGGCTACCAAGAATTCATAATTTTTCATCCCATCAATTACAACCACCTCAATTAAGAGTATTATATGAGAAAGAACGTATGTGGGCAGCTAAGAAAGCCAGTTATGTGCCAACATTGGATGATTTAAAAGCTGTATTTGGAGATAGTTATGATGAGAAAGAAGATGATTCTATAAAAGAACAAAAATTAGAACTTTTGAAATTAACGATAAATAATGCACAACCACTAACTGAAGAAGAAGAAGCCTTAAAGGTGGAATGGGAAAGTTCAGGTTTTACAGAATGGAATAAAGTTGAATTCAGAAGATTTATAACTTTAAGTGGGAAATATGGGAGACATTCGATTCAATCAATTGCTATGGAATTAGCTGCAACAAAGACGTTTGAAGAAGTCCGTGACTATGCTAAAGCATTTTGGTCAAACCTTGAAGAAATTGAAGATTATGAAAAATATCTGAAGATTATTGAGACTGATGAAGAAAGAATAGAAAAAATTAAATTTCAACAAGAAGCATTACGTCGTAAATTATCCAAATGTAATAATCCTATGTTTGAATTGGAATTGAAACATTCACCTTCGAAAGCATATACCGACGAAGAGGATAGATTTATTTTATTAATGCTTTTCAAGTATGGGTTAGATCGAGACGATGTTTATAGTTTAATCCGTAACGAGATTAGAAAATCACCATTATTTGAATTAAACTATGCATTCAAAAGTAAGAGCAGTGTTGAATTGTCCAGAAGGGGTACTTCGTTATTGCAATGCTTGGAGAAAGAATTTAACGATGCTATTGTTGTTGATGACGATTTCGAGAAAAGGATAGTCGAAGAAGATAAGATAGGTAAAAGAGTAAGAGAAGAATTACAGGAAGAAAGGGAGAAAGAGATCAAGGATGCTACCACAGTTATTGATGAGGAGGCATTAGAAAACAAGAAAAAGATAAAGCTAGAGTAATCATTGTAATAAAAAATATAAAATTGGTCATATAAATATTCTGTAGAAATATAGAAAAAAAAATTTACTTTAATAGATTTTGAATTTTTGAATCTAATGATTCTGGTTTTGTAATGGAAGAAAATCTATCTACAACTTTACCATTCTTGTCAATTAAAAATTTTTCAAAATTCCATTTAATCGATTTTAACCCCAGAGCACCAGATTTTTCATTCTTCAAATACTTGTAAACTAGGTCAGCTTCATTACCATTTACCTCAATTTTTTTCATAATTGGGAAACTTACGCCATAATTCAATTGGCAAAATTGTGAGATTTCTTCATCCGAGCCTGGTTCTTGACTTCCGAATTGATTACAAGGAAAGCCGAGGATAACTAAACCTTGGTCTTTATATTTTTTGTAAAGGGTCTCCAAACCTTCATATTGTGGTGTGAAACCACATTTTGATGCGACATTGACAATAAGGACTACTTTACCCTTCAATTGGTCGAATGGGTAGACTTCACCTTTCTTATCTTGAGGTTGTAATTTATAAAACGAGGACATTGTAAAACTGTTTGCTGTTGTGTGAGCTTGTACTTGATAATATACATAATATGATAACGAAATAATAAAAATAGTAGGGAAGATATACATTTATTTAAACTGCTTTATATATGGTCTTCAAATAACATCTCTGTTGAAGGACTAGCCAAACGTTTCAATCGATGTCCTTATGTAATGACTATTCCTATAAATCCTGGCTTTGCACCTCAATCCTTTGTCATCTAGCTAAATAGATCTAGCTAGTTTCTGTCGTTTCAATGTCAACTTATATATTTGAACTGCTTCCACGGAAGGAAAAAAAAAATAACGTTCATAGAACAGGAGATAAGCAAACGGAGATAACAATATACAAATATATATATATGTATTTTTAGTACTTATTTTAGACAGTCAAAACTCTAGCAAATTTATTTACATTTCAAATGTTTACTGCTTCAATAACTCTTGAACAGAGTCCTCTAGCGATTCAGGTTTGGTCAAAGAAGAATATCTGTTAATGACATTACCTTTCTTGTCGACCAAAAACTTTTCGAAATTCCACTTAATTCTCTTTAAACCTAATGGACCAGGTTTCTCTTTCTTTAAATATTCAAAGACAGGATGAGCATCGTTACCATTGACATCGATTTTCTTCATGATAGGGAATGTCACACCGTAATTCAATTGACAAAATTGTGAAATCTCTTCATCGGTGCCTGGTTCTTGGCCAGCAAACTGGTTGCATGGGAACCCCATGATAACGAAACCTTGGTCCTTATGCTTCTTATACAATTCTTCTAAACCCTTGTATTGAGGAGTGAACCCACATTTCGATGCGACGTTTACTATTAACACGACCTTCCCTTCCAATTCCTTGAAATTGAATGTCTCACCCTTCTTATCCTGACACGACAATTCGTAAAATTTAGCGACCATATTGTACAGATCTAATATTATTTTATTACTACCGATATCAAAACAAAAGAGTCCTTTAAAACTAATTCTTTTAAAAGTTTCTCTCCTTTATGAGGACTCCTTTTATACTCGTTCGAGATGACTTTTAGGGGGCGCGGCGCATTAGTATCTTATATTAAACTATAATTAAATATAGATTGTATATAGCAAGTAAGTGGAATTACCATTTGATTTATGTGGTTGTGTTTTAATGTGTGTCAGTAACCCTTTTCATCAAGTTTATCGATGTCCTGTAACTTGTAGTTGTACTTTATGCCACATCTGAAAAAAACCACGCAATCTTAAACTGCCAAATTTCGGGCAACATATTCTTTGTAAATCTGTTTTTAAAGGTACACAACATAAAGATGATGCAGTTGTTAAACTGGAAGAGTAATTGAGTAGCAATTGAAAAGAATTCATTACAGATTGTTAGGAGATGAGTCTGAATAAATTATTATTGCTGTCCCTAGCCGGGGCACTAATCTATATTTCAAAACATTATTCTGTCATTATAGCTGCTGTCGGTTTCTCAATAATAGGTTATTTGGTGACCGATTATCTGATTCCCAGGGTTGGTCCATCTTTTATTAAGATTGGTCTTTTTGGTAAAGATTTGAGTAAACCAAACAAACCGGTGATTCCAGAATCTATCGGTGCAGTCTCTGCAACAGTTTATCTGTTCATCATGTTTTTCTATATCCCATTCATCTTTTACAGATTTCTCGTTATTGTCACTTCAGGTGGAGGACAAAGAGACACTACAATGACCGAACAGTTCGATACTGCTGTTTTCCCTCATAGTAAATTATCTGAATATTTAAGTAGTACCCTTTGTTTGGAGAGTACTATTTTATTGGGTATAGCCGATGATTTATTCGATCTTCGCTGGAGACACAAGTTTTTTTTACCTGCTGTTGCAGCAATCCCACTTTTGGTTGTGTATTATATTGATTTTGGTGTCACTTCCGTTTTAATACCTGGTTTTGTGCAAGGTTGGATATCAAAATTTTATAGTTATTATACACCTGGTTCACCAGAAAATTTAGTTAAAGTGACAAATATTAATTTAGGCGTCTTTTACTATATTTACATGGCCTCAATGGCTATCTTCTGTCCAAATTCTATCAATATTCTGGCAGGTATCAACGGGCTAGAAGTTGGGCAAAGTATTGTTCTTGCCCTATTGGCTTTAATCAATGATTTATTATATCTAACAATGGGTACCGTTGCAGCTAAGGCTTCCCACAGATTCTCAATGGTTCTAATCATTCCATTCCTTGGTGTCTCTTTAGCACTATATAAATGGAACCGCTGGCCGGCAAAAGTCTTTGTCGGTGATACGTATTGTTATTTCGCTGGTATGGTGTTTGCTGTAGTTGGTATATTGGGTCATTTTTCAAAGACTATGTTATGTTTATTTGTTCCTCAAATTCTAAATTTTATATACTCTATGCCGCAATTATTCCATATAGTTCCATGTCCAAGGCACAGATTACCCAAATTCAATGAAAAAGATGGATTATTGTATCCATCAAGAGCAAATTTAAAAGATGAACCACCAAAGAAATTTTTTGTACCTATACTAAAATTCTTATCAATGATGAGACTAATCGATCTAGAGATTGATTCCAAGACTGGTCAGTTACTAAGTTGTTCAAATATGACTCTAATCAATTTAATGTTAGTATGGTTGGGGCCAATGAGAGAGGATAAACTATGTAACGTTATACTATTCTCACAATTCATCGTTGGTATCTCGGCTATTGTATTAAGACATTCAGTTGGATCTATATTATTTGGTCATGATAACCTATGGACTATACGTTGATAAATAAATAAGTAAATACTATAAAAACAAAACATACTGTTTTCTATATCTTTAATGAATCAAAAAAATCTTTACGAATCTTTAGTAAATTGTTTGTCCAATCTTGAACTTCCTTTGTTTTAATATGTTCAGTAACATAAAAAAAATCATCAAAATTTTTCTTACCATTGTATTCCTTTTCATATTCAAAACATTGTACTAATAATTCATACTTGTCAATATCCTTGACATAACGAGCCTCGAGTGAAGAAATGGTCTCGTATTCCAAAAATAATTCCAAGATTTCCACAGCAGTGGTTTCATTCACAGGCTTAATAACCTCATCGCATAAATATTTGATTGTCTCTAACTCACGTCTGTGTTTTTCATCTTTACTAATAGGTGCCACTGGAGTAATATCACCAACAAGTGACTCCGCCATATCATGCACCAATGCAATTTTCATACAACGATCGCGATTGACTTTTGGATCGTTAATCAATAAGGATATTATACTCATACGATACATATGATCAGATATACTTTCACAGTTACGGATACCATAATCCAACCAGCCTGTACGTTTTTGTAACTTCAGTTGTTGGATAGCGTTTAGAAATGCAAGAAGATAATTTGGATGTGGTTGTGATAATAGTTCGGTAAAATGAGTTGGTAAATGATCCTTAGGATTCCATTGATTTATTGTTGTTGTTTTATTATTATCTAACGTCATTTTTTTCAGGTTACTTTCTCGTTTTTTTTATAATTTTGGTTGTATTGTTTACAGATCAATTGCATTTACCTTCTTTAGCAGGAGCAGTTGGTTATACTTCTATCGATATGTTAGTATAGCGTCTTATAAGTGTAATATTATATATATAAATGTATCGAGATGCAATGAAAATCAATAGCCGATGCATAATGTAAACAAATAAATTTTCACCAAAACAAAAAAAAAATAAACTTCTAGTGACAGTCATAATCGATAAGACCATAATGGGAGAAAACCGATAGAATCCATATGTGAATAAAAAGGAATAATGACTTAATTAATTAAACAGATTAAATATATATATTATATTATATTTTATAAACAATTCGTTTAAGCAATTAATTCAACAACACCACCAGCAGCTCTGATCTTTTCTTCAGCTAATTTAGAAACAAATCTAGCCTTAACGATAACTGGAACATTTGGTAATTTACCCTTACCTAAGACCTTACCGTAACCGGCAGCTAAAGTGTCGATGACTGGAGCAGAAGCTGGAGTAGAAGACTTTAAGAATTCATCTCTCTTTTCTTCTGGGATCAAAGTCCATAACTTGTCTAAGTTTAAGACTGGCTTCCAGAAATGAGCTTGTTGCTTGTGGAAGTATCTCATACCGACCTTACCGAAGTAACCTGGATGGTATTTATCCATGTTAATTCTGTGGTGTTGTAGACCACCGGCCTTACCTCTACCACCGGGATGCTTTCTGTGTTTACCGATACGACCTTTACCGGCTATATAAAAGATATTATATTACACGATGTAATAATAAAATCAAAGTTAGTAAAAACATTTCATTTGAATACAGTTATTTGGGGAACCCAAAGAAACCGTTCGGATCATCTCTCTTTTAATAATCTTGCAATATAAAGTTTTCACGTCTAGTTCATATCTCCTTTTTCAAAGAGACGTGAACAAAGACAAATGGTCAAAAATAACAACATAGATACAATGTTCATAGAGGAAGAGTTACAGTTTCCAAAGTTTTTGCACCTTAGAAACTGGAACGCCAATAAAACAGAGTTTGAAAGCGTTCATGAACATTATTAAAGGTATCATGGCTATATGTATTTGAGACATCGATGCAAAATTAGCAAAGGAGAATCACCGTCTTGGTTCTTTCATTCCCTCTTCCAAACGGAACTACATACCTGAGACGTGACCTCTGTGCTTTCTGGTTTTAGTGAATCTGGAAGGCATATTTGACTCTTAATTCTTTGACGGATTTTTCAAGATGTAAGACAAGAGACAGAAATAGAAAATCTAACTAACCATTACTTATATAACATAGAATGAAATACTCTATCAAGGAATTTTCTCTATAAATTTGAAAATTTCATTTTTTGCGTCGCTTTGAAAATTCTGAAAATTCCGAAAAGATTTGAAAAAAAATGAAATGTAAAATGTACGGATGCAAAACTGGAAAAACAGTCAAAAAGGTTCAAGATAAAAAAGAGTCTTAAGGGGAGTAAAGAATACTATTATAACAAGATCATTAAACAACTAACACAGTTGTAAAGGAAGTCGATAAAAATGAGCTCAGATTCCATGCATTTATTAAGTAACCGCCACCCACATGGACAATTGACTGGTTCAGTTGTAATGTCTACGGTCGTTGCTTGTTTGGGCTCTATTCAGTATGGTTATCACATCGCAGAACTAAATGCACCACAACAATCTATGATCTGTTCGAATGAAATGACCAGTAGGTATAACGATACTTTTTTAGGGTCACATGGGTTTGATCAGTGCGTGTCTTTGAGTGAACAACAGTTTGGTCTGGTAACCTCGATGTTCAGTGTCGGCGGTTTGATTGGATCACTTTGGGTCGGGAAATTAGCTAACGAGTATGGTCGTAAACGGGTCGGTATGGGGATGTGTTTAATTGGTATCGTTGGTTCTCTTGTTATGTTTTTCAGTAATGGATACTTTGGTTTACTCCTTGGCAGAATACTAGTCGGTATTTGCTGTGGTGGAGGTATTGTTGTTACACCTTTGTATATTAACGAGGTTGCTCCTATCAAATTAAGGGGCGCATTGGGTTCAATGAATCAATTGAGTATTAATTTAGGTATTCTATTGACCCAAAGTATCGCTATTAAGCTTGCTAATAAAAATGATTGGAGATGGATACTGTTTGTTGGATCGATAATTGCTCTTGTTAATTTTATCGGTTGGACTACAGTTTACGAATCCCCTGTATGGTTAGCAGTACATTGCCATGATCGGAAAGCTGCTGAAGAATCATTAGCTCATTTAAGGGAAACTCAGGTACAATCCGCTATAAACCAAGAAATCGAATCATGGCAAGAGGAGAACGATCAAGAAGAACAAGGAAGTTCAAGACATCTGACCGTTTGGAAGTATGCAACGTCACCATTGTACAAGAAACCACGTACTGTAATTACAATGATCCTTATGGGCCAGCAATTTAGTGGTATAAACTCAATTATCTTTTATGGAGTCAAAGTTGTTAGTAAATTATTACCTGACAGTGCCATTTTAATTAATTTTGGTGTATCAATTGTAAATGTGATAGTAACTTTTCTATCATCGTTAATTATTGAAAGGTACGGTAGAAAACCATTGTTGCTTTGGAGTGCTCTGATAATGTCTGTTGCGTCATTAATGATTAGTATTAGTATAACACTTGTATGGGCACATGTATTAGTGTTTGGCATATTTACATTTATTGCATCGTTTGCTATTGGATTAGGTCCGATTCCGTTTTTGATAATAGGGGAGTTATCTTCACAAGATAGCAGTGCCCTCGCACAAAGTTATGGGACCGTTTGTAATTGGATTGCAACCTTTGCGGTCGGATATTTGTTTCCGCTAGTAAATTCGGTGGTTAACGGATATGTTTACCTTATATTCGGCGCATTTACAATATTCTTTGCCGTATATGTTGCCTCAAACGTGCCTGAAACAAAGGGCAAAGTTAATTATCAAGAAGTGTGGTCTGCTTATTGATTTTTTTTTAGTTTTTTGATTAAAAAAATAACTTTAAGCATGTCTCAGTACTAGTGCAGCTTCGGCAGTTAGCGAGATGTAGTAAAGGTAAGCAAGGGATGTATACTTTTTGTAAACATTGCCAAGCCCGGTACTGCCCGGTAACTTGCCTGCGTTTATATTGTGTGTAGATCTGAAATCTTACTGATTCTTGAATTCAGACTCTGGTTGCAAACTGTACTGGTGTTAACACAATACAACTTACAATACTACTAAATTTAGTACCCAATATCCGCATGCGCTTTGCTTGCCGTTATTAAGCTCGGATCGCTTTTCCTCTACATGAATTAGAAATGTGCGTAGTTAAGCAAGGCAATCATCTGACTCTGCCTCATATACACGAGTGTCCTACATATAGACACCCATATATATATATATATAAGAAGAGAATTATGTACGTATAACACCAGTAGAACATCAATTTCACTTGAATACAACCAATGCCTGACGCAAAAATTAAAGCAAGAACATTCACAGGCTGCTGGGCTTGTAGATTCAAAAAGCGCAGATGTGACGAAACTAAACCGCTATGTTCTCTATGTGCCAAGCATAATGATGTGTGTTCGTACGATGTAAGGCTTATGTGGTTGGATGATAACATGTATGTCAGTTATAACGAGGAATTGAAAAATATAACATACGTTGGTCCTCGAAGGAAAAGGTGTCACAGTAGTCCATTTTCGAGAAATACAAACAGAAAGATATCCAAGCAGAGATTCAAGGAATTGGTGAGATTTAGAAATCTATCACCGCCAAATAGCGATACTGAAGATTCACTAAGCCCTTCATCTGCAACTTCAACTGTAAAACCCGTATATACAAAAAATGATGAAAGCTTTACTATTAGTGTACGAAGATTGAAACTTTATGACAATGCTGTTAAATCGGTTTTTGGTAATTCACAATGTCGTAACCATGATCAAAAATTCATAGATATGAAATTGACAAATTTGTTAAATCATCTAGATGAACTTATTTTATCCACATCAAATGAACAATTAGATATAAATAGTGGCCCATATCATGCATTTACCATACATAGACCAGAAAAGAAGATTTCAATAACGCGTGTGATTACACCTTTAATGATGGCACACGATCATAATACAATTAATCCTGACATGATAACCAATAAGAACTATAATCATATGCATTCGCTGCAAATAGAACCCAAACTAGAATTTCCCCGGATAAATACAATTCCAAACGATATAGTTAATTCCAACTTTGATTTGAGATGCTCATCAACTTCTCATTCAAACTATGATGGTCTTTTTGAAAGTAAAATTTATGGAATTTTATGGCTGAATTGTCGTGAAAATATGATACTTAATCGTGATGAATATGCGGCATGGTTCATTAAACATATGAAAAATTCACTTTCGCCAGATTGTTACAAACTATTGGAAAGAATTATCGAAGACACTAATGCTTCGAATATTAGGAAATGGATACATTTAATATTAAATCTTGAATCAACAGATATAGACGTACAAACTATTGCATTCACGTTATTAGTAGTGATCCATGGTTACTACGATTCTCGAGAATTGACAGCATCTTTAAGGAATTGGTTTTTGAGTCAAGATCAACTATCATACACAATGTACCCATTAATAAATTATATTATAAGAAATTCAGCGTCATGCGATATGCTATACCATTGTAATAAACTACTAAATAGCAATACTAAACTGGATCATCCATACCAGGACGAATTAATGTTTGAGTTACATGTAAACGTCACAGAAAAATTAGTGGAGAAATGGAAAGATAGAGTCTTACAACAAATTTGCTCTAGTGAAGATACCTCACATTCATGCTCACAGTTGAAATATTGGGAATCGCAGTTTAAATGCAATCAACAATTTTATAAAGATCTTTATCTCACAACAACTTATGAGCCACGAGATTAATGAACACTGTACCAACCAACCTTTTCAAAAGGGTCTTATTATATTAATATAAAAAAAAATAGAAAATAATGAATTTTAGATAAATGAAAGAAACGAAAAAAAAATTATTATAAACAATTTGCATTGAAATATACTTTAATAAACTAAATATATACTTTTATACAGTTTTTATAAATTTCAAAACATTATAAACATTTGCATTACAATTTACCGTATTATATATTTATACATCATTACCATTGATTTTAAGCTATATTTCAATATGATTTTTTTTTATTAGGACTAATTAGTGGAATTATTTAATTACTAAAAAAAGTGTATGATATGTATTTTACGTATAAATCATTAAGTTGATAAAGTGAGTGGTTTCCACATTAACGGACTTGAGCGTTTTCAATAGAGGCAACCTTGAATGATTCGCCTTTATCATTGGTTAATTTCAATACGGTTTTAGTTTCATCATCTTTAAAGATAACCTCTAATTTATCATTAGTAGTGAAATGAGGCTGTAAAGCTTCCCAAATCTTCTTCTTTGGATTTAATTGCTTCAATGGTTCATCCTTACCATAACCTTCGAAGAAAACTTTGTCACCAGCCTTTGAACCCTTTGGTGGTTCAACAAATTCAACCTTTTCATCGGTAGAACCACATAAAACCATGGCTGTAGATTTAATACTTCTCATATTTACAGGTTTCAAGTTACAAACAACAACGACATAACGTTCTTGCATGGCTTCTAATGGGAAATGCTTAACTAAACCAGAACAAACGGTTCTTGGACCTTCTTCATCACCAACATCAATAGTGGATACATATAATGAATCAGCATTTGGATGCTTAATAGCCTTTTGAATGAAACCAACACGGAAATCAATAACAGATGGTTTTGGTTGTTCTTGTTTTTCAGCTTCTTTTGATTGTTGTTGTTGGGCTTGAGCAGCTTTCTTAGCGGCTTTCTTTGCCTTAGCTTCTTCTCTTAATCTCTTTAATGTTTCTTCATCTGGTTTACCCTTTTGTTGCTTAGAAGCATCTGCTGGAGCAGCTTGCTTCTTACCCTTTTCAGCTGGGGCAGCATTACCAGCAGCAGCGGCAGCAGCAGCGCCATCAGTTTTCTTCTTCTTTTCGATGACTTCACGAGGCAAATCTAAATCGTGGTTCAAAGTCAATTGATCATTTGATGGTACAGATAATAGGTTTTGTAAATAATCTACCCATCTAAAGATATGTCTATATTTAGTGTAAACATCCTTGATATCCTTTGTGCTAGAAACCAATTGCTTGGAAATTGGTAAGACAACTTCGAATAATTGAACATCAGTTTCGGTTGGTTGTAATGTGGAAACCAAAAAGGTGTTATCTCTTAAAAACAAGTTAATTTGATCCAAGTTTTGTTCAATTTGACCAGTCTTTAAAACGGATTGCCATTGAGTGGAATTCGCTAGTTGTTCTCTAGATAATTCTTGAGATTGCTTTGCAATAGAAAGAGCATTGAATTTACTGATTAGATCAGACATTTTGAAACCGGATAATCTAAGGGTAGTAATGGTGGGCAAGTAATAAAAATGGATATACTGATAATATTATGCTATGCAGTCATATCTTTAATAACTTCATCAAACTGTTTTATTTTCACCAAAAACGGTTTTTGGGTGAAAATTTTTTTGGTTGAAAAGTTTGCGACCAACCCACACATTTATCACGTGAAGACGTATTTAACAAGTCAAGTTGTCTTAAAGAGATGGAACCTTGAGGTCTACGAGGGCATTATTGTAGTTATGTGGGGATCGAGTGCCATGTAGTGTATTTACCTTGTATGTTTGTATGGTTTTATATGGGTTGTGTGAGAGCTTGTGACTCATCGTTGGTGGACAAACAACGGAGTTGAAAACTGTCGAAGTATAGAGTAATGGCAGCGACAACTAAAGTATTGCGACTGGTGAATCTTGGGTTCCTTTTCGGATTAGTGTGTATTCAACTATTAAAACAGATCTGAATGTGTCAAAGCTGTAGTGAAAAATAAATTACGAGTTGAAAAATTTCAGGATCAAGAAACGAAGATAACAATACAAGTTATACGGCCAAAGCAAGATCAACGTTAGTAATTCGTATTCCATTTTGTGTCTGTGATTGCTGCTGTTGAAAAATTAGTTTTATGAGAAGCCAAGCAGATTTTTTGATCAATGAGTAAAGCGCAAGAAGGAAGTATTGACGTACCAGTCTCAGTCTCAGGTACAACATCGGCAGCTACTAGAGCGGGTAAGAATAAGAATGAAGTCAAAGTTAAAAGAAAGAGAAGGATAAATACGCATATTGCATGCATCAACTGTTCCAAATGGCATGTTTCCTGTGACACCAGTCGACCTTGCAAAAGGTGTGTCAGTAAAGGATTAAAGGACTTATGTGTTGATGCTCCAAGGAAAAAAAGTAAATATCTTGCTGGGATACCTAATAGTGCATTACCGATGCCATTTAGGAATAATAATGAGACTATACCAAATAATATTCAATTTCAGACTTTCCCACAACCAATTATGCATACCTCTACATTTCTATCCAATGCTGCGAGTTCTGAGTATTCGACTTTATCTACAATAGTTCATCAAGACAAAAGAATTAACAGAATCCCAGTAGATAATTTATATTCAAATAGCAACCATGCCAGTAATAGGAATCTTATAGATCAAACGTTATCGCCTGCTCCGGATGCAAATTTATCAAGTACAGCACCAAGTACAGCGAGTACACCAGTAACTACTAATAGTCCTGATAGACAACTACGTGAATCGGAAACTTATAAGACTGTTTACCATAGCAACGGTGGATCTCCAGCAAGTGGAATACTTTATGCTAATGTTCCACCTCAACCATACCCATCATCTTTTCAAAGTGTATACTCGATTCTTTTGGGCCCTCACTCAAAGGAAATCGTTAACTCACAAGTAAATTTATTTGCTAATCATTTCCCTCTTGTACCTGTACATTCCGCTACAAATTCATTAGATTTTAAGAGATTAGTACCACAAGATCCAGCCACGAAAGCAGGCGATTTACAAAAAAACACAAGCATAAATCAATACTACTTAAATAATAAAACTGTAACGTTTCCTGAAGTTGCCAAAAAATATACGCATTTAGTGAATGGTCGATTAGTATCGTTTGCTTTAGAGTGTACTTCTCCAGAGGTTACGCGAGTCCATAGCAATCCTGAATGGGAACATTCGTTACGATATTCAACACCGATGGAAATTTACACGTTGATAAATGCGCCATTCTCACATACACCCGGGTTTCACCATCTATTGATGTACCTTCGAGGTAGATTCAACCATAGTGATATTGTAGAGATGTGCAGATCAATTGCTGAGTTTCGACCTATTTTCATTGCCTGTTCTGTGACATTGACCGAAGAAGACATGATTTTTATGGAACAGGTCTATCAACGGACGTTACTTGAGTATGCAAAATTTATCGAACAAATTGGAACACCAAGTTGTGTGTGGAGGAGGAATGGACAAATTTCATATGTTAACGAGGAGTTTGAGATTCTTACCGGTTGGAAACGTGAAGAGCTGTTAAACAAGATGACTTTTATAGTCGAAATTCTAGACGACGACAGTGTAAGAGATTATTTCAAGACGTTTAGCAGTGTTGCATACAAGGATTTCAAAGGTTGTGAGAGAATGCAAGTGTGTAGAATCCAAAGTCCAATCGCGGGTCAAGTTATCAATTGTTGTTGTATGTGGACTTTAAAGAGGGATATATCTGGATTGCCATTGATGATACTGGCTAATTTCATGCCCATTTTGGATGATATGTCGTAACTATATATAGCTAAATAAAAAAAAAAAAAGAGAGAGAATAATGAATTCCTACTGGAATTTACCAGGATGCAGTCCGAAGGAACGCAGAGATTACTAATGAGCGTTTTCTTTAAAACATAACAATCATTCCGGTTAAAATAAAATTGGAAAAGCTCAAACTCGGTTGAGGCAATACCCAATTCAGCTTGAATCTTTACGACTGCAGCAATGCAGTGAACAAAGAAAAAAAAAAATTTTTTTCATTGTAGCGGAACCGAATGAGCAACAACGATTCCATTCCAGCTTAGCTTAGCTTAGCCTAGCATAGCATAGCATAGCCTAGCCCTTAACAAACGAAAAAAACCTTAAAGTCTACCTACATCTTGGCCATCGGGTGGTGTACACTCCATTGCCTACAGTTGCTACTAGCCCTAGCTGCTTCTTTTAGTTTCTTCTTCTTCGAATTTTCCATTTCTTAAAACGGATTTTCATGGATCTCGAAAAAAAAGAAACGAAGTGAAAAATTTCTTCTCATCACAACAACTACCAACGACAACAACAACGACCAAGAAACCAGAACAAAGCAACATTACTCTCTCTACCGTGTTGCTGTCTACGGCGACCGTTCTCTTATACGTATTCCCAGGCATCTCTTTCTTCTTTTGCCCCACCCATCGCCATCTCTTTATAAATACAGGAAAATAAATCTCTTGTGGCATCACACCATCTATGTCAGATCCTACGCTGATTTCATATACAAATCTCTCTTGCATTGTCACATAAGATTGAACGTAATCTTCCACAACAAATAAATAAATTTTTCTCTTTTTCTTTTTGGGCATTAGTATTATATAACAAATACTCCTCTCACTATTTACAGGTTTTTTAATCAGCCAAAGGAGAAGATAAACCTACCCCCATACCCATTTTCAAAATATTACCTAACGATCAGAGAATGTTCAGGTTTGCCCAACAATCTCAACCGTTGAAGGGCAAGTTGCCAAACCAGTTCATTGCTAACCCGACAAAGACTCATCATAATTTCAATCCAAATGTTGTAAGATTCAATAGCACTTTATCGCAAACTCAACCAAACGATATGTATCAAGATAATAATATCCCTCAATCATTCAATATAAATGTGCATAACCAAGTGAATTTGAATCAACAGGTTAACGGTATTCATCCAATGCATCAACATCCTATTCCACCTATGAATAGCTCACCTATGGACTTTCAATTCCAACAAAATAATAATATTCCAATGAATGTCGTTACAACCGATAACAACAATGTTCATCAACAACAACATAATAATAATAATAACAATAATAATAATAATAATAATATTAATAATATTAATAATAATAACAACAACAACAAAGGTGGCAAGATTCGTCAATTTAACAAAAATAACAATCACAGCCATAATAATAGCTCCATCTCATTGAATTCTATCTCTAGCAACAATAACAACCATCACCACAACAACCATAAGCAATCCTATAATAATAATCACAAGCAAAATAACAATAATAACAATAACAACAAGGCTAATTCAATAAGCCCTGATTCACCATGGTTTCAAAAAGTCTGCGCTTTTGAAGATTGTGTCTCCCAAACTTTATACATGTCACAAACACCAAGACGTAAGAATATCAAGCATCGTTCTGAGCATCCAAACTCAAATGCCAATCCATTATTTTGGGATTCCATTGGTAGAGCCATGGGTCTATATCATGATTTAATTAATACACCTGAATTAAATTCGGATAGAGTCTCAAAACTTGTTCATTTGTTGCATAATGGTTTAAGGGCAAACAGAAACCAGTTGACAAGAATGAATAAGAAACCAGATTATGATTCTCAATCTTTCCATAAAGAAATGACAAACTATCTGTGTAAGTCACTTAGAGAAATTTCTGATGATGTTTTAAATAGCAAAGTCGAGTTAAATGAATATGGTGCTATGCATCTTATTACTGCTTTTAAAGAATTATTGTTATTTGAAGAGGCAGTGCAAATCTGGAAAAATGCAATTAATGGTATCAACACCTACACTTCAAATATTTTCTTGAATCCAAGAGTTGTTGGTGTTATCTTACCAATTCTTTACGATAATGGTGTTTCTTATCCGGAGATTCAATCTTTATATGAAAAATCATCATCAATGATCAATTATTTTCATCCAAACTTATCAGTTGGGATGATTAGGGCTTCCTTATCAGCAAATGAGAATGAAATGGCCCTAAAATTATTCCAAAAACTTTGTCAGGAATCTACCGAAATGAAATATGGGTATCTTATTGAAACACATCTATCTTTCATTGGTGAATGTAAGGATTTGAATGTTGCCCAAACTTTCTTTGATAAAGCTTTGAACGATGAGATGCCTTATAAGATTGATTTACAAGTCTCCTACGTTAAATCATTTCTAAGAAATATCTGGAATCAAACTCATGATTTTAATCATATCTATCAAATTTGGTATAAATCATCATTACACTATGGTAGACATGTTAACCATGGTATATCCTCATCATTAAATGATACCTTTTTTGATATTTTTTTCGAGAACTTTGCAAACGATAAAGAACAAGGTTTTCAAACATTACAAAATTTAATCAATACTTATAACAATATCAAAAATATTGATGAACCATTTTTCAATATTATTTTAGCCAAATGTACAATCTGGCATGATAGAAAAATATTAGAATATATCGATAAAAGTTATGAGCTATTTAATATTCCAAAGACAATTGTTGCCTATAGAATTTTGTTAAAATCAATGGGTTCTGTTGACGATACTTCTAATTTAGAGATTCTACAAAGATGGGTCGATTTAATCAGTAAATCTGATGAAATTGGTCAAAGATTCATTGCTAATGCTGATTGGGCAGCACTTAGAGATGCAACCGTTACTTGGACTCAATCACATAGAGATAATAAGCCTTTATCACAAACATCAGTGAATGACTCCAGAGCAAGTACTATGCCACCAACCCCATCTGCAACACCAACTCCAAATAATGAAATGGACAATGTTGCCGTCTCTGATATGGATTTCTATTCCCATCCTGCATTCCAAGCATTGAATGCTTCAGGTGCATTTGATGAATTTACTAATGATAACTCATCAACAGCACCAACTACCGTTGCATCAAGTCCAGCTCAGCCATCTGCCGTGCCAATCTTGAAATCACAACAACAAGAAACTCCTATTGATGGTAGAATGATTTTATATTTAAAGATTGTTAAACGTTATTCCCCATATTGCCGTGATTCAAGACAATTGGCAAGGTTGACAACTGGCACTGCTGTTAAATATTCCGTTTTACAAGAAGTTTTGAGTCAATTTCAAACTTTAGACGTTAATGATATTCCTATTCGTGAATTACATAATTTAAAACCAACATGTGTTTAGAGAACTTAATTTCATCGAAGCTCTTTAATATCATTTTACAGTGCATAAAAATTTACTATTCTTTTTTGTTTTCCCGTTTTTTGTATTCCATATTTTACTCAACAATACTTTACTTTCATTTTGTTCTGATTTTATATTCAACCATTAAATGATATTATTCTAATAGCAATCAATCTTCAATGACGAACAATATCAACAATCAAACACTATACAAACACAAAACTTAATTATTGTGATGTTATAAACATTTAAAAATATCTAAAATAAAAAGAACAACGATAAGCACCAATAATATACTCTTTTTTGTCATAATTGTATAATATTATTTTATAAAATACATAAAACATCGTCATTTTTTTCGATAGAAAAACTCAATTTAATTATGCTATAGACTAATAATATATGCTCAATATTTATTGTTCTTCAATGTTTGGTATTCCACTTTCTTCATACCCTCCCTAACCTTTTCTTGTAACAATTCGATACTTAATCTAACATCTTTTTCTTCTTGACCTTCAATTAGCAAATACAATTTTGGCTTGTCACTATCATCAGTAGGGCCCTTACCCTCTGGGTAGTATTGGCCCTTATTGGTAACACTGCAACCAGTTTCATGTTTGACAAACATCAAGGTTGTATTTTTTGTAGCTTCCCATCTTACTAATTGTGGTAAATCGTTGACGTGAACATGTGCACTATAAGTGATAGCTCCATCAAGATTTGAATCTTTTATAATTTCGTATTTTAACTGGAACATAGATGTGTTCTTTTCATCATTCGACATACTCTCGGTCATAATATCCTTATCGGCTATTGAAGGTTTGCCGGTGGAACTATTCTGACCTGATGAAATTTCATATTGTTTTCTTTCTTGACTCTCCTTCTCTTCCCTCTTATTATCCAAATTATCTAAACCTTTACCCCCAAATCCACTAGATAGTTTATAATTACCTTTTTTTAAACCATTCTCAAATTCATCACTCATGTTCCTTAGTTGTTCCACTTGCAAAGGATCATGTTTGTCAACTTGATGTGCATGCATAGCTTTTTTTAGGATATAAGCAGCAGCAATTTCATTATTCTCTAATAAAGTAACAGCTTCACCATGATTGTTACCACGAGCTGTTCTTCCTGTGGTATGGACATACTGAGCAAAAGTTTTAATTGCATTGTATATAATAACTAACGAAACCTCTGGAACGTTTAACCCACGAGAAAGAACTTCCGTGCACAATAAAATACTGTTTCTTGTGTTTTTGAATTTATTTAAGTTTATTATTCTCTCTTGGTCTGGTTTACCTGCATGAATGGCAAAAATAGTATAGCCTAGCTGGGTTAATTCTTTATCTATAAAATCACATATCTGTTGGCTAGCAACAAATATTATTACTTTTCTATCACTATTTTCTGAAAGTTCAGAATCAATATTGTCAAAGTTTGTTGTCAACAAAGCTTCAATATCATGCCACTTCTTTTGCTCTTTATTTAATAGTGTCAGTAACTCATTAAACTTCGCAGCAGCTGTATCACAAATAATGAATTTTTGCTCTATATTTTCATTGACCATATTATTTGAATTAATGGTAATGCTCAATGGATTTTTAAGTACACGCATAGCAAAACTTCGTAATTTATTAGGGAACGTAGCACTAAACAGCACACATTGTTCATCTGGCCGGACAGCCTTCAATATTTGAGTAATTTGTGGCTCAAAGCCTAAGTCGAATAATCTGTCTGCTTCATCCATAACAACAAAAGTAATTCTCTTTGTATTGATTAGCTTACCGGAGTTTAGTGTTAACAAATCAATAAATCTACCTGGGGTAGCGACAACAATTTTAACACCACGTTTCAAGTCATCAATTTGCTTTTTCATCTGCGAACCTCCTGTACAGCATATGGAAGTTATTGAATCATCATTCAGAGTAAACTTTTGCGTTTCTTCAAATATTTGCAAAGCCAATTCTCTGGTCGGAGCCAAAATTAAACCTAATGGACCTGTCTCATTCGTTGATAAATCTCGTTGTGCTTTAATATGTTTTAACAATGGCAATAAATATGAAATTGTTTTACCTGACCCTGTTTTTGAGATACCTATAACGTCTCTTCCGCTCATTATAGCAGGGAGAGCTTGTGCTTGAATTGGTGTCAAATTGTCATAATGTAGAGCTTTTGTAATCAAATCCATCGTTGCAGTGTTTAGTCCTAATTGTGACCATCTTGTTACTGGTCTTGGGCAGCCTTCACCTTTGATCTTTACGTTATCGAGATTAAGACGAAGTTCAGTAACTTCTTCATCAGTCATCCTACTGATCTCCTCAGATTCATGATAAAAGTTCTTTTGAAAAGGTTCTAAATCATCTTGGGTGTATTTAACCTCAGTAACCTTCTTAAGAGCTTTCATTCTTGCAAGTCTTTGATAGTTCATTGAGCTTGGGTCTTTGTCTCCGAGTCCATCAAGGTGAGTCTGTACTTCAGTATCAGATTCATTGTCAAAAATCTCACCAGTAGGATTATTAATAGTATGTGGGTTGGTATTGAAATCTAAAGTGTTCATTAGCTCGTCCAAAGGATCCACAGTCGTAGGATCATTCTGTGTCTGTACCACTTCTGAACCTTTCTCTGTATTACTCTTAAAAGTGCTCGGATTATACAGTTCTATCGCTGAAGTTCCTGTGTCATTATCATCATCATCATCAAAACTGACCTTAGTTTTATTGTTTTTCTTTTGTTTACTTTTCTTTTCTTTGATTGATAGTTCAGTCTTCTCATCTCTGGCTCTCTTCCTCTTTTTCCATTCAGCTAATTTATTACGTCTCTCGAGTAGCTTTTTATCATTTTCTGTTAAATTATTATCTATGTTAGTAATAGAGGGTTGGCTTGAAGGCTGTGTAATTGGAGTACTCTTACTAAGTTCAGTTTGGTTTTCTTTAGTAGAATCAAACTGAATCTTACTACGTTTCCATTTTGCTAACTTCTCTCTTCTCCGTTTCATGAGAAGTTCCTTATCTTCTGAACTTACGGATTCCATTATTATCTTTAAAAGCAAATATTTAGTTTTGCTGTTGCATCATCCTGCTATTATTACCTCTAATATTGTCTCTAATATAGATCTAATTTCGCTTTGAAATATTTTTTTTCCAGGTAGCTCAATATTGAACTGGGAATGTACTATAGAAATTAGAAAATTCTCAATAATTTATCAATTAAATTCATCGCTTTAAACTGTTCAACATAGGCAATTCCTCATTGAAATTGTGGTAAGAAATCCTGCAAACTACCTGTACAAGATACTTCAGAACAAATGGCTGTAAGACCCGAAAAACCAGCATGGATGTCTCAAGAGGACTATGATAAGCAGTATCCTGCTCCGCCAGAGGTACGAGTAGTGCCAGAAACAAAAGTATCTGAACAGTTATCTACTGTACAAACCGAACAGGAAAATGAGCCAAAGCCTGTAGCTAGGATTCAAAAACGCAGACATGAAAGGTATGATCAAGAGGAACGAAGAAGAAAATACGAAGCACAGAAGCTGAGAGAACAACAATTTAAACAACATGAGATCGAAATGACGGCTAATCGTACTATTAATGTTGATCAAATAGTGAGAGAACATTATAATGAAAGAACGGTTATTGCAAACAAAACAAGAAGATATTTGTCACCCATTATTAAACTTCGTAATTTTAATAACGCTATCAAATACATGCTTATTGATAAATATACGAAGAGAGGGGATGTTGTCTTGGAATTAGGTTGTGGTAAAGGTGGTGATTTAAGGAAGTACGGTAATGCAGGCATTTCACAATTCATTGGGATTGATATCTCCAATGCATCTATCCAAGAAGCCCACAAAAGATATAGAACAATGAGAAATTTGGACTACCAAGTTATCTTAATTACAGGTGATTGTTTTGGAGAGTCTTTAGGTGTCGCTGTAGAACCATTTCCAGAATGTAGATTTCCTTGCGATGTTGTTTCCACTCAATTCTGTTTACATTACGCATTTGAAAGCGAAACTAAAGCGAGAAGAGCCTTATTGAATGTTGCTAAATCTCTAAAGATCGGAGGTTTCTTTTTTGGCACCATCCCAGATTCTGAGTTTATTAGATTCAAATTGAATAAGTTTGGCAAAGATGTAGAAAAACCTTCCTGGGGTAATTCAATCTATAAAGTTACATTTGAGAATAACGAATATCAAAAGAATGGTAATGAATTTCCAACACCTTACGGACAAATGTATACTTTTTGGTTAGAAGATGCTATAGATAACGTTCCTGAATATGTTGTTCCATTTGAAACTTTAAGAAGTTTGGCAGATGAATATGGTATGGAACTAGAATTACAAATGCCATTCAACAAATTTTTTGTTCAAGAAATACCTAAATGGATGAACAAATTCTCACCAAGAATGAGGGAAGGGTTGCAAAGGTCAGATGGTAAATATGGAGTTGAAGGTGATGAAAAAGAGGCTGCTTCTTATTTCTACACTATGTTTGCTTTCCGTAAAGTGAGAGATGTTGCCGAACAATAATTCCGACATTTGTAATGCTTTACTAACCATGTAACATATAGTTAAAATGAATGGGTACAATTTAGGAGATTAAAAAATCAATATATAATTAAGAAACTTTATAATTAAAAGCGTTCATAGATAGATCTTATAGCCTTTACCTGAGGTTCTGTATTCTAAATAGAATATAACGACTGAATCATACGTGAATTAATAATCATTAGAGCATATTACTTATTAAATTTTATTAAAAATGTATATATAAATGCTTTCATAATGCTGTCGTCACCGTCATAGTTTGCGAATTTATGAGCATGGTTGGTGGTAAACCATCCAACCATGCATCCAAATTCTCAACATATTCTAAACTTGCCTTCAGATCTTTGTGGGTTCCCAAAGGTGGAATTGGAAGTGTGGAAAAAAGTAGATTTGAGTCCTTGGAAAGTTGTGTCATCATATCATTTAAAATCAAGTGTTGAGCACGACTTGGTAAATCATTAAACCCTAGATTTTCCATTGCTTCGACTAAACTACTCTCTGAACAGCAAGGAGATATTTCAGGCAAAATAGGTCTACTAGATACACTTTCCCTTTGAGATCTATTATCAACCTCATCATTAACTGGAACAATCGTCGGTTTATCTCCTGTTCCGTCTTCCAAAACTTTTGTATGTGGCAAAGTTCTACTAGAAAAGACAGGTTTAATATTCTGTGACGAAGTGGTTCTGTGAAATTTGCTTAACGAAGAAGCAATTCTTTTAGTGTGTAGGTGATCTAATTCTCGAGCTACTTGACGAATTGATAAATGCGAGTCACGTAATGAATTCGAATCGGTTTCCGTATCAGATTCATCGCTCACAGAAGGAGTTGCAATTACATCATTTGGCATACTAGAACTCATTTTGAAAGAAACACCTAGTTTTTGCAATTTGGAGGTATCATATTTACGAGACACTTCTGCTGGTTTTACATTACCATTTCCAGCACCAAGGACTGGATTTGTGGTCGAAAATCTACGTCTTGGTGCCAAAGTTTCCCTTGCTTCAACTAAATCCGTCCACCATTCATTATCCTTCAACATTGAATTAACATAATCAAGACATATTCTATCACCCTTAACAATAGTATTATAGACTCTAAACTGATCCAGGGACACAACTAATACAGTGGCCTCGATTCTTAATACTTGAAGCAATTTTCTCATTCTTTCGAGTTCTGAGCTTCTATCAACTTCATTTTCAACAAATAATATCACACGAAGTTCATGTGTGTTTTTCCATTCTGGTACGGTAACTAAGATGGCACCTAACTGCAATATTAACGTGTATGTATCAAAGTTGGATGATACCATCGAAGGATTAACACCATCAGAATTCATTAAAGCACACATCTGGATAGGGTATAAGTCAATGATCTTCTTCTTGAGCAATTTAGTCTCATTTTTGTCCGGCAAATTTAAGACCTTGAAGCCATGTGCAATAGCAATATTGGATTGCATCAACGATAAATCTTCAACAATTTCTACCCATTGGCATACCTTTACCTTTTCTTCATTCTTACAAGCATCTGTAGGTAATGGAATATAATCATTTGGAATGTTTAACTTGATAGCGTTAATTTCTGAATCTCTTGTAGATGAAAGCTGACTACCAGAAATGTTTGGGTTCCGTTGCGTAATAACACTAGTTTTCTTTTTATATGACTCTAAATCAAAGAACCCAACCACAGATATATTCGGTTTCATACCACCCAAGCCGGATCCCAGAAAAACATTTCTTATCCCCCATAGTAAAGTTGGACCTGTTCCTACTTGGACAAAAGCTTTAATCCTGGTCATATCTCTAATCTTCACCCATGCTGCTTTTTGTTTCTTCAATTCGTTATATTGTTCCTGAAAATTGTTCGTGACTGTGACATGGCCTAATATATATAAACCACCTTTTTTAAGACTGTTACAAAATCTGATTAGATTCCAGCTTGTACGAGGATTATCTACAAATAACAAAACTTGAGGTCTCCAGTATTTGATATTATCTTGACGTAAACGTAGTAAATACTTTCTAACCTGATGATAAATTAAACTTTGTGAAACATCACCCCAGGGCTTTGGAGGACAGAAGTAATGAATAATTAAGAAAAGCATACCCATAGCTAACATTAAGGCTGATGCGGTAATACCGTCAACAATAACCATTGCAATGATAGATAGCATTGATCCAATGAATGCCGTATATCTATCAAAATATTTAAAAGATGGTCTGAAATTAGGTGCCGCTGCAATCTCCAACAGAAAACAGGCTAAATTCATCACGATAAATGTCATTAAGAATGTCATTGTAACAAATGTCGCTATCTTATTAACATCTGAGAATAAACAAATTTGCGTCAGAATTCCTGTAAATACTAAAGAATAGATTGGCTTTCTACAAAAGATAGACAAACCAGGTAAAATAGTATCTTTAGAAATAGCCTCCAATACGTATGCTGCTCCTACCATACCAACAATTATTGAAAATAAAGATGTTGACATTTCTCCAAGAAAAATCAACCACTGTACCGAACTGACAGATTGAATAACTTGAACTTCAGCGTGCAATGTCTTTCTGGGTATAGAACAGCTCATAGAGATAACAACAACAGTGTAACATAGAAATGTAAAAAGTAATCCCCATAAAGTTCCCTTTGGAATAGATTTTGATGGTTTACGTAGTTCACTTGACATACCGGCTCCAGCAAAGATACCTGCTGTGGCAGGAAAAAATACACCAAACAAACTGTTAAAGGTTTCCTTATACTTTAACAGGGAACCAGCAGCTCCTTTAGTAAAATGGGGGTATAAATTACTGTAAAATGTATTCCACGAAGGACCGGTATACATAATTTTACCTTCAACAAATGGAGTCTGTGCTAATACAGAAACAGGAATTGATACAATTGACAGAACTAAAATGAAAAATAAAAAATTACCTGCTTTAGAGACTGTTTGGGATCCAACTATAGCAATGCAGAAACAGAAAAGTAAAATTAATGTAGCATAAGTAAAAACGTACCAATGGCCTCTTGGTAGAATTGCATATAAAGCCGCTGGTGGTTCCCCTTCCATGGGTTGACCAAAATTATATAGGATTGGCTCCACAATACCAATTGCATTCATACCACTATTGAAAACTTGACCCAGAAAGAAAACTAAACCAATCGATCCACCAAATTCAGGTCCTAAGCACCGCGAAATCATGTAATAAGCACCACCTCCTCTTACCGTACCATTTGTCGAGATCGCAGAGATACTCAAAGTAGTCAAAAGATTGATTAGATAACTTAATAATAATAAACCTAGTGTACAAATAATACCCAATTGTCCTAGAATAAACCCAAATCTTAAGAACATTAAGATGGATAGGACATTTAGCGCTGTAGGAACAAACACACCTCCGTAAGTGCCTAGCTTATGTTTATTAGGGTTATCAGGATCATATTTTGAGGAGACATTTTGACTAATTGGGGTTGCTTGGTAGCTAAAATATGTTGTGCTTTGTCTTCTAGATGATAGCAAGGATGATGATTCATCATGCAATCCAGTTGGTCTATGTGTTCCGGGTATATCAAAAAATTTACTCACCATTAAAGGGATAAAGACAGATAAGTTGTATGTGTTATTTCTATATTTTTATCAAAATGCTGATATTTTTTAGTCAGTTAGTGACCTGAAAGATATATTTTACATGTACTGTTTGTGCTTAAAGAACAATGCGCTTAACAATATATTTCTGTCTTAGCAAACATTTTTTTTTTTTTTACATAATAATCATTTGTTTGTCTATAACGAGACTACAATATATAATTTGTAGAGCAGACTAAAGAGAAGTGCTAGTGTACATTATTATTAGTGTATAAAGTTATAAATCTATATTTTTTTTCCCCACATACACAAGATATCAGTGTTTGGACTTCTTAATTTTCTTAGCTTTAGTCTCCAAGTCATCCCATAGTTGCTCAGCTTCCTCTTCTGTCTCCTCCAAAATTCTTCTCTTTCTCTCAGCTTTTTTACTTTTCTTAGTGTTTTCTATCGTTGGGATAACAATTTCAGTACTGTCCACCAAGCTTACGAAATTCACTTTACTACCAACGTACACTTTGACGAGTAATTTTGTAGAAACAACATCAAAAACACGCACATAACTGTCTAGACCACCTTGTAATAAATATTTGCCCTTGATAACTTTGATGAATGTCGAAGAACCCATAATATCTCCTCTACCAAATTTCCCAAGCATACGACCTTTATCATTAAACTTCATAACATCTTTCTTCATATCTGTAGTTACGAAGGTGAAATCATTAATATCTTCAGACTTTACGTTACCAGTCGAAGTGATGTCCTCTGAAATCATCTCTAAGTGTGATAATGGTTCGCGATTAGGTAATAAATCTAGGTAAGTCATTGGTTTACGACCATGTTGCGTTTTATAAAGTGCCAAGTGGGACCAATGGGTAATTGCAACAAATTGGTAATTTAATTTATCTGAATCTAACTTCTCTGTTGTAGGATTATTTAAGAATTTCAAATCTGTTGGCCAAACTGGAACTCGTAGATCAAGTCTATCGTTTGAAACATTTTTAGCTTCCCAGATTTTTTTAATACTGGAAAAATCAGATTTTAATTCAAATAATTTAATTAAGTTTTCCTCACCACCGACAGCAAATACATAATCCTTGAAGTGCAAATCATTGTCGTATAATTGAGCAAAATCCAATGGTGCTTTAATTTCGTGAGTGGTCTTCTTATTTATCGTGTTTTTCTTAACATCGACCTCAATGATATGGATGAGACCAGATTTTGTAGCAAGCAGATATGTTGATGCGAGATTTGGTAATGGATTCAGACTAACAAAGGAGTCATAAATTTTTGTTCTTTTAGTGGATTTTTCAAAAATTGGTACTAACCTAGTATGGTCAAGTAAACTATCAATTGATGTAGCAATTTCAAAAGTAGTGATATCAAATTTTGGGGATGGAATCTTCTTTGAGGCATCTTTAGATTTCTCTTCAGTATCTTCCGGAGTTTCTTGTTCCTCTTCCTCAGCTTTAAATGGTGATCTGGAAGTGGTCACAAGTTCTAGAGACCCATTGTTTCTAGCAATAAGAAGCTTATCTTGTGATATATGTAGCAACTGATTGATATGACTTTGTGAACCCTGCGCCAGATGACTGTTTACATATAAAGGTTGCACTGCTGTTTGTACAGAGGTATCGGTGCCTATATTACATATAATCTCCTTCAGGGAGCCATTATCGGTGCAACTGACCAACAATCTCATTCTTTATTCGGTGATCTACCTAGGTTTCCACTACTACATTATACATACTATATGATACTTTCTTTAAAGCTCATCGCTTAAAAAGAATAAAAAAATTTTCAGTTTACCCGCACTAACTTAACATATCAGAGTATTAGTGTTGAAGAGAAGAGTAAATACCGTGGGAGATGTAGAGAGAAGTGGTACTCTTAAGCCTTACAGTCCTTGAGTTGCTGTCTAAGAAAGGTACTTTACCAATTGAATATAAAATTTAGGCTATGTCAAGGGCAGTTATATGAGTCCTCCCAGGCAATTCTGGGATAAATTGATTTAACAACGAACGAGTCTTCACAATTAGTATGAATGTGGATCGGTTATATATTATATATGTAAAACAGCATCATGTACTCATTTTGTTCAGATTGGTTACCTTTAAACTCTTGCAACGTTATAGTTACTTCATAAAGCCGCAGGTGAGAAACAACGAAAACAAAAGAAGTTTTACTCAACAAACACATCAATTTGAGAAGCAACAACATAATAAACGCGAAGGTATGAGTAGTACTAAAGAGATGAATGACAACAAGGTGGATCACTTGTCTGAAGATGATTACAATGAGGAGGAGGACGAGGATTTCGATCCCACAAAAGTCGCAGTGGAGCCACAAGGGTCAGATGAAGATGACGATTATAAGGAAGATAATGAAAAGGACAATGTAATTAGCGCTAATTACTCACACATAGAGAGTGAAGAAGGTGGTTTGGTCAAGACAAGGCGAGCTAGGAAGTTAGATGACGAACTCAGTAAAAGAAACAAATATGAGACCTTACAAGAATCTAAGGTATCTGGAAATGTTAATAGTATTTGGGAAGAAATGAAACATGAAAGTGAAAAACGGTTATCTAGTAGTAGAGGGACTAACGGATCTGTACTATCTGATGAGAACTCATTAGATCATACAGATGGCCTTCAAGAAGAAAAAATATTGATTGAAAGGTCATATAAATTCGCAGGTGAAATAGTTCATGAAAAGAAAATTGTTTCGAAATATAGTGCAGAGGGGCAAGAATACCTGAAGAATATAAAGTTCCAGAAAGGAAAAGAGAAGGAGAAAGATACCGATACTAAAAATGCCAACATCGATGAGGTAATACGACAAGGTAAAATAACTAAAGACCCTAGAACAAATCTGCGAAGACCTTTGAAAAGGCCTCCCATACTGGAACAAATTATTGCAGGAGCTTTAAAACCAAAATTGACAACACTGGAAAAATCAAAGTTAGACTGGGTTAACTATGTTGACAAAGAGGGTATAACGAACGAATTGGTATTGCACAACAAAGATGGTTACTTAGCCAAACAAGATTTCCTTGACCGTGTTGAGTCTAAGAAGGACCTAAAATACAAAGAGTTTAGGAAGAAACAACTAACATTACAGTTTCAAGAGCAACAGCATTAACTGTCACATTTTATATATATTTGTTATATAGTTAATTACTGAATCGTGTTTAATGATTATTTCTGAAAATTTTTTTATTTTCTTTCGGAAAACGAAAAAGTATATAAACGGGATGAGTTCGCCACTTTATGAAAGAAGTTTACTTCTTTCTTTTATTACTTGTTACAATTTTTCTTTGATTCTTTTTTAAAAAGACCAAATCTCTTTGCCTTTTGGCTTAGATCAAGTGTAGTATCTGTTCTTTTCAGTGTAACAACTGAAATGACCTCAATGAGGTTCATTACCTTTTATTTTGTTACAAACACATTTTTTGGAAACTATTGAATAAAACGTTTTCTATTTGCTGTTTCTTTTACGGAAGATATTAGCATTAGAAAACAGGATGTTGAGAGACTATAATGATATATTTATCGTCTTTATGGCTTGCCATGGAGGATGAGTCAAGTTTTAATTTGAACATTTGGAGATTTTTTATTGAATTACTATATTACGGTCGCTGTCGAGAATTTTGTACGATGGAGCTCCTTTGTGAGATTATATTGTTTTCTGATGGCGTATTTTTTTTAACTTTAGGAGACTTAATGAAAAAAGGTTGAGTTGATTTTTTCAAGAGCTGTTGTTTGAATTTATTTGTTGAGTTGGGTTTATCTTTGTAACTGGTTTGTCTTCTTTATGAAGAATGTAATAGGATAAGCTTGCTTATTCCCCAGTTACGCTCATAATGGATATCCTGATTCGTTTGGCAAATATTTTGAATAATAGTTTCCTGAAATTATTTTTGCACAATTTTTCGTCGTTTTGTTTCTGTTTGAGGGTTTTAAAAAAGAAACTATTGGTTGAGATTATGATTGATCGGGAGCTTCGTCTTTGAGGGAGTCAAATCCTGTGCAAAATTTTTCAACTTTGATTTTAGTTTTATGATAAAAATTGAAGAATGTTCGTCCAAGATTGAAATTTGAATCATTTTGATATTTTATTGAGTTATAGTTAGAAATTATCGTGATCCCTGCACATTTATGGTTTCAATTTATTTTGATTTCAGTTTTTTTGATCACTTGATGAGTCTTTTATCTCTTCATCCATCTTTTTTTTTTTTTTTCTAATATACATTGAATGAGTTCATTCGTGTGTTTTAGATGTGTCTAAAAAAAATATTGAAATTATTCATTAAAAATTATTTATTTACTATATAAATGCAGCAATGGGGATAGTGATAATCCGTCCTTTCTTTTTTTCAAAAAAATTGCGAAATCACGACTATAAAGTGTTCTTTTGGTACGATGGCTGTGTTTAACGCCATTATGATACATTTTACCTTCCGTTAATAAAAATTCCTTGAAAGAATTGGAACTACTCATTAATTCAATGTACCATTCTTCATTGAATTTTGTAAATTGCTTTATGTTACTAACCACGGCTTCATCTGCATTATCAAATACAACAGAACCAGAAACGTAACGACAATGCGCCATTTGTTTCATAATAGAGTTTAGTAATTTAAAAGAGACAAAAAATGATTTGAAATTGTCGAAGGTAGAAGAAATTAACGGTTGCCATAATTTAATCTCATCACCTGTTAAATTATCCACATCCTGTAGAAATGAAATGATTAGGTGATATGCGCTAGAAAAATATTGAAAATTTTTCTTCTCTTTCGAAGATGTTATTATTGATTTGACCTCTATTAAGGATGTGATAAGATCCATTTTTAAAGCTGAAGCAGAGTATGCTAGGTGCTCTAGAAGAATATCAATAAATTCCAGTAAAGGTTTTGCAATTGATTTTAATAATTCGACAGTTAGTCTGTCTATTAGGGATTGTTTCCCTGTAATTATATCTTTTTTGGTATTTTTAGTAAGTGGCATATAAATTGTTGGTAAGTTTTGTTGATTTTAATTTTTGGTTGGAGTTATAGTCAGACATTTTGATTATTATTATTATTGATTATTATTGTACTATTTTTAAAAATGATTTGACTTGGGGTTTTATTTTTTATTTAAACGGAATATAACAGCAAGATCAGTTAGAGATTACTCTCTTTATATATATATTTATTTTATCTACGATGAGTAATCGGCGATCTGAAGCGTTTCTTTTTTCGGGTGACACATATTTTTCTGTGTGAGTCATGAAAGGTAAAAAACCGCAATTTTGACTGAAGACAGAAACACTACAATGCCACAGTAGGTAATAAAGACATAATAAGGAAGTGTTACACCCCAAACACCTTATTATTGATTTGTGAAATGCATTGAATCGAGCCATCAGTTAAGAGATTTTAACCTTATGAGAAGTGTAACGTTTTCTAATTAGATTGATATCCATTTCGCCGGGTGGTACCACCAACTTGATTAGAGACTATCTATTTAACTAGAGAAAGCATAATGAATCGGTAGTGTTGCCCAATTTACCATCAGGTCACATTTATTGCTTTTTCCAACGTTGTATCTGGAGAATCTGAAGATAACATGGCCTGGTATCCCTGCCCTTTACAGATATCAATTACTCCAACAAGCCCACTTTCATTGACTCCTCCTCTTTTGTCTCTTCGGCAGGATATACGACCTGAATACAAAAGGAGAGAAAAAGAAACCTTACAACAGTATCTCATTAGTTACTGTTCATGATAGTACGCTCTGTTCCAACCTTAACGACGTATATCAGTCAAAATCGGCTTTTCAATACGCCTATCGGATCTCGCTTGCCTTGGCGGGGCACTGAAAAAGTCGCAGAAAAAGATTGTTTCGCGAAGCCAAAGGAGATAATAGAAGCGGAGATATGCACTGTTGATTGTGAGGAGATTTGACATATTTCGAGAGTAATAACTGGAAGGGAGGAAACCTTTAGGGACGGTATATAAGGACACCTCACCATATTTCTGGGCTATGTTGAGATTGACAACGGGGGTATCAATACGACATTACTACAATATAATATAATATAACATGCTAGAATATAAAGGCATCTTTAGAGAAGAATATTTTGAAAATCACGGTTCTTGCTCGAAGAAAAATCCACAAATTACTTTACTAGAACAATTCAACAACTCCATATACGAATTTGCAAGCGGCAACTTAAATTTTATCGAGAATAATATGAATGCTGTCGTCGAAGATAACTTAGGGATCTCGTTAACGAATACTAACGAATATGACTCAAGTGTCTTTGAGTCTGCTATGTCTGTAGATTCATTTTCGTCATGTCATTCACAGACACATATACAAAAAGGTAAGCAACCTGTTCCCAAGGGAACTGAAAACTTTTTTGACGATCAGGAACCCTGTAGTTCTCTTGAAAAAATTGAATATAGATTTCCTGAACAGGCTGAACTAAAAGATTTTACACTGACACATCAAATTGGTGAAGGTGCATTTTCAAAAGTGTTCAAGGCTATTCCTAATGCCACTGGAGACAAATTTGAATATTTCAATAAATATCCGTTAGTAGCTATTAAAGTACTAATGAAAAATGAATGTCTTACAAATACTTCAAACAAGAAAATAAAAAAGACTAATAAAAAAACTCTTTTGAATGAAGTTGAGATCTATAGTAAAGTATCTCAACATAATCCTAATATAACAAAATTTTTAGATTTTCAAGAAACGGATTCTTATTATTTTATTATTCAGGAATACGTAAAAGGTGGTGATTTATATGAACGAATAATTGAATATTCTAGTTTCACTGAAGATCTATGTCGTCACATAATAACGCAATTGGCTCACGCAGTAAAGACTTTACATGATAATGGCATTATTCATAGAGATATAAAACCAGAAAATTTATTATTTGAACCAATAACTAAAAAAATGGCTTATGGTACCAAAGCGACATATGATGATAATGGGAAATTAAGTGAAGGTATGTTCCAAAAAGAAATCGGCGGTGCTGGCATCGGCAAGATTAAACTAACAGATTTCGGCCTATCTACACATATCTATTCTAAACATGATAAATTTAAACCATGTGGTACTGTAGGATATGTGGCACCGGAAGTAATTAAACTAATAGATGAAACAGAAGAAGATGAAGAAGGAAGAAGACATTACGATCAACAAGTCGATATGTGGGCAATTGGGTGTCTACTTTATATCTTACTATGTGGGTTCCCACCTTTTTACGGTGAGGATCCATATGAAATCAGTACTAAAGTCTGTAAAGGACAGTATAAATTTTTGGAACCATGGTGGAGTAATGTAAGCTCGGGAGCTAAAAGATGTGTTAGAAATTTACTTAGAGTTGATCCAAAGAAGAGATATACTATCAATGAATTGTTAGATGATCCATGGTTAAATCATTATGATTGCGATAGATTGGTAAAGGTTAATACACTCTATTCAGGGACGCACCAAAATAAAATGAGAAAAATTTTACAAAGAGCTAATACGAAGTAAGCTGGACTGCTTCTATATATAAATATTCTTTTTTTTTTACCAATGTATCACTGCAAACATATAAATTAATTAACTTCATAGATAGATATACACATTATAATTTTTTTCGTTTAGAAACACGTTTTCTTTAATAATTGGATATTAAATAAAAACGCTTAGCGCTAGAGAAAAAAAAGGGGATCAAATATTAATATCACTGTCATAAAGAAGGTCTAAAGTGTTTCATTTACTAAGAGCTTCCTTAGACATACATAATGGAGGCAATATTCGGAACTGGTACCATGTCGACTGAGTACAAGAGAATTAATTATGATCCACAGTTTAAACCAGTTCAAAATATTTACGAAGACAGACTGAGACAATTTATTGACAGGCGCGGAGATTATCATGATTTAAATCTGCCAAAATTTTACGATAAGGAGAGAATTTCTTTGGATCAAGACCATGTTAAAGTGTACTGGTACCAAGTTCCCTTCGAAAAGGGAACCTCCCCAGTTTCAAAGGACAAGAGACCATCATGGAAGTCAATTATTGAGGCTGATAAAAAGGGTGAATTGGAGTTCAAAGAAGCTGAAAAAGGTCAGCCTTTTGGTCCAAGTTGGTCAACGACGTGGTTCAAAGTTAAACTAAATATACCACATCATTGGGCTACATTGGATGAACAATTGATATTTGATTGGAATTGTAATAACGAGGGTGTGGTCATCGATCCAGCAACATTAATTCCTGCAACAGCTTTTTCAGGTGGTGAGAGAACTGAGTATTTATTACCCAAAAACGCAAAAGATGGCGAGTATTTCTTTTATATCGAGACTGGTAATAATGGTATGTTTGGGGTAGGTGCAGGTTCAACTATCAATCCACCAGACGATAATAGATATTTCCATCTGGATAAAGCTGATATTGTGTTACCAGATTGGGAAGCACGTGCATTGCGTATTGAATTTTGGATGTTAGGTGACGCCGCTCGAGAATTACCTAATGATACATGGCAGAAACATAAAGCCAGAAGTATTGCTAACGAGGTTATGAATATTTTTGATCCTAATGATAGATCAAGTGTCTCTAAATGTCGTAAATTTTTGCAAGAAGAATATTTTGACAAATTTGTCGATGATAGAGCTGTATATTTTGAAGGTGATAAGTCTCAATTAACCACTGTTTATGGTATTGGTAACTGTCATATTGATACCGCTTGGTTATGGCCATTTGCTGAAACAAGAAGAAAGATTGTTAGATCGTGGTCATCTCAATGTACTCTCATGGATGAATTCCCAGAATACCAATTTGTAGCATCACAAGCCCAACAATTTAAATGGCTTTTAGAAGATCATCCTGATTTTTTCAACAAAGTTTTAATTCCAAAAGTTCAACAATCACAATTCTTTCCAATTGGTGGTTCTTGGGTCGAAAATGATACAAATATCCCTTCTGGTGAATCATTAGCTAGACAGTTTTTCTTTGGTCAGAGATTTTTCCTAAAATATTTTGGTCTAAAGTCGGAAGTTTTCTGGTTACCAGACACATTTGGATATTCTTCACAAATTCCACAATTATGTCGGTTATCCGGTTTAAATAATTTCTTGACTCAGAAGCTATCCTGGAATAATATCAATAGCTTCCCACACTCCACGTTTAATTGGGCAGGTATTGATGGAACACAAGTCTTGACTCATATGCCACCTGGAAACACATATACAGCAGATGCTCATTTTGGAGACGTTATGCGTTCTGCAAAACAAAATAAGTCAAGCGAATTTTACCAATCTGGTTTGATGTTGTACGGTAAAGGTGATGGTGGGGGTGGTCCAACCCGTGAAATGTTAGAAAAGATGAGACGTATTAGATCGATGAGTAATAAGAATGGTAATGTGATTCCAAAACTAGAAGTTGGCACCACAGTCGATGAATTTTACCAAGATATCTTAGCAAATACTGACAACGGCAATAATTTACCAACTTGGAACGGTGAATTATACTTTGAATTTCATAGAGGTACCTACACAACGCAAGCACAAACTAAGAGAGCGATGAGGACATCAGAAATCAAAATTCATGATTTAGAATGGTTGGCAACAAAAGCTTCTATTTTGTACCCAGATGAGTATATATATCCAGCAAATAAAATTAACGATTTGTGGGAAAATATATTATTATGTCAATTTCACGATGTTTTACCAGGTTCTTGTATTGAAATGGTATATAAGTATGAAGCCGTTCCAACTCTACATGAAGTCATCAAGGAATGTGATCATATGATTAATGACGTTATTTCTTTCTTTATTTTCAAAAACAAAAACAGTCAATCTGAATCGATTAGTACGCTAACTTGGTTAAACAAAGATGACCAACGTATTATGAAAAATACACAGGTAGTGGTCAAGGAAAGTGAAAGTGAGATAATCCTATCAAATAATGAACTAAAAGTTACTGTTGACAAAACGATAGGTACCATCACAAGTATATTTGATTTAGAAAACAAAACAGAGTTTATCGATACCAAAAATGGTAAAAATAAACATGGTGCTAATCTTTTTGTTTTGTTTGATGATAAACCATTAAGTTGGCAAGCGTGGGATACCGAGCTTTACTCAGTCAATCAATTCAGATATCTATTGGATGTTGAGAAGGTTCATGTTATTTGTGACGATGGTGATAAATGTGTAGTCGAAGTCATCGTAAATGTTTCTGACGATTGCCAAATAAAGTCACAAATTTCATTAGATAGATCGAGACCAGAACATAAGAAGAGAAGTAAAATTGATATCACTACTTCAGTTGTCAATTGGAATGCAAGAAATAAGTTCTTGAAGGTTGAATTCCCTGTTAATATCCGCAATGACTATGCATCTTACGAAACACAATTTGGTATTACCAAGAGACCTACCCATTACAACACCTCATGGGACACTGCTAAGTTTGAAGTGTGTCATCACAAATTTGCTGATTATTCTGAATATACAAAGGGTGTATCTATTCTCAATGATTGTAAATATGGGTTCTCTACTCATGGTAACTTGATGAGATTATCGCTTTTGCGTTCTTCAAAGGCACCAGATGCACATGCTGATATGGGCTCACATGAAATCAAATATGCGATCTATCCACATATGGGAGGACTATCATCTGATACTGTTAAATTAGCCTATGAATTCAATTATCATGATAAGTATTACATTCCAAAGAATATTCTTCAACCATTTAATGATATTATCGATATATTTGGGGATGATAACGTCATTTTGTCGAATATGAAGAGAGGTGAAGATGATATATCAATCAATTCTAATTATGCCATTAAATCAACTGAAGATAAAACCGTCATCATTAGAGTGTATGAATCGTTAGGTGGGGAGTCTCGTGCAACTATCTCGACATCGCTACCATTGAAACAAGTTTTAAAGATTGACAATTTGGAATTGGGCACTTTGGACGAGATTAAGTTTGAATCGGACGCTTCTAATAGCAAATTTAATCATTTTCCTATTTCCTTAAGACCTTTCGAAATATCGTCTTATAAACTAATCTATGAATGAATTTGATTTTATCCTCTCTTATGAAGAAAAGCAATATAAAAAAAGATGAAAAAAAATGTTGTGCCACCTCTTCACGTTAAATATATCTTATTTAAAAGTTTTATACTTTGTAAGTTCAATCATATCTTATATGTCTTATTGGCTTTTAAGATGTATTCTAAAAGCTATGAATTGTTTCAGCCTTTGCTTTATTATTATGGATCCGGAAAAAAATAAATCGGTTAACTGAAAATTTAATGAATTAAGGAACGTACGGCATGGCATATACTGTTAAGATAGATTGGTATTCATAAAGGCTCTTCAAGGATACTGCTATTAATTTTATTTAATCATCATGAGTTTGATATCGAATCTAAATAAACACATAAAATTTTTGGAAAGACACTTATCACTATTACCAGGAAGCCAGCAAGGAAATGACGTGAATAAAATGGCCATTGTATTTTACGCAATCGAATCGTTATGTGCCCTTGATGAAGATGTAGTTAGTGAATATAAGAGCAGCAAAGACTGGCTTTATAAACATTATGTATCAGTGCAAACTGGTATTGGAAAGAAAGAGATTTTGTCAGGGTTTATGGGATCGTTGTTTCTAGATATTCCCAGTCGCATAACAATAAGTTTACCAAACACTCTATTTGCACTACTAACGCTATTAGTTCTTGAAGATAAAGAATTTTTTGACAAAATTATGGATAAAGATAGTTTATGTAGATTTATCAGCAGATGTCAATTACCAGAAATAGGTGCGTTTGTATCAGTGTTGGATTACAATAGTGGACAACCGTCAAAAGTAGATGCACATGATCTACGATTTTGTTATATTGCAGTTTCAATTTTGTATATACTAGGTTGCAGATCTGAAGAGGATTTTAATGAATACATAAATGTAGACAAGTTATTGAATTTCATCAAAGCCCAGGAGTGTGACGTTGGAGGATTTGGTAAATACGGTGAAGCACATGCCGGTTATACATCTTGTGCATTATCAGCTTTATCACTACTGGGTAAATTGGATATACTAACTGAGGATTCAAAGGAAAGGACTATTGAGTGGTTGTTGCAAAGACAAGTCTCTAACCAAGGTTGTCTGAAACTGCAAGATATTGTTAATGAAACTTATGATGTGGCAGATAACGGTGGATTTCAAGGTAGGGAAAACAAGTATGCAGATACTTGCTATGCGTTTTGGTGTTTGAATTCTTTGCAAATATTAACGCCAGATTGGAAGACATTGTGTGACACAGATTTAGTAAAAACATATATATTAGAGAGAACACAAAGCTCACTCACAGGTGGATTCAAGAAAAACGATGAAGATGACCCAGATCTATATCATACTTGTTTAGGTATCGCAGCATTGAAATTAATTGATGAAAAGTTTGACGGTGTTTTGTGTATACCTAGGAAAGTTTCAGATAAATTTGGTTTATAAACAATGTTTTACAATCAAATAAAAAAGAATAAGCAAGTACTTATATGTATATATCTAGGATTTTCTTTCTATAATTCATTCAATTCGTGATTTGCTCCTTCTAAATACTTCAAAATTTCTGACAGAGAAAGCAAATAAATATCCGGATTTAGTTGGTTAGCATTATCAGGTATACACATGGTGACGATCTCTTTGCATTCAGGTTTCAACCATTGAGAGATGAATGATATAGGTCTTCTCTCAATCGTGGCCTGAGTGCTTTTGACGTTGTCGAATTTACTATTGAGAACTCCTACATTTATCTCCTTAAGATTACAATTTAGTCCCGTCCCTGTGAATTTGGTGTAGGCTTCCTTGATGGACCAGTAATATGCAAACAATTCTTTCTGCTCACTAAGAGGACACCTTTTTAGACAATCATATTCACTAGCATCAAATATATCCTTACAAAGATTTATATCATTGGCATCCGATAAATCTTCAATCGATGCAATATCAATACCAAACTCTTGATGAATTTCAGCAGCATGTTTACTTATACACATCACAACATGCTGGTTACCGTTAGACATGCTGAATGCAACGCCTGGGGAATTCAAAAGGAAGGGTTTACCATACTTCCCAACATCGAATTCAAGCTCAGCGAGGCCCTTCCCAGTAGCCAATGCGCAACCAAATTGTTGTAGCAACTTGTTGCATAAAGCTTTAACTCTATCTGCTTGGTTTTTCTTCTTAAGAACTTGGGCCTGCCAGCTTAGGGACAGTAATCTCATTGCACCTTCGAAACGGAAATCATCGTGTAAATCGCATGTTCTCAAGTCCACAACAAAAATCGAGCTCCAATCTTCTTTACTGTTCACTCTATTTAATAATACGTTCATAAATGACTTCGACGTTCTTTGTAATATGACTAACAAATTTCACCTCTTTATGACTTTATGATTCGAAAACCTCTTGACGGGCCGAATTCGGAAATAAAGGAAAGTTGATAATATGGAGTATTAAACATTAACCATTTCAAGTTCAAACTATATAACAGTAAAGGTCCATCAGAGAGAAATCGATTGTATATATTGCACAAAAGGCAACTAGAATGAGTAAGGAAATATCTGAAAGTAGGAAAGAATTATTTCAATCTGCTGTATCATTCCTTGCCGATTCATCAGTGGGTGATGCTCCACTCGCAAAGAAAATCGAGTTCCTGCAACAGAAGGGTTTGAATCAAACTGAAATTGAATTGGCTTTGAAGCAATCTAGTGAGCAGCGTTTACATACGAATGCAAATGAAGTCTCTAGCAATAAAAACGATGGGAGCCAAAAAGCATATGACTACATGTACGAAGCAGTTCCACCACCTCTCCCTCAACGAGATTGGAAAGATTACTTTATAATGGCAACTGCGACAGCTGGCCTTTTTTATGGATTGTATGAGGTTACGAGAAGATACGTGGTACCAAATATCCTACCCGAATCCAAAACCAAATTGGAACAGGACAAAGATGAAATCAAGACTCAGTTTGATAAGGTTGACAAGATACTAAATACTATTGAACAAGAGCAAACTGATTTTAGGGAGAATGAGAAACAAAAACTCAATGAATTGGACAATACCATCGCCCAGTTGCAAACTACACTACAAGAAACGACAAGAACAAGGGAGAAAATGGAGAATGACTTCAAAATGTTGAAGCTAGAGATATCTAATTTACAAAGTTCGTTAGATACTTTCACTTCTAACAATGGTACTATTAGAGATCTGGATCAAATAAGTAAAGAGATAGTTTCATTGAAAAATTTGATCAAAAATTCTAGTATTTCAGTCGATTCTAAGCCATCAGAAAATCCCTCCGATAGTAGCACTGTATCTAACATTAATACCAATTCCAAGACTAACGTAAACAGGATTACATCGCCGATTGGTAAAATCCCAGGTGTAGAAGCAATTCCATCTGCTGCAGAGTTACTAGCAAAAATGAATTTTGATAATACTATCACAGATTCAGTAGCAGAGGAGGTACCTGCATGGCAGAAGGCAAGAGATGATACAAGAGCCAAAACTAACTCTCCGTTAGCTGATGGCAAGCCCGATCATCAAGACATTCCTAGCTGGCAAAAGGCCATGGAAAACGAGGCAGCCAGTGAAGATAAGGATTAGATATGGTCAATCGATACGCTTGTTTAATATCTATTTATATAAACATCATATAGCATGTCATATCTCAGTTTCAGACTATTCTTGATTACTATCACTAAAAACGTTGTGCGTTTTTTCTGAGGTCCGAAATATTTTTATAGCAAACAAATTTCAAACTGAAGGTGTTTAATAAAGTGCAAAATTTGGCTTGATAAATTAGCAGATCAAAGCAATTGCTTACTTTTGCTAATCACAGTTGAGTAGTCGGGAGATATGACAATTTCAATTCAAAATGAATCCTTTTATAATCTAGTTATTAGATGTGTGGAGAGACAAATAGTAGTTGCCGATTTTTTGAATCTCTATAAGGAATTCTATAATGAAAAGTTCTCTTCAAATATCGAGAATGAGGACTCTGAAAATGGTACAAACAATAGACTTGAAATTTCCAATTACTTATCCGACGATTGCATTAAATTATTAAACTCTGGCAAGTCACTGCTCATTGCTGAGTACCTTGTTGAAATCCTTTTTGTCAGTTATAACTCTGATCTGATTAAGTCATTTATGCCTAAATTGAACTTGGTTAACGATCAAATGATTCTAGTCCATTTCTTTTCCAAAGCATGTATACATTTTGCCAAACTAGACGACAATATAATAATTGACGAGCTTAACAAAGACCTACCAACCACAATCGTACCCAGTATCTTTGATATTGATACTGAAACTGCAAGTGACAATCTTATCGTTTCTATGTTTAAATTTCTGCAGGCTGTACTAAAGTTTTCACCTAATCCTATAGTTATATCAGCAATAAGTGGTGCACATGTCCCTCTTACAAGACTTTCAGAAATTAACAAATTACTGTATAGAAGAATATCTCAACTAGTTGACTCAAAATTGATTTTTAAAGATACGGATAATGTACGAAAGGATTCTACGCATGAGTTTATCAGTTCGCCATCGATTACGTCGCCACAATTCATACCTAGTCCATTATCGATGATGAAGACACCTGTATTAACATCAGGTGGTACATCAGCGAAATATAAGGACCTGAAATTACTCCGCTATTATAAGAACATATGGCTGAATAATAAGATAATAAACTGGGAGTGCATCGATTCTGATTTTTTATCTAGATATGCCTCTATATCGTCATCCATCTTCCAAGAAAATGTTGATAGCCCCCAAAATCCAGACTCCTTATTAACAGATTTGGTTGAAACATCATTTACTTGTTTTGCTCAGTTTGTAAGCAATAAACAATACCATCAGACGAATAGCAATTTAAATTTACTAGAAAGACAATGGATAATATTTATCACAAAACATTTACCGATCTTAATCCATGAACATTCATCAAGAAACCCTACAATTGTATCCAGTGCCTTAGAAAAGATAGATACAAAAGTTATCAAGGCTATTAGAGCATACTATTCGGAAAAAGATGATTTGAGAAATAGAAATGAGGATCTGTTTGATGATTATCCGACAACAAGTTTAGATATAAGGCATGATTTTATTAAATCGTTAATTATGTTGGGATTACAGCCTCCAAATTTTATCAATGAATTCTTAAGGGAAGATCAAATGGTAGATCCAAAGTCGCTGATAACTACAGATAGTTTAATTATAATGACACCACAAGGTATTGAAGAAGTTGTCAATGATATTTCATTATTTGTTACGAATTCATTAAGTACACTAGAGTTACAAACTATAAATAATCCTTCTAATGGTTCATATAATGGATTATATCAGACATTGACTAATTTTGAGACTGTCTCACCAACAAAACAAAAAGAGCTATCAAAAGAAATCTTCAAGGTTTTGACTAATTCTATTGATAAATCAAACCACACTTTTATAATTAAAATTTGTGCCTTATTGACATTTAACTTTGCACACTCTTTCACTTCTATTATATCATTTTGTGGACCGACAGCATTTACAGAAACTTTAATGAAATTTATCGATGTGTCTTGGCCTGAGTCTATCGTCAATAAAAAAGATGATACTGATGATACAGAAGAGGTAACGAATACTTCATTATCGTTTAGTTGGGCACTTTTATTATTAATTAATATGGTTGAAACATACAATGTATCCCTAGTAGATGTCGCTTTGTTATCAGGTAATCTGAACTTGGAAAACTCATTCTGTATTAAGTTTATAAGTACGCTATCTGATATTCCAGATGATTACACAATCGATGAAAAAAATGCGAAGGATCCACAAATCCAAAATAAGTCCCATAAGTTAATTCAAGGCTGGCTTTCAGATTTATTTGTTAATGGATCTATATCAGACCAAATGATGAAGAATACTGATTCTAGACAATTAGCAACTATCATCCCATATATTTTTAAACAAGTAATGTTGGCTTTGGAGATTGACGCTATTTCTAATATGAATAACATAAATGGTGGGGTTGAATATTTTTTACAACCATTTATGGTATCTGGTTTGATTAAAATTGTTTACTGGGTTGAAGATTATTTACTATATTTGAAAAGTGAGGATGGTAAGGATGAATTAATTGAAAAGGTGTTTATAATCCTAAATGCAATTCTCAATCCCAACACATTGAATGAAGATTCACAAATATTTCATAATGCAGTTCTAAGAATAAACGCTGTTAAAATCCTAAAAATTTTGAGAAAATATCGTGTCCAAACGCAATCTAATTATGGTGTGTACTCATCTAATGTGCAAGAGAAACCAGTTTTAGAAGCATTAATCAATAAAATTATCTCTGTGTTAAATCTTTCTCCAGTGTATTTTCTTGACCCAAGAATTATAAGTTCAGAAAATATGTATTCTCAACAAAAGCCATTGGGTTATGACAAATTTTTGGTATTAAATGAAAATCCGATAAATAAAATTATGACAAATCAAATTAACTCATTTTGGAATTTACACAGCAGCACATATTATAATTTAGACTACTTGCGTGAAGTCATCATGTTTGTTACACCAAGAAACTTTTTATTTGATGTGTTACAAACGCTAGACTACAAGTTAACTACATATGGGGTCCCTGCAGCAAGAAATAAAATGGCATCTGTAGAATCAGAACATGTGCTTGATTATTTTTTCTACTTTTTGGTATTGTTTGACTGTGTGTCTCAAATTGACGCTACAAGAATGATCCAGTTATTTGAGAATGAAAGCGTTAGTACCAACACCCCAGATGATTCTTCAGAAAAAATTGAATTCAAACTGGAAAATAATGAAGAAACGAATATAAAGGCTGAAGATGAAATACAGCCAAAGCAAGAAACAACAATAGCGGATGATGATTTGGATATGTTATTTGGTGAAAACGAAACGAGCACTCATATTCCAGAAGAAGACCTACAGGTCATTGATGTCGAAAAAGACGTTAGGAAATATGACGAAATTGCTGCTTTGAAAAGAGACTCCTTTGGTATTCTTCTACATGAACAGAAGCTTTTGCAGCAAATGGCCTTCAATAATAATAAATTATCAAAAGAAGAATATGATAAAATTTGTAAATATCATCATAAATATTTGCATATGTTAAAATCATGTGTATTTTAATTACTATGTTATATATGTACATATGTAGCAAAACACATTATAAATATTATTTTTAGTGGTATTCAACCGATCTAAAATTATTAAAACCCGTACAAAGATAAATTAACATATAAATGCTATGCTTTTTGCTCGCGTAACCTTAATTCCTCCACTTTCTCAGTTGCTTCGATTGTTTTTACATTATTTTCTTGAGTTTTACCTTCCATGACAACTTGTTGCACCTGTTCTTTTTGTTTGGCCCTATCTCTCATTCTTTCTTCAATAGTATCCCTGACCAGTAATCTATATACAGTGACCTGTCTTGTTTGACCTAATCTATGTGCTCTATCCATAGCTTGAGAATCAATCGTTGGATTCCAATCAGAATCATAAAAGATGACCGTATCTGCTGCTGTTAAATTGATACCAAGCCCACCAGCTCTTGTACTTAAAAGGAAAATGAATATTTCAGGTTTCGTTTGCCAATCATGAACCAAATCACGACGGTCTTCCAGCTTAGAGGAACCATCCAGTCTAATATGATTATATTGCCTATATGTCAAATATTCCTCCATTAAATCCATCATTTTAGTCATTTGGAAATAAATTAAAACTCTGTGACCTTCAACCTTTAATGTAGTTAGCAGCTCATCCAGTTTCTTTAATTTTGCGGACTCCGTTATAAACCTATCCATGGATGGCATAGATATGTTAGATGAAAATTGCTTATTAAATGGTTCTGGGAATAGATTTGTTTTTGGGAAATTCTCAATTGGAATATTTCTGTGTACAAGCATATTAAATTGTGTTGTTGATGGAATATCAGAGAATGCTTGGGAAATGGTTGGATCGAACAGTTCATTATTGATTTTATTTGTGAAATTACTTGACCCTAATACCTGGATATTAATTGGTGTTGCTAAAGCCGCTGGGTGATAGCTTCTGTGTAACGAATTCATGTACTCCCGTTCAAAAACTTCTTGCCTGATATTCAACAGAGAATTCAGTACATTGTCTGTGGTTTCTCTTGACAGTTTAGACAAGTCGGAAGTCTTGTCTGTTATTATTAGATTATCTCGGAAATCATTATACTTCTTCGATGCACTATTAATATCTTCTAATTCTATAGCTCTTAATAACAGAGGCATCTGATATAATTTTGAAAAGTAATGTAAAGGTAGTCCTGTTAACCTTGCCAAATCACGACATAGCTCAGGATTGTTGAGTGGATTGTATATGTTCATGGTATGATTGAGCAATTTACTTAACGTGTCAACCTTATTTTGGCAATTCGGTAATATCAGATCGTTATAAATTAGTCTTGGGAGATAATACGTTATTGGATTTTGTGTTGAGTACATCATATCTTCCCAATTAGTGTAGTTATTAGTATTAGAACTGTTCGTCATAATGCCATTAGCTAAACCAATATTAGAACCAATACCATTCAGGAAAAGCGATTTGTTGATTCCACCATTGTTATTATTAGAATTGTTGAAATTTGAAATATTCACACCACTATTGTTAATACTATTACTTATAGTTGTTGAACCATTAGTACCAGATGAATTTTTTGTAATTGAGCTAACTTTACCAAAATTCACGAAAGAGAATGGTGATTCGATATCTGCTCTTTCAAATAAATCAGGATGGTTACAAACTTTTCTGAACTGCATGACGGTGTTAATTAAATTCTGATCACCTGTGAAATCGTCATTCCCAGCAGCATTCTCGATAGCATCATAGCTTGATGAGACTTGAGATCTTAATACCTGATATAATTTTGCTTGTCTTCTTGTTAGATCACAAAGAACATCGATTTCAATTTTGTCACCTAATTCTGATTGGACATTCTTTTTGATACGTCTTAACATGAATGGTTTCAGAATCATATGTAAACGTCTAAGTTGTTGTTGATTTAATTTTGTATTTGCTTCTGCATGTGATTCAATATCCTTTGAAAACCATTCACTGAATTCATCATGGGAATCGAATAGGGAAGGCATAATGAAATGTAAAAGCGCCCATAACTCCTGCATATTATTTTGAATTGGAGTACCTGTTAATAACAGTCTATTACGACAATGGAAACTCAATAAATTCTTCCAACGAGAAGATTGGGATGATTTGATAGCCTGAGCTTCATCCAAAATCATGTATTGCCACTTCATTTTTTGTAAATAGGCAACGTCAGAAACAACCATCTGATATGACGTGATCATAACGTGAAAAGGAGAGTCCTTGTTATATCTCAAATTCTTTCTATCCCAGAACTTTCTTAAGATTTTACGATCATTAGCATTACCCCAATATGGTAATATCTTGAAATTAGGCACGAATTTTGCAATTTCGTTAACCCAATTATGCAATGTTGAAGCAGGTGTGACTACTAAGAAAGGACCCCAAATATTATAACGTTCAGCTAGATGAGCTAAAACCGAAATAGATTGAACAGTTTTACCCAAACCCATTTCATCAGCTAAAATACCATTGATACCTTGATCGTATAAATTTGCTAGCCAATTTAAACCTTTTAATTGATATTCTTTTAAAGTGCAGGCAAGAAGTTTTGGTTGTTCAATCGTGATTTCACCTAATGAAGTTGGATTCTGGAAATTCAATTCATCTTCTTCTTCTTCTTCTGGATTATTATTTTCATTACTCTGAGTATCAAATGCTTTGGCCTTTGCTCTTGTCTCCGCAAGAACATTTGAAGCATTTTCAGCGGCTTTAGCTCTTAATTGGTCGTCGTTTTCATTATCAAAATCAATATCGTGAAAATTATTTCTTTTCTTTGAGTTAGTGGTCTCTAGATCTACATCTTTATTATTATCATCATCATTATTTTCGTTACCTTCAAATTCATTTGTCTTAATCTTCCTTCCAATGAAATGGGAATATAATTCTGTCTGTGTTAACAAGAAATTCAATTTTTTAGCCTGTCTCTTTGATTCTCTTTCTTCTTCTTCTTTCTTAGCTTGTTCCATTGCAATTTTTTCTGCCTTCTTCTTGATTTCACGTTCTTCACGTTCATTCTTCTTCCAGAAATTTGACATTTCTCTTATACCTCTTCTTGCTCTAGTTTGGAAGTCTTTAATCTGTTTGAAGTTTCTAGCTTGCCATTTTTTAGCTTCTCTTGCACATAAAGATGAAGTTTTCCTAAAATTTGTTGATTTAATAGACTGAATTTGTTGTAATAGTCTGACAATTTTGTTTGAATCCTTACGTGCTAAATCCTTCCAAATAGTTATGTAAGTGTTATCGTAATGACGTTGAATAGCTCTAGCCTCTTTTGCAGACATTTTCATACCATAAGTTGGTAAACCATGCGTTGGACCTCTTCTTCTTTGCGTTTCAAAACCTTCACCATCTTCATCTACCAAAGTACCAGTATTCGAAGAGGATGATGATGATGGGGAATGGTCGCCTAGTAAAGTACCATCTAATTTTCTCTTTTTATATAATGGAGAATTAGGATCAGAATAGCCACCAACATTAGCAGCTGCTGCAGCTGCACTCTTCTTCAATAAAAGTTTTTTAGCTGCAATATTTGCTATTTCTATTTCTTTGTCTCTCTTACGTTTTGCTTCATTCAACAATCTTTTCAATTTTTTAACATGATATTGTTTTAATGTGATTTTAAACTCTAAGTGATTTTTAGAAGGTGTGTATTCGATAACCGTGGCAGTAGTAAACCTCCTCTTTTTAACCCTCGGAATCTTTGATTTATTTACCATTTTAATTAATTCTTTAATAATTTTTGGTCTTTCACTGTCTAATGTAATGGACTTATCTCTTGCATTATTGTTATAAATGGCTTTGATTGAAGCTGACTTTTTCTTCTCATTATCTGGAGAGAAGTCTTTGTCACTTTCATTATCATCAAATTCCATAGGTTCGATATTATCCTCATCTTCTTCCTCTTCATCCCCTTCTTCATCATCGTCATCATCATCTTCTTCTTCCTCCTCATCTTCTTCAATATTATCGTTTTCCACATTAGATTCGTTATTACCTTCTTGTTGTCCCATATTATCTTCCTCATCCTTTACTTCTCTGAGTAGAGGTTCTTTTTCAACGTCATCATCATTATCATAAACCTCCATATCATCTTCCATATTGTTTTCATCGTTAATTTTTTGTTGATCACCCTCATCACTATTATTAACTTCCAGTTCAGTACTACGAAGATGATTTACACTGGTACTTCTCTTTCTCTTGCGTCTTCTGACGGTTTTATTCTTTAGATCATTCGCAATACTGTTAGATAAATTCAAACGATTTTCTTTATATTTTATAAATTCTTTCCATTCTGATTCATCTGTTTGCATTAAATCATACAATTTGGTGAAATCAAAATTCTCATTGTTGTCAGAACTATTTTGATTTACTTTTAAATTCATATTAACATTCCAATCATTCTTGGATTGTGAATTCCATTCAGAGATCAATTCGAACTCTTGAAAATTCAGAAACTTCCAATCCTGGTATTTTCGTTCCATAATATCTCTTCTTTGTAACTGGGTAAACTTAGCATTGAGTCCCTCCAAAAACAGTTCCTTACCACTCTTCTTCTTGGAGGATTGTGAAGATATTATATCCTTATCCTCATCATTCAGTAGAGCAGACAACGACATAGTGGTTCTTTTCTCTATATATGTGTGTGTATGTGTGTCTCTTTGTCTGTTCTTATTTTATATCTGAGCTGAAGTATGCAAACTATACGAATATATAATATAAGTATATTATGTTGTGTCTTACTTTAGTTTACTTTACTTTACTTTACACCTTAATGTATAATATATATGTGTTGTTATATATGAAAAAAGGAGTTACAAGTAAAACTCACGTCTAAACGTGCTTAACACCCTTTCTTTCTTTCCTTCTTTGCAATTGCAGCTTTTGCATCCAGAAAAATTTTCCATCAATTGTTTGTTGTCTTTGCAGTTTACAAGTGACAGCTGTAACAACAACTCTTATGACACGCTTTGGTCCATGTTACAGGAACACTACTACAAGAATACGCAACTCCTTCCTCTCCGCTGCCTATCTACTACGCTTTAAATCTTACAAGAACCCTCAACTGGCCTCTTCAACAGCCTCTTTCACTGCTCTTTAAGCACTTTAAGCTAATAATCGTTCATTATGCATGCATTTCCGTAAACAATTATCTTATGATCGTTTTTTCTCACCGTATTTTTTTTTTTTTCAATTCTTTGCGGTGATGATCAGTCATACTTATTATAAATATATATATATATATATATATATGTATGTGCATCGATACTTCTTATTGGATTATTATCAAGAGGGTGAACTAGTGATTCTTTTTTCAAGAGACCAACGTATTATTTTTTAACTGCTATGTCTACCTTTGGTAAATACTTTCGCGTAACTACTTATGGTGAATCTCACTGTAAATCTGTCGGATGCATTGTTGACGGTGTCCCTCCAGGCATGTCGTTAACTGAAGAAGATATTCAACCTCAACTTACGAGGAGAAGGCCAGGTCAATCAAAGTTATCTACACCAAGAAATGAAAAGGATCGTGTTGAAATTCAATCTGGTACGGAGTTTAATAAGACATTAGGTACGCCTATTGCCATGATCGTTAAAAATGAGGATCATAGACCTCATGATTACTCTGATATGGATAACTTCCCAAGACCTTCTCATGCTGATTTCACTTATTCAGAAAAATATGGTATCAAGGCTTCTTCTGGTGGTGGTAGAGCCTCTGCTAGAGAAACTATCGGTAGAGTCGCTGCAGGTGCCATTGCTGAAAAATTCTTAAAACAAGTCTCTAATGTCGAAATTGTAGGTTTCGTTACAGAAATTGGTAAAATTAAGATGAACAGAGATACCTTTGATCCAAAATTCCAACATATTTTAAATACAATCACAAGAGAAAAAGTTGACTCCATGGGCCCTATTAGATGTCCGGATGCTTCAGTTGCTGGCGATATGGTTAAAGAAATTGAACATTACAGAGGTAATATGGATTCTATTGGTGGTGTTGTCACCTGTGTTGTAAGAAATTTACCTACAGGTTTAGGTGAACCTTGTTTTGATAAATTAGAAGCTTTGTTAGCGCATGCCATGTTATCCATTCCAGCTTCAAAGGGTTTTGAAATTGGTTCCGGTTTCGCTGGTGTCTCCGTTCCAGGTTCTAAACATAATGATATGTTTTATTTTGATGAAGAAACAAAAAGATTAAGAACAAAAACCAATAATTCTGGTGGTATTCAAGGTGGTATCTCTAATGGTGAAAATATTTACTTCTCTGTTCCATTTAAATCTGTTGCAACAATTTCTCAAGAACAACATACAAGTACTTATGACGGTAAAGATGGTATTCTTGCAGCTAAAGGTAGACATGACCCAGCCGTTACTCCAAGAGCTATACCTATCGTAGAAGCTATGACTGCTTTAGTCTTAGCCGATGCTTTGTTAATTCAAAAGTCAAGAGACTATTCAAGATCAGTCGTTCATTAAAATTGTGAACCTTCTATAATTTGAGCTAGTATATAGATTCATGTTTTCTGCAGGTTGCTTTCTCGATTAATTTGTCAATGCGTTAAAAATCTTTTTATAATTTAATTCTTTAATGTCAAGGAGAGAAATGTTCAATAGTAACGAAGAAAGGTTATAATGACAATACCACCCATACATACCACTGAACAAAATCGATACCTTTTAATTATAATTCTTACGTATAGGTCATCTAAAGTCTTGTAGTTTGCGTCAAAAAAAAAGATGAGGGAAGTAACTCAAATATGTTTAAATATGTAACGCCTTATACTTAAAGAAGAGAATTTATACATTTATATCTACTAAAAATTAATGAAATTCCTGAGTTTCTATCCTTGAAATAAACAATGAAGGAAACACAACTTTCATGACATACTTCAAACTGCATAAAGTATGAGGTTTACTATTTAGGGAAGCCCATTATTCAGAGTAACTTTTTGTTTGTCAAGTTTTTCATAAACGCTAAGAAAAAGTGTGCTATATTTCCCACAACAGTAATTCCACTGTTAATAGTGCAGAATGTATGGATCGTAACTTGTAACTGTACTCTCGCTGTATCTTTTACCATCAATAAGTAAATCTTTTTTTTGGATTTTTAAGATAAATTTGTATTTAGTCGTAATAGGAGCGACCTGAAGTGTACAAAATATAAAATGTATCTAAAAAAAAGGAAAATAGCATATTAATTGAAGAGTAAAATTAATAAATAAGAACATGAATACACTACATATTTACTCGATGGTGATGAGTTGCTCTGCACTGGGGTACGGCTTGCAAGAAAGGGATAAATAATAGCGAAATATTGCATAAGGTATCTGTTCATGTGTAAAAGACAGACTTCTGCCTTGCTCTTTTATATTTTTTAAATGATTTTTGATATGATTGATTAAAAGTAAAAACTACAAAAATATTATATATGTATTAATAAAATTTTGATTAAAAGTTTGCTTATAATTCTTCTTCAATGAAACCCTTTTGGGAAACGTAGATACCATCTAAGAACTTACGGATATCCTTGTTTCTGGCCTTACAGGTTTGTTGAATGTCAGCAGCGTTTTGAGAGACTTCTTCAACAGAGATACCAGATAAGACGATTTCATCCTTAACGTTAGTGGAGAATTCAATTTCAACGCCTTCTCTGACTGGAACCATTCTAACCTTCTTGTCACCTAAGTAGTTTCTGATTTCAATGAACTTCTTACCATCTTGTTCAACAACGTTAACGTTGATTGGGAAATGCGCATAAACGTATCTCATCTTGTATTTGTAACCCTTAGTGACACCGTTGATCATGTTGTCAACTAAAGACTTAACAGTTCTTAAAGCAGCAACGTGCTTTCTGTCACCATTGTGGACAGTAACCTTGATTAATCTGTCGGTAATCTTGTTGAAGGTAACATCGACGTGCTTCAAGTTCTTGGTTAAAGTACCTCTTGGACCGGTAACCTTAACGATTCTGGATTTGATAGCAACGGTGACGTTTTCTGGAACGTCGATGTTTTGTTCAGTTTGAATGTACTTCATTTTTAATCTTTGGTATACTGCTCTCTAACCAAACTGAAATTTAACTATATAATACCTATTTTGTAATATACTTCTTTAGTATCCGATACCATCACAGTGGAACCGTTGACTGCCTCACTTACTTACTTTGGCTTCTGGACAGAACCAAGGGCGCTCGACTTCCAGTAATGAAACCGCTTAGGCGGGTGTTAGACAGTAATGCTAGGCAGGACCAGTTCGTAGTTGTTCCTACTGATTCCCACAAGGTTGATTCATCACTCAGCCTAACTGTGAACTAACTCACAACGGCATTAGACAAAACATCAAAGTTGAATATTTTCCAAAAGTTGCGTCGTCCCAATATGGAAATTCCAAAGAGATTTTTCATTAAAAAAATAATTTTTGTTTTGAAAAAAAAAAAAAAAAATATTTCAAAACCCAAACATTCAGACAACCCAAACATCTATGAGTAGTCAAATATGCTGTTATAAATTACTCATTGGAATAAGATATGATATGATATGATATATATAGAGATAAACATAACTTTAAAACATCATCTATAAATTATCTAATGCATGTACAACATCGCTAGCATATTGTTGGATTAATTTAATACCCTCCTGTATCAACTTAGGTTGGAAACCTTTGATATACGAACCATTTAAAGCTATCGTTCTTATTGGAGCAATCACTTTACCATTAGACCAACTAATAACAAAACCGTTATTTGCAACTTCCCCCTCATTAGCAGCTGGATCGACAAATATATTCTTATCTACAATAGCCAACACAAACACCAAGGGTGGAGAAACATCTAATTTAACTAAGTCATAATCATGAAACATTGGTAATTCTTCAACTTCTAAATCATCAAAATTAGAAATAAGTTTGGGTAGATATGTAGAGTTTAATGCTGTGTAGATACCAAATGATATTAATGAAACAGGGTACGAATAGGACGAGATAACCAATACATCAATAAAAATCTTAAAACTATATTTCTTGGTTAGCTGTAATTTCGTAACATCTATATTATGAAGCACTTTGTTAAACAAAGAGGTACAACTTTCCACTATTAGTGAATCATCTCTCTCACCAGAAATATCGATTTCAATCTGTAGCAATTCGTCATCGATGGTATGATCAACGACTTTGGATTTGATACTCACTATACATTCACTCCCATCACTTGCTATTATTCTCGAGGAACCATTTGAACTAGGTAAGAACTCTGTGTAAACTTCAATAGGTCTAAATTGGTGTGGTTTTCTACCATCTGGCCTTATAGATGGCGTTGTAGCCAAGGAATCGTATAAGTACGATTTTTCAGCAACCGATAAAGTCATTTTTGGCTATATATTAATAATTATCCGGTTATAGGGTAAGCTTATACTTTAATTGTTCAGGTAATCTCTTGCGATGGTCTTTAGTTATTATAACTTATTTATTCGACTATTTAAATTTTTTTTTTTTTTCATATAAAATTTCAATAGTGAAATTAGACGTTTTTAGGGCTTTAGAGGGTCGAGGAATGAAATTTATTAAAATTATTCAACATGCTTATAGGGCTTATACAGAGGATGTTTTGTGTCAGTTATTAAGTGAACACAGATACTACATAATATAGCAATGTCGAGTCTTGGGACTTTGTTCTAGCAAGCTTTTCTGTTGTCTTATTGTTCTTCTTATATACCATAAGATTAAAACATTTGATCCGGCAACTATTACTGTAAAAAGTGTTAGACCATACAGTAACCAGTTGAAAGTGTTTTCATTTAAATTTCTATGCTTTTCCTCAATTCCTAACAACTTACCTTCACCAAAATTATCCACCAGCTCCAATATTTCTCTAATACAGGTCTTTAACACCGTTTCAGTTGAATCTGAAATTTCCCTTTTCATAAATCTTGTAAATTCTGCTTCAACCAAATGATTGTCTGTCATTTCTAATGTGATCAATTTATCTACATCATAAATAACCCAAGAGCCGTCAAAAACGTAATTTACAAAACAGAATTGGAAAGACGTGTCATCATTTGTACTTATCTGAAAGCTCGAGACACCGTTGGGAAGTTTTCTTTTACTACGTAATAAATCCTTCGTGTTCCCTCCGACCATTGCAAAATTGACGGATTGCTTACCACGAGAGTCACTTGTTCCACCAAATCTACCAAAATCTCTCTTCTCTGTAAAATAGTCTTGAACTGTAATTTTAAATATTAATTTGTGATCAATATCATCTACTTGAAAATCTTTCTTTAGTGTAACACAGAATGGCTGAGTTTCAAATCTCTGACGATGCTTAACAGCAGGCAATAAAAATGATAATTTAGTTTCTCCTTGGGTGGCATGGTGCTGTGAATGACGTTTTGAATTCCCTAACCCATCTACCAACTTATTAGTTCCCAGATCGGAACACCAAACCATGGGAAAGTATATCATACTGTACATTAAAGCCAAGTACATGTAGTAATAATGGCTTTAATTTTTAAAAAATTGTGTGGACTACTGAAGCATAAATAAGCCAAATCATATCATAAATTCCATTCTATTTACTGTCACTAAATATAAATGATTATAATATTCTGATTATTTTTAGGGCTTATCGAATTTCTTGCAAGTAAACGCAAAAGCCCTATTTTTGGATTCCGAGATTGGTTAGGGCTGATATAAAATATTAGGACAGGTAGTTAATAACTGTTAATGGATCAACATATTTATCCATGTCAGACAGAAATAAAATTGTATCGCAATAAATAGATATAGAAGGATCATTGTATTTCAAGCCAATGTTGAATGATATTAAGGACTTATTAAATATTGATTCCCAGATCAGTGAAATCGAGACGAAAAGATCACAATTGGCCGAGCAGTTACAACAGGCTCAACAGACAATACTAACAGAAACAGAAAGAGCTACACTTTATGAGAAAATTGCCGTCGATATTCAACAGAAAGCCCACGATACAAATAGCCTCAAGACACTTAGAACTGAATATGGTGATCTGGACATTTTTAAAGAACTAGAGAGAAAGTTTCAAAAGCAAGAGTTACTCGAAAGTAAGTTAAATGATCTGGAGAATGTTAAGGTAGAACTTGATCAAATATGTGAAATAGACACCAAAAATTTATCCTTTTATGAGATTGCAATTATGCATGAAAAATTATCAAACGTATACAACGTTGATCTTTTCAAGGATAACCAAACTTTACCTGATTTATTGGAGAAGTTTGACACACAATTATTGCAAAGATATGCCGAACATGTTTCTGAAAAGTTCAATGAGACTTTATTAAATTCAAAGTGGGATACCGAAAGCTTTATATTATCAGATTCCGAAGCAATCACAAAGCTGAAAAGACCATCCTCAGAATTATTCAAATTAACCAAGCTTTATTTCAATGAAAACAAGAAAGTGCTTTGGAATTTTCAATCAATTGCTAATAATTTCAAAATTAGATTTATCTATCATTTCCATGACGACTCAACTATGATTGAAATGTATTTTAAATTTTTGAATGACTACTTAAAGGATAATTTATACAAATGCATATACATATTCGAAGATGATTCAATTGATTTACATAAAGCTCTGGTTCACGAGCAGTTCATTAATCACGTTTTGAATCCCATTAGAGAAAGAGTCCAGAAAACCCTTTTACAAAATGATCTAAAGACTTTAATTTCTCTGATTTCTCAGATTGTTTCAACTGATAAGAATTTAATTACTCTTTTCCATTACCGCGGTAAAGGTCTTGTGTCCCTAGTACCCAATGAAATATGGGAAAGATGGTTAGATTACGAGACCATAGCAGCTAAGAGACAATACGACGCTATCACAAATAGTCCTAAGGAATTAATGACATCTGCATTTAATATCTGTAAACTTTTCAATAAGATTTACGAATATTTAGAACCATTTTACGAGTTAGATTATGATTTGTTGCAAAGCTTCAAATTAAGAACTTGTTCCCAAATATTTCTTCAGCTCTCTTCTGACTATCTAGATTTTGTTCTTACTGCTGATTTATTGAATGAGCAACATACGAAAGAGGATGAGTTATACCAAACTATGATAAAATTACAAAATTTGAATGTCGTCAGAAAGAAAATTTGTGAATTGTCTGATAAATTTATCTTCATTCAATTGACAGATATTGTAAATAAGATCGAATCAAAAGATTACTTCACATTATTTCAAGATATTTTGCTAGAATACCAAAGTAACATGGATGATGATATGCAAGCCTCAATTATTCAAAGAATTCAAAAGTTAATCAAAGAATCTTTAGGAAATTATTTCAAAGTCAATACTTGGATACTACAAGGTAATAGTAACGAGAATTCAAAGACTCCCAGTTCGGAAATTGTTAATTGTATAAATATGCTAAAAAGAATTACAGCTAAATTAGATTCATTGAATGTACCTCTAGAACTGTCAACAAACATAAAGAATGAATTACTAAATAGAATTGTCAATTATTTTATTGAATCTATTTTAAAATTAAACAAATTTAATCAGCAAGGGTTGATGCAATTTAATATAGATTTTTGCGCCGTCAAAGATGCACTAAATATTCCAGAAGGGATTAATAACTGTCAGGAATCTATACTTCTTGAAATACTCAAGTTATTGAGTTTAAGATATGACAACAACATTGACAAGTATATAGACTCAACGTATATCAAAAATGGAGAATTTGAAGATTTGAAGAAATACATGTCTTTGAATTGGCTAGGAAGTTTAGAAATTCAAGATGTTTTATATAGAATATCTTATGGTAACATCGTATAATTATTATAACAACTTCTGTAGATTCAACTTTTCACTTTTTTCCGCTTTTTAATACTGGTTATTAGTTAAATAAATCTAAGTTAGTATCTTCATATCGTTTGACTTCATCGTTGATGTCCAGCTCATTATCCATTGAGCTCGTAGCTATATTAGAAAACGTACTTTTTGTGAACGCCTCCAGCATATCACTTACTGTAGATATCATACCTGTTGGACCTTCATCGAACATACCGGAATTCTCAGGTTTGACAATCCATGAGTTTTCTTCACTGGCTATACCAATAAGGCTCTCTGATTGACTATCTTCCTTATGAGCCTCCAAGTGATGATATTTATCAGTATCTCCATTAAAATGCACATTGATTAAATGATCAATCACTGGCCATCCGTAGGCATTTGTAAATCTTCTTCGAACTATGATATTGTTATGCGCATCGGGTTTCAACGCAACTATAACCTTCCTCCACGATAAACCTTTATGCCATCTTCTAGCGATCGATTCTTCTAATTTTTGGTACTTTTTACGTTCGCCATCACCATTACCTACAGCTGCAAATGCTTGCAAAAGAACGTTCTTGCTGTTGAATATGTGATCCATTTCTGTACATTCTTCTACCGAACATTGAGGTATATCATCTTCTGTATATATTTTATCGTGAATAATTGGTGAATCCCTGGAATTTGGGTCCATAATAAATGATTGACTCGGTACAGGTGGTAATAAAATAGAAGTTGCTGTTTCAAACATGGAAACTTTTGGTAGTTTACCATCATCGGGTTGAGGAAACTTTTGGGGAGCCCACACATTCAAAAATTTGGACAATGGAGATATAAAATTCTTATTTAAAAAATTTGAATTTTGTGGTGACAAGTCAAGTTTATCTGGCACATTTTTCTTATCTCGTAGTGTATGCAATATCTCATCATAATCTAAAAACAATAAAGATGCAGAGTAAAATGGAACAACACCATCATTAATAGCATTTGAATATAAGGTTCTTCTGGTAAATTTTGACAAAACTGTTCTTACCGGTTCTCCAGGTAGCATGTATAACAATGGTTTTTCTGTTTCCACCTTCTTATCAAGTCCTAGATCTTGACCAGTCCTCCCAATAACACCAACCGATAGTAAAAGCTTTATATATGCCGGATTATCTGTTACAATACCTAATAATGGTGATGCAAGTGTAATAAAATTGATAGGTTGAACTTTATCGAAAAACCAGGGATATTTTGTACTAAGATAAGCGATGGCAAAGGTCTGTACTAGCCCACCTAATGAGTGACCTATGAATGAAATCTTAACTACTGTCTCATCATATAGTTCATTGATGATGTATTCTGCCATATGTGATCCTAAATATTTGATACCTTTCTCAGTCTGACAAACATTTTTAGTGTATCCTTCTACTATTAATTGTTCATTCGGATAGTTCACTTGGGCTTTATAGATCTGTTCTTGAATATAAGACATATCTGCACGTACATTCGAATGTAGACCATGTGTTAATATGACTAAATGTTTTCTTTTAACCGGGAATGTAATTTGAGTTGGTAGCCTCCATAAATCTAACGTCGTTAAGTGTGTAACATGTAATCGATCTGAATTTGCTTTTAAACTAGGTACTTGATCAATATTACCATTGATATTCAGACTCTTCTTACTTCTGCCAATTGAAACCTCGTATGAAACTGTTGTGTTTGTGGCAAATAATATTTGACTAACCACATCTACTATCCATATATACTTTTTTTGAATTCTATGCAAAGATAATTCTGTTACAAAATATTGTTGAGCTTGTAAATTGGACTCAAATTTTGGTTGATCAACAGATGCATATATAACTTGGGAATGGTGATATTTTTCCGTTCTGACATCACAATAAAGCATGAAAGGACCCATAAGATATGCTGCTCTATAGGAGAGAGCCTCTACATTCTTTATTCTGATCCATAATGAATCTAATGATAAGTCGTCTGGTATTTCTTCATTATCAAATAAATCATATGACACTATATATCTTTCAATTTCACCTACTTTCACCGAAGATCTATAATGAAATAAAATGTCATTAACTTCGCAGTCATTGCTTTTCATATCTTCTAAAGCATTGTGCATTTCACATTTGTTGCCAGAAATCTGTATATATAAGACAATAAAATCGATAGGCTTTTCATCTGGTTTACCTTATGTAGCAAGGCCAAATTTTTAGTCGATATTTATGTATTGCAAATCCAATTTCGTAATTCGCGCCATTGTAAGACTTCCCATAAAATGAAATATGAATTTTTACTTGTAAGAATATGTTAAATATTTAATCGAATAAATATGTTATTTACATGCATTGGACTAACCCAGATGAGTTCAGTGTTCCAACAGTCTCTTGGCATTTTCCTCCGTTTCATATACTGTCATGGCATCGATGACTTCATCTAAACGTTCTCCGGCCATCACACCAGGTATATCATGCAAAGTAAACCCACATCTGTGATCTGTCAATCTATTTTGTGGGTAGTTATAAGTTCTAATTTTATCTGATCTATCTGTAGTTGTAACTTGTTCTTTTCGTGCAGCCATCTCTTTGTCCTCTTTCTCTTTTTGTTCTTTGTCAGCTAATCTTGCTCTTAAAATAGCAAATGCCTTAGCTTTATTTTTGTGCTGGGACCGTTCATCTTGCATCGATACTACAATGCCGGAGGGGTAATGAGTTAATCTAACCGCAGAGTCAGTTGTATTAACATGTTGACCACCTTTACCACGAGAACGCATAACATCAATTCTGATTTCGTCCGGTTTAAATGTCCTTTCATATGCATCCGTAGATCTATCTGAGTCATCCTCCATTTGTGGCATTACAACTACTGCTGCTGTTGATGTATGCGTCCTACCCTTTGTTTCAGTAGCAGGAATTCTTTGCACCCTATGAACACCGGCCTCTAACCGTAGTCGATCATATGAGCCTGGTTCATCAATACTCACAATCGCACCCAGTAAACCAGAACCGCTTTCGTTTGGTTGTTGCGAAATAATATGATATTTCCAGCGGTGTTCTCGAGCATAATTTATATACATGTTTGTAAGGTCTTGAGTAAATATCATGGCCTCAGCTCCACCTACACCTGGTCGCAATTCAAGGATACAGGCCTTTTCTGCAAAGGGATGCGACGGGAGTAGTTTCTTGAGTAGATCATTTGAAGAGTGGTTAAATTGAGGAGTAAGTTGCCTGAGCTCATTTTCTGCATCTTCTTTAAGTGTAGGATCTGCTTTAATGATATTTTTCAATTCTGATAGATCTGTCAGTGTTTTTTCGTAGTGCTTGAAGGTATCAGTGATAGAAGAAAGTTTTGAAAATTGCTTCTGTTTATCAACATCAAAGCTATTACCCTCTGATAGAAGTTTCTCAAGTTCAGTAAGTTGTTGGGAGCATTCTTTAGCCTTTTTAATCAATGATTTTGGCAATATTTTTGGTACAATCTCCTGAGTTATCTCACTTTGAAATGTATTCCCTGATTGCAGTCTCTTCACAATCTTAAACGAACCCATAAAAGGAGTTCTTCGAGAACTCTTCAACAGTCTTATAAGCATTCTCTAGAAACAACTTTTCAAATTTCAATGCTATATAGCAAAGTATCCCCACTGTAATCAGAGCTTTACTTTAAAGACATCCTGTCAATGAACTCTTTTATCAAAGCTATTTTGTATTTTTCAAGGCGCTCCGATAATACAAAGTTAATTTATTATATTGATATTTAAAGCTGTTATGAAAAGTTATATATAATAAAGAGAGTATCTATACTTATAATCTATTCTAAAAGTCTGCGATAAACAATAATGTCTCCCGACCGTCTATTATCCCAATGCGCCAAGGAATTGAAAAATCTTTTATATTCTACGTAAGGAAACCTTGAATTTTCAAAATAGTCCCTCATGAACGCATCATCCATGTGTTCAAATATGACAAGATATTCTGGCCATTGATGCATATGCTGTTGCTTTTGAAGAGTATTGTTTGCCCAGTATATGTGAGATTGTATGAATGTTTCAATATTGTCGTAGAGATAATCACTTTCATCCATATATTCTGGCAACTTTGTATAGGCCTCAGGGTCATTTAGTAAGTGTAATGGAGGCTCACATGTAATAGCCCATAAATCACTTATATCATTTCTATGTAAAGCTGATTGCCAAGGAGTTGAGTGACAAGGCATGATAAAACCCAAGCTACTTATAGATGGTTCAGAATGAAGGAATTTGATTAAATTAATAGAACCTGACTCATGGAATTTTGTTATAATAACTGAAGTTATGAATACCGCAGTGATGGTTAACGCACATAGGAAGCGGACTGATTGTAGTGACTTGCGAACTCTGGGTATATTTCTATACATCCCACAGACTCCATACGCAGTGATAACGATTAAGCATGGTTGTAAAGGATATATAAATCTGAATTCTTTATGTTTCAGCATTGAATATATTAAAATATTGATAATAACGACAGATTTTATCTGATTCATTGGCGACACAAGTGTAAATGCATTTTCCTGGATATTTCGTATCATCCCGTACAAAAATGGGATTATTCCGTAACCCAATAAAATGGGTAGACCTTGTGTCATATAGAAGTCCCATGGAGCTACACCATAAAACGTTGATAACGGTGTCGTGAAATTAAACTCAATAAATCTAAAAATTGGAAACACTAACTCTCCGTAAAAGTAATAATCAATCGTAGAGTTCATAATCAAAATCATCAGAAAAGAAAGTATTATCTTGTAAGCAAGCTTTGCAAGCTTGAAATATTGCTGTTTCTTGACCAATGACATAATAAGAAAACTACCTAATATTAACCATATCATACCATTACTGGCTCTCATAAAACATGAGAATATACCAAGTAATAAAGCCTTGGAAAAATCTGACGTATCTATTCTTTGACCACCAGTCCAATCCCAATAAAATAGGGCTGCGGAAGTTAAAATCATTTCAAATGAATTAATAAATGATCTGGTTATACAAAACCAGTTGAAAAAGTTTGTCATACTTAATATAGTAGTAATAGTTGATACAATTCTTAAACTTATCTCATCTTTATCATTCTTTTCTTCAACATCATCTATCTTCCTCTTTGTAACGGCAAGAAGAAACAATTTTTGGGCCAGTCTGATGGTATAATATTCTCCAACTGCTGCAAATACAGCCATGATAAGTTTTGGAATATATATAACACCATAATACTCAATGGTGTTTCTAATCTGATCATCGTTGCTCCCTAAAATACTAGCGACAATTTTAACCAGACGATATCCCAGTTCAAATATAAATGGGAAGGCGTAACTTCTCAATCCAATTTCCCACTCCCAGGTCAATTCACCGTACCCAAATGCCATTACATGGGCAGGTTCCAACGACTGCCAAAATTCATCGGCTTGAAAGAATGTGTTTACACATGTTGCATTTAAGATTCTCCATGCAATTAGAAAAGAAAGATTAGGTTTTGCTATCGTGGAAAATATTGACATGACCTGAAGAGTAATTGGTACTACTCTTAACTCGTCTTATTCCAGTATCTGCTCCTTTCATTAATGTCTCCCATAGATGGCCAACACATCATCAAACAACCAAACAAACAAACAATCCGCAACGAAAATACTCGCATCAAAAACAATGAAGACAACGAAAGCTTCTATTTCCAGCTATAAATCTTCATATTTGAACAATCAAACAAAATAGAACGAAGGCACAGCATACTGACAGTTGACGTATAATGGTGGTGGATTCTAGTTACTATGACCTGCTAGGTGTTTCGACCACAGCAACTTCTGGGGAGATAAAGAAGGCTTACAGAAAGAAATCTATTCAAGAGCATCCTGATAAGAATCCAAATGATCCCACTGCTACAGAAAGATTTCAGGCTATTTCTGAAGCATACCAGGTCCTGAGTGATGATGATTTGAGAAACAAATACGACAAGTTTGGGAGAAAAGAAGCCATACCGCAAGGTGGGTTTGAAGATGCCGCAGAACAGTTCTCTGTTATCTTCGGTGGTGATGCATTTGCCTCTTATATTGGTGAATTGCAATTGTTAAAGAATTTACAAAAGACTGAAGAGTTAAATGCTGAAGATGAAAGAGAAAGACAAAAGGAGAAGGAAGAAGAGGAGCAGAAGGCAAAAGTAATGGCAGAAAAAGGTGATATTAATACTAAATCTAAAATGAGTACATATTCCAATGAAACTCAAACTTCTACTATAGATAGTGGAATAACATTACATGGGGGTCCAAAAAATGATGGGAAAGAATCCATCAAAGCAACTACAACAACAACTTCAAATGGTGATACAGAACAAAAACCAAAAAAGAAGACTAAATTGGAGTTATTTGAAGAAGAACAAGAAAAAGAAAAAGAGAAGAGGATAGATGAACTAAGTAAGAGATTAGTCGAGCGACTCTCTATATTGACGGAAAGCGTTTACGATGATGCTTGCAAAGAATCCTTTCAAAAGAAATTTGAAGAAGAAGCCAACCTATTAAAGATGGAGTCTTTTGGTCTTGATATTTTGCACACAATTGGTGACGTCTATTGTGAACAGGCTAGGATATTTCTAGGATCGCAGAATTTCTTTGGGTTTGGTGGGATGTTTCATTCTATGAAGGCTAAAGGTGGTTTAGTGATGGATACCTTGAGGACGGTTTCCGCTGCAATAGATGCACAAAATACTATGAAAGAACTTGAGAAGATGAAAGAAGCTAATGAAAATGATAAACCGCTGTTAGATAAAAATGGTTATGAACAAATCAAGCCTACTCCAGAACAATTAGCAGAACAAGAACAACTCTTGATGGGTAAAGTATTATCTGCAGCTTGGCATGGATCCAAATTCGAGATAATGTCAAATTTGAGAGGTGCATGTGATAAAGCTTTAGAAGATAAGACGGTAAACCAAGAGACTAGAATCAGAAGAGCAGAGTCTTTAAAGATTTTAGGAAAAGTTTTTCAGAATACTTATAGAACCAAGACCGAACAAGAAGAAGCACAAGTTTTTGAAGAACTTGTTGCTGAAGCCACAAAGAAAAAGAAGAAATCTACGTGATATAGCTTCGATTTTCATAATTATATCGTAGTATATTGTCTCTAGTGACTGGCTTAATAGATTTCAGGCTTGGGACCCTGGGTACATTTACTCAGAAGTAGCATAATTCCCCCATTAATAGTTACATAACTCTATACACAGATATATGCTTGCACCTAGAGGTATTTAGATATACTGAACTCATATAAATACAGACTAGTTTGGTTCTTTGTAACATCACATGATTTGTGTGAGTTGATTGTAAATCGATTCTTGTCATTCAATTTTCCTGTAAGGGAAAAACCGCACCGAAAATGAAGACCTGATTAACTACATACTTTTAACACCTTAAAATCAGATACATACTGCTGAACTGAACTCAGTTGGAAACGGCTCATCTGTATAATACCATAAATCAAACGGGCAAGATGTTGAACTTTGGGGGTCAGACGAAACGGAGAAACATGAATCTTGGGACCAAAACCAGATCGACCAAAAGGGATATTATAGCTAGAGCTGAAAGAGAAAGGGTTCTGCGAGCCCAAGAAAGAGAGAAAGATGATGCTGCTACGCTAATTCAAAGTCATATAAGGACTTATCTAACTTGTAAAAATATATTAAGTGCTGACTCAATTAGACAGCTGACGATACGAAATGTTAACAAACATTTATTCCCAGTTTTTGGTCCTCGATTACTAGAGAATACGAACCCTGCTCATTTTAGGGAAGTCTTAAATCAGAACCAACATTATCTCAGTACATTCCCTGGTACTTTGGTAAATGTTCAGGCCATCAAAACGTTAGAGATCTTAAGAGATGACTCATTGTTAACTGATATTTTAGCCACTTTCAACATGAATACGCTTGGTTCAAAAACGTTGGGAATGCAGACTGGTGAAATTGGTTTATGGACATTTATTAGCCAAACTACTAGCCTGAGCTTAGAGTCTTGTTTAAGAATATGTGAATTTATTCAGATGTTCATCGAAAGGGATCAAAACAAAGGCAATGATCTGCTACTGACTATATATTCAAGGATTGAAGTTTTTCAAAATATACCTAATCCTAATGCATCCAATCAACAGGAACTTTTGATTATGTTAGGAAAATCGTCCATGTTTCCAGCCTTCAGGAAAACCTCGTATTTCCCATCGAATTACCCACCGTTATATTTTTCAAACCTGTGTTACCTCTATTGTTACTTTAACAAAGACATTACGATAATGAACCAAATAATAGATGGAATAGGTTTTTTGCATCATGATGCCACAACCCTACCACACATAGAACAATTTTCTCCTTACATCAAGGAAATATTTGACCAAAAGTTTCTTGATAGACTATTTGTCGCATCCGAAAACCTTTACTCCACTTTACTTTCATATATCCGACTTGCTGCATTGGATAAAATAGATCAAAAATACAAGGTGTTAGTAACATTACTGGCAAATGAGCGATTTTGTCAAAAGATATTTGATGAGTTCCTCAACTCAGACTTTGAAACCGGCTTCCGTATAGAGGATCATAAGTACAACGATGTTTTTCAAATCATCACAGAATTAATAAATCTGTATTTTACCTTAACTACAGATAAGGAATTATTCAATAATGAAAATGCAAGGATTTCGATTAATATAATTAAGAGATTTACCATCATATTAAAGAATTTTGTATTCGATGAGATATGGAACAACAGGAAAGAAGAAATTTCCGTTTTATTGAATCCAGCTATCGACTTATTAAACAAAATATATTTTAGAGATTCAAGGGTACATTTCTGTTCTAGTATTGAAGATATCAAAAGCAAAACTGATAGATTTTGGACCAGTGAAGATGATATTTTCTTACATACTTCAATTTATAAAGCTCTTGATGCCTATAATATTGATTACAAAATAGCACATGAGAGTCAGGAAGGCCATGAGTTTATCGATATACCAAAAGGAACCAAAAATTTGAAATTGAAAGTTTTTGAAAACTTCCTCATTAAGAATAACAATCCCAAAGTGAATAGACAACTAAAAAAACTTGAAATATTGCTTAAAGTTCCATTTTATATTCCCTTTGAGCAACGTGTTGATTTGTTTTATACATTGATTGCACTTGATAAACAACAATTAAATATTGATAGTTCCAATCCAATGACATCTTTTTTGAGCTGGGGTATGGGTATGAATGGTGGAATGGGCTCTGGTAGATCGCGGCCAACTGTTATATCAAGGGAGCATATTCTAGAAGATGCAATGGATGCATATAATAACATTGGTGATGGATTCAAATCCAAATTATCGGTAACATTTGTTAATGAATTTGGCCCTGAAGAAGGTATTGATGGTGGTGGTGTCACCAAAGAGTTTTTAACTAGTGTTGTTGAAGAAGGATTTACTGATCCGAAGCATAATTTGTTTATAACGAATGATCAATATGAATTATATCCAAGACCCACCAATTCAATTGAAGAACTAAAGAGGTTACAATTCTTAGGGAAAATTGTAGGTAAGTGTCTTTATGATCACGTATTGATCGACGTAAAATTTGCTGATTTTTTCCTAAAGAAACTTTTAAATTATTCGAATTTTTTCAAATGCACATTTGATGATCTAAATAGTTTAGATGGAACATTATACAACAATTTGACCAAATTGTTACAAATGTCTGAAAGTGAAATAAACTCTTTAGAATTAACATTTGAGATGACAGATATTATAGATAAAAAAACGAGAACAATAGAGTTAATACCAAATGGTAGTCAAATCAAAGTCAACAAGAATAATGCCTTACAGTATGTGCTAAAGATTGCAGAGTATAAATTAGATAAAAGTTTATTACAGCCTATTCGCTACTTTCATCGTGGGATCAGTGATATGGTCGAGCCAATATGGATTGAAATGCTCAATTCATCAGAACTACAAATGCTAATATCTGGTGGTAAGAAGGTTATTGATATTGATGAATTGAGACGTAGCACCGAGTATGGTGGTTACGAAGAGTCGGACCCAACAATACAGTATTTCTGGGAGATACTGAATGAATTTGATCCTGATGAACGTAGTAAATTCCTAAAATTTGTTACTTCAGTACCGCAAGCTCCACTACAAGGTTTCCAATCACTGGTCCCCAAATTTGGGATTAGGAATGCCGGTAGCGAATTAGATAGACTACCTACAGCTTCGACATGTGTGAATTTACTAAAATTACCAGACTACCGTGATAAGAATCTCTTACGAGAAAAGCTACTCTACTCGATCAATGCTGGTGCCAGGTTTGATTTATCGTAAGATTGTATCGTATTCGTAGATCTCTTTAGCGTTAATATTATATATATTTATAGACGCGGCCCGGAAAGCACTATAGTTTGCCGTTCTGAAACGCGCTCACGTAAAGTAGGACGAGCAGAACAATGAATTAAAGGAGGTGGCAACCACTCCATAGTTACTATTTCTGATGAATAGATATGATTATAGGTATTTTCAAAGTAAAAACTGCAATATTTGGATCCGAGGCGTGCAACGTTACCTATTCAACAGCATAACTATTTTAATTTAGCAAACTTTATCAGCTCCTTTAAGTGACGTTGGGGCGTTTTATGAATTTGAACCTACCTAATATAATCAAAAGATAATCTAAAGCAAACACACACACGCACGTACCTATATATATATTCATAACCTAACAGAAAAGTACAAACGATATGCACCACAGAAATAAATCACTTTCATCAATGTGGTCAGCGTTTATCGTTATATTAGCATTCGCAACTCATCAGGCATCTGCATATCTTATACCCCGTGAAGCAATAAATCAAAATTCAAATATGAACGTGAATAATAATGGGGATTCAAATACTTCATATAATGGTGACTATCCTAATGAATATCTAGACGATGACTTTGATATTAGTATCATGTTATTTTCCCTTGGGTCAATGATACTAATGTACCTACTCACATGCTTTGTTTACTTCTTAGTGAAATATGTGATTACAGGATTACTTACAAGAGCTGAAATAGCTAACAGAAATCGTAACTCTAGGATTTCATTGTCTACAAATGAGGATTATGAGAACAGACGTAGTCGAAGACTCATTGAAAATATGAATGCCAGATGGCCAAATATATTAGATGATGAAAATGAAGTTAAGGATAAATTAGCTAAGTTATCTCCTGAGGAGCAATTTTATTATAAACAAGGTGAAGAATTCATAAAGGAAAATCCACCACTCTTAATATCTCCTACGTTATCAGCAAATGAAGAAATAGTTGATCCAATAATGAATGAAAGAACTAAACAATATATTGAGGAGGAAGGTGCCAATGCATGGGAATTCAAGCCCGATCCCAATTTACCCAATGACACTATTTTGGTAGAAAATAAAACAGAGATTACCTTTTTAAATTATAACTACGACGCTTCAGTTACAACAAATTTACCCATACCCTGCATAAATAGAGTTTATTACTGTGAATTCAAGATTTTCGAAGTTAATACACTTAATGAAAGCATAAACACAACTGAAAACAACCACAGTATTGATTCATCCTCATCATCCCTATCGTCATTTAATGAGGATAGTGAAGCTGATGATCCACATTCAAATTTACTTAATGGAGAAGATCGCCATGGAGGTTCTTCATCATCTGCATCTTCCAAATTACAAAATAATGAACTAATATCCTTTGGTCTATCCACTTCTCCTTATCCTTATTTCAGATTACCAGGAAGACACCATCATTCTATTGCCTATGATTCCAATGGTTCGCGTAGGCTTAACGACTCGTTTGAGTTAGATTCTGATCTTCAGGGTTTATTTCCAAAATGTGAAAAAGGTGACATTATTGGAATAGGCTACAGAATACGTAGTGGGACAGTTTTTTTTACAAGAAATGGTAAGAAATTGAACGAAAAAGAAGTTGGTGGTCACATTCGTGGCTGGAAATTCAAATATTTGTATCCAATCATTGGTGCAAATATTCCTTGCAAGATTCACGTTAATTTTGGTACTTATGGATTTGTATATATTGAGGCAAATGTCAAAAAATGGGGTTATGCTAAAATTAACGGCATGAAATTACCTCCCCCATCCTACGAAGAATACGTTCAAGATACATTATTAGAGAGTGGATTTGAAGATGATGATGACGACGATGATGATGAGTTCTCAGATAATGAACATGACTACACATTTCCTGGTAATTCTAACGGATTAAGAGATCACAGTGGTCAGTTATTACCACCTCCACCGGGATTCGAATTTAGTACATCTCCACACTCAAACTTGGTCAACGAAGAAATCAACTTGGGTCCATTACCAATGGAACCTCCAAATTATTCAGATAATGAAGCTGCCTATTTCTCAAAATCGAGACCACCAAATTTATATTCTTCTAATCGTGTTTTGCTTGGCAGTGCCAGCACAAATGCCAGCCCTACTTCAAACAATAAAGTATCAATGGAAGGTAGTAGCATCGCTTTGCTTAACCATGGTAAAGACGATGACGATATTGAAGAACTGGGCGACGAAGAGGAGGATGAAGACTCAGAAGAGATCGCGGATGAATTGCAACATATGATTTCACAGGACCGTGAGGACAGCAATGAATAGAATATTCTTTTAAACATATACAAAAAAATACATAAATTACATAAGTGACAACCGTTATAATTACATTATTTATCTTTCCTATAATATGATGTTGTACGACGTCGATGAAACTCCGGCTATTCTTACCCTTTAGGGGATATGATGATCAAAACATCGATTTATTATGTAAACGGCTCCTTTAGAACGATGTTGACCAGGTGATAGGCTACTCCAATAAAGGTAGCTTGACATTATATAAGCTGCCTTGATATTATAAAGGAATCATCTCCCCTTCTGGACAATACAACCAAGCGAAATGTATACAAATATCGAAATTCCACAACTGAAATTAACAATCAAACAACCATTAGGACTTTTCATTAACAATGAGTTTGTGAAATCTTCTGATGAAGGTAAGATTGTTTCAATTAATCCCTCTACCAACAAGCCTATAACTTCCTTTTTTGCAGGAACGAAAGAGGATGTCGATACTGCTGTCCAAGCAGCAAGAAAAGCCTTCACTACAACTTGGTCAAAGACATCTCCAGCGGAGCGTTGTGATGCTTTGTTTAAGCTAGCAGAATTGCTTGAACGTGACAAGAAGATCCTAGCTGCATTGGACGCAATTGATGCAGGTAAACCATTTCATTCCAATGCTTTGAATGATATGGAACAAGTTATATATCTAACCAAATACTTTGCTGGGGCAGCTGATAAGTACACCCAAGGTGATGTTGTTCCTATAAAGCATGATAAATATGTCTACACAATCAAGGCACCATACGGTGTTGTTGCACAAATTGTGCCTTGGAACTACCCTCTAGCAATGGCATCTTGGAAGTTACAAGGTGCATTAGCTGCTGGAAATACAATTATCATAAAACCGGCAGAAAATACCTCTTTATCTCTATTGTACTTTGCGCAGTTAATTAAGGAAGCTGGATTTCCTCCTGGTGTAGTTAATATCGTGCCTGGTCAGGGTGATGTAGTGGGTACTGCGTTAGCATCTCATATGAATGTGGATAAGATCTCCTTTACTGGGAGCACTAAAGTTGGTGGTAAAATTCTGGAATGCTCTGGTACCTCAAATATGAAAGATGTTACGTTAGAGTTAGGCGGAAAATCTCCTGCTGTAATCTTTGAAGATGCAAAGTTAGACATGGCAGTAAAGTGGACTTTTGGAGGGATATTTTATAACTCTGGTCAAAATTGTACTGCTAATTCACGTATTTATGTTCAAGAATCTGTCTATGATCGATTTTTGAGTATGTTTAAATCATACACGAAAGAGAATGTATCATTTGGTGACAATTTTGACATATTTGATCCAAAATGTACAATGGGTCCTGTTGTTTCTGATGCTCAATATAAAAGAATCCATAATTTAATTTCAGGAAAAGATAATGAGAAATATAACCCAAAGGAAGACCCATCGCAATGGTGTAAGGAAAATATATTACCTTATCCCACCAAGGAAGAAAGCCATGGATTCTATATTCCACCAACTATATTCACAAATGTTTCACAGGACTCAATTTTAATGCAACAAGAAATTTTTGGCCCCGTGGCAGTCATCTCTAAATTTAAGGATTATGACGAGGCGTTAGAGCTAGCTAACGATACAACTTATGGACTGGCCTCTGCCGTGTTCACGGAAAATGTTCGTGTCGCAAACAGATTTGCTAGAGATATCAATGCTGGGACTGTTTGGATAAATTCTTCCAACGAAGAAGAGATATCGGTTCCATTTGGTGGTTTTAAGATGAGTGGGATTGGCCGAGAACTGGGAAGGAATGGTGTTGAAACCTATTTACAAACTAAGGCAGTTCATATGAATCTCTCTGATGATTAGTTTTTTACATATATACATATACATATATATTTAGACCTTTTATTATTTTTTCTTTCTTAACATAATTATTAAAGTTGATAATCACAGGCATTATTATTAGTATTATTATTATCGGAAAATGTAAACAAACGCGAACTGAAAATATATGAAGAATAAATATGGATATTTATTATTGTTAGATGAGATACTAACCCCAGAAATACTTTACAAATAACAGCCGGCTTCCAAGACCAGAATATATATCAAATGATACCAAGGTCGGCTTATAATGTGTCAAAACGTGCTTGTCCCGTTTGTGCAAGACGTAAAGTTAAATGTGATAGATTGGTTCCATGTACTAATTGCATAAAAAGAGGTCAGGAAAGTGAATGTATTAAGTTCATTACTACCCAATCAACTAATGAGGCAGCATTGACAGATACTAGATATATTCCAAGCTTGTTGAAATTATGGCAAAGTTATGAATATTGGATCATGGATATTGGCCTTTTTAAGACTAAAGATATTTCAACAAACAAGCAAAAAATCAGTCTAGAAGCAACACTTCTAGAATGTGATTTTTGGCTAAATTATTTGACCACTGAGCAATCGTTTAATCTTTTGAATTATACTGTAGAAAATCTAGGTACATTGTACTTTGGATGTTTAGGTGACATAAATGAGTTATTCACAGATCTGGAACGTTATTGGCGTAGGCGAGAAAAGTTAGATAAAAGTGCAGACGACATATTATTTACTCCAGATGACTATTATTCAAACGCATTATTATGGTCTGTATTTTCCATGAGTGTATATTATATGTCATTAGAGAGATTATCTGAAATTTTTCCAGTTGATCCTATTTGCAAACTACTGGACATCGACGAGGATCAAGAATGGACTGAATCTTTACAATTAACAATATATCAAGGTTTCACAAAATGTGTAATGAACCAACTGCAAAGAGCAAATTATATGACATATCCTGATTTGCGCTTAATCCAGATTTATCTTATACTTTCAACTACAACATTTGTTACATCAGATTATACATTATCTGACAGCCTATTATTGCAATGCATGTATACCGCTAAACTTTTTAACATTGATTTCAACAAACAATATGCTGAGGATGATCCACTTCTGGGTATCTCAAAAAATATATTCAGTAAAATATGGTTTCGTCTTTGTATATGTGATTACCAAAAATCTAACCCAAGCAAGAGACTTTCATTCCATACAGAAATTCCTTCCTTACTACAGCATGCTGCATTCTATCAAGATATGCCAAATTTCAACATTTATAAACAGGAGGACAACTTTGAATCCTTTTGTTGGAAAATAATATCACTTGAAAGAGATTTGGATCAATACTTAACTAAGTCATTCAAACCACAAATAAAAACTTTAGATGCCATTAAAAGAGAACTTGGCATTTTTAGCAACAAGGTGTCATCAAAAATTGAAGAAGAAAATACTGTAAACTCATTGTTTGAAAAATTTCTCTCTTCATTTCTCTTAAATACTGTTTACTGGAAGCTAAACAAAATGTATCTAATATATTTCAATACCTCTTTTGCATTTGAATCTACTATTCACCACGCCAAAACCATTGTCGCCCTATTGGTCAAGAATATAAATAGTGGCAATGGATTTTTCAACAAGCATCCTTGGGTATTATATGGTTTGTCCAGAATAATACCATTTTACTCATTCTATTATATATTTGATCAGTCACTAATTGTTGAACAACTAAATCAAGATTTTAATGAACTGATTTTAAGTTTACCTATTATGTTGGGTGACAAAGTGAATAAATTAAATTATCTGAAGCAAAGATTGGATAGTATGAGCATTTTATGGGAAAAAGTCAAGGTAGTCGACTCCGAGAACAGCTCTACACATCCTGTATTCAAAATTTTACAGGATGATATTAAATTTATTACAAAATATAACAACAGGGTTCCGCTGATGGTTAAAGGGTTCAGTTCGATTGCAGGGAACAAGAATAGGTCATATGGAGATGAGGGTGATATAGACGATGATTATACAGCGAGGGACAATGAGAGCGAAGAGTTTAAATTTATTGTGAGTCAGTTTGAATTAGAACACAATATAGATGAATTGATTTCATGAGGTACGTAAATAAATACAAAGTCTAGACTAAGGTAAAATTATAATTATTAGCATCTTTCAAAAACTTTGTACAACCCTGGAAGATTTGCAATTTCAACAACATCTTTCAGTATTGTCCTTGTTGCTAGGAGTCGTCTCTTAATACATGGAAATAAGACGTACTCCAGGGCCGAAGACAATTCGTCATGCTTACTGACATAATTTACTTTCAACTCTTCCTTAATGTCTTCATCCTTCATATCTACCTTTTGTATTATCTCTGGAATATATAGTAACGCTATCTGTTTTAATACACCATCTAAACAGTCCTCCTCCTCTTCCCAGTTAATTTTAGAGCCTAATCGTCTTATAAAGAATGCTAATTTTGATAATGGAGGGTTATAACCTTTCAGTAGTAAAGGTATAGAGGTTAATTTAACTTTATTAATATTGTTAGAATCACTAGACATTTTCAAGTCAATCGAAAAGTATTCTGACAGCATATCTTTCATATCCCACAATTGTCGAACTATTTTTTCTTTTTGTTTTATATCAATATCATCAAATAAACTCAAGATGTTCATTAAATTAAGTTCATTATCATGTGTGCTGTTGAGGTTTATTCTACCAAAATTTGCAAAATCTGTTAGACCAATTTGATAAAATAAATCATTACAAATTGCGCCATAATCTACTAGAAATAATTTTAAATCATGCTGAATAGCTGCTAATCTTCTTTCTTCATCGACTAATCCCACATAATTTAGATTAGCAAAAATATTTGTAAGTTCTTTATGTGCGTTATCATCAACATTTTGTCTTAGTTTTTTAATACTTGTCAAGTTGACGTTTATTCTTTCTTTATTTGTAATTTTGTAATCTAGTTTTTGCGAGGAAGTTTTGGAAACTTCTGCTCTTGATTCATCCGAATGAGTGTGTTCATTACCTACAACCGGTTCTATTTTTGTACTGTCCTCATTCATTTGCTGTTCTATTTCTTCATCATTCTTGGTAGTACTCGTGTCTTTGGTGGATTCATGTACTGCCTCTAAGGTATTCTCTTCTTGCCGTAGGTCTCCATTATAACCCTGATTACTTATAAGAGTAATTGAACCTGTATTTGTTCCTTCCTGTAGCAAATTAGAATTATTAGAATGAGATAAATCGGTGCTCAATAGTTGTTTCGCTTCAATGGATTGGCTTGCCCTTAAGAATGACGTGATTTTGGATTGAGATGCATCTGTACGTACCAGTTTGTTTTCATATTTTCTAACTTTATTTGTTGAGTTATTCCTGGTGGAATTTTTTACCCATTGTGTGGAGTCTGCTTGAGCAGAAGAAGACTGAGTTCGGTTTGTTTGCCTTATTGATGAGTCCTTAGGATTTTGATAAAATTCTCCAATGGATTGAGAGCCAGTAATTAAAGTCGATGTCTTAAATATACGAGATGTATCAATTTTTGAAAGTTCCTCATGCAGTTTAATGGATATTTGTTCAATAATCTCATCCTGATTCAAAAATCTCACTTCTCTTTTAGTTGGATGAACATTTACATCTACCGAAGCTGGATCAATCAGTATACTTACGTAAATGAATGATTTATTCCCTTTAGGTAAAAAATTTGAATAAACTTGATTAAGTGACCTTCGTAACGGATCACATGATACAAGTCTATTATTAATAAAGAATATTGGCTGAATTGATTTTTTGGAGTTATAGTTCAGGTTGCTTACCTGAGCATCAACGTGTATAATTGATAATTCTTCCATTGGTGCAATCTCAAATGGTAGCATGTTCGTAGCAATATTATTATCATATACAGTTCTTATTCTATCCTTTATATTATTTTGAGCCTTCACAGTTAAAGAGTACTGAGAGTCTCCAAATTTCTTACAAGAAAAACCGATACCTTTCGAATGTATTGCATACCGACCCATGACATCAAGGATACGATGATATTCCTCATTTGGTTGTCTTAAGGCCCTTAACCTAGATGGAATATTGTAAAAAAGATCTTCCACTAATATAGTTGTCCCCGTACGACCTGCAATTGGTGTCGGCGTATCTAACATTTTACCTTGAGAATAAGAAACCTTCCAGGCACACTTGTCTGCATCTGTTTTCGTTGTCACTGTTAATCGAGCTATATGTGATATACTAGCCAACGCTTCACCTCTAAAACCATAAGTATTAATGCTTTCTAAATCTTCAAAATTTTTTAGTTTAGAGGTGGTAAACCGCTCACATAAAATAGGTAAATCATCTTTACTTATACCTGATCCATTATCAGTAATCTGTAATAATTTAATCCCACCATCTTTGATTAGCACGTCAATCATTGTAGATTTAGCGTCAATAGAATTTTCAAGCATTTCTTTTAGTGCATTTACAGGGGATATGATAATTTCCCCAGCTGCAATCTTATTGATGACCAATGGATCTAAGGCTTTAATTTTTGAAACCATCTTCTTGTTGCTCAAAGTAAAAGTATACTAAAACAATACGCTGGCACTATAGCAATAATATGCATAGAATGCCGTAATACTTGGCTCTTCAAGTGGTAATTTGTCACTTTTATAATCTTCCTTGTACTCTTATAACCATTATAATTTATCAAATCATCGATTTAACTGACGCGTTATACAAACCCTAATATGCGCCCTATACTTAGTTTGTTTAACCCTATTTATTTTTGTTTAGTGCCCTAACTGTTCTACGTTATTTACCCTAGGGCTAAAGTACTTCGGGCGCACCCTTTTTGACTTTGAAGCAAATAATGAAAAATTCGAAGAAAAACAAAAAGACGCAATTGATTCGAGTGAAAACATATTATTGGGTTAAAAGTAACAGAATAACAGTTAGAATTAGGTAGAGCTACTAATCGTTTAAATTTTGTAATTGTATCTGTTTTCTCTGGCACAACACAATCGTTGAGGATTGTGCAATCTACAATACTAACTTCTGTGCTTTCACTCACTATCCGTTTCCCATTTTATATTACTTAATTTCGACTCTGCATTGTTACTGATAGTAAATTGATATATAAGTATATGCCTGTAAATACCAAGTTCATATAATCATATTCATACCTATTACACAATTTACGTTAACACACAGCAAAAAAGGGAAAACAAACAAACAGAAACGTTACCTTATATCCAAACACATACTCATAAACGTATGGAATGCTGAACTTCACATCATCGATCCCGGTTGTTCATACACCCCATCCCTCTTTGCCTAGTAAAGGCTTACCTATTCCAGAAAGTCTGCCATCCCCACCACCAGAAGATAATGATAAAACAGATAATATTAATCGATCACCTATTAGCCATTGCATACTAGCGGGGGGAGTGGGAGGGATAATTGGTGATACCGTAATGCATTCTCTGGATACAGTTAAGACAAGACAGCAAGGTGCTCCCACTGTTTCAAAGTACAGGAACATGATTTCAGCATATAAAACTATCTTCATGCAGGAAGGTGTACGAAGGGGTTTATATGGTGGCTACTTTGCAGCTATGCTAGGCTCTTTCCCCAGTGCAGGTATATTTTTTGGTACTTATGAATTCATGAAGAGGAAAATGATTGATGATTGGCAGATTAATGAGACCAGTTCACATTTAACGTCTGGGTTTCTTGGTGATTTGGTATCAAGTTTTGTCTATGTTCCATCTGAAGTACTGAAAACCAGGTTGCAATTACAAGGTACTTATAACAATGAATTTTTCCATTCAGGTTATAATTATAAAAATTTAAGGGACGCAATCAAATCCATCACGAGAGAGGAAGGTCTTATGACTTTATTTTTTGGCTATAAAGCCACTTTAGCAAGAGATTTACCTTTTAGTGCTTTACAATTTGCATTTTATGAAAGATTTAGGCAATGGGCGTTTGTACTCGAAGATAAGGAAATGCATAAACACGACTTATCTATCCTGAATGAAATATTCACAGGTGCTACAGCAGGTGGTTTGGCAGGTATAATTACCACACCGTTAGATGTTGTCAAGACAAGATTACAAACGCAACAAAAACACACTCCGTCTGCGTCACCTAATCAGACAATATCAAACTCCATGAGGAAACCAGTTGTACTATCTAACTCAATAACAAACAGTCTAAAATTAGTGTACCAATCAGAGGGTATAGTTGGTTTATTCAGTGGTGTCGGACCAAGGTTTGTTTGGACAAGTGTTCAAAGTAGTATTATGTTACTTCTTTATCAGATTGCACTAAGAAGTCTGAACAATGCATCTAATGAAGTAATATAACATACAACCGATCTTTTTATTTTAGAGTCGGACGACTGCCAAATTCAATTCGCCTCTTTTTTCTTCCTTTGTATTATAAGAAGTTATTGCTTTCCATTGGTATTTTTTTCTCTTAATAATAACATATCATTAACTCTGCTCTTTTAGTCATTTGTTGAATTATTTTTTATAAAGATTCCATAATGTTCAACAAACTTTGTAAATAGTTTCACAACAAGTATATAGAATATCTATATATGCCCATAAATATAAATATAAACTACAATTAAAAGACAATAAATGGAATTCGCTCAGCAATTATTCAATAAATAGCCCATCTTTTTTTACCAATAATTCCGTCTGATGAGTAACATTCAAGTTTTGTTGAAAAAACGTGCGTTGAACATTTACCGAAGTTAACATTCACTTACTTTAGGTTTAATTACAGTTCTCCAAACAGACAAAGATGCTAAGCTAAATACACTTTAGCATTTGTTGTAATTCTCAAATTGATCACCGTCTGAATGTGTAACTACTTAATGAACTTCGTAATAGTTCAACATAAGTATATTCATTAGTGATCATTAAAACGTGAACGAACCGCATATTTCGCTTTACTCTCAACCATCACATCAAAAAATAAAAAAACTAAAATCAAAAAAAAAAAAATAATTATATTTAGGAACGACAAGGGAGCAACATATTTGAAGAACTCCTGACGATTGTCCACGTTATTAAACTATCATTCTCAATTCAAAAATACATACTGTACATACTCATAATTTCCATTCCATTCTTTTTCTTTTAAAATAACACAACAATGCAATACGTGGGAAGGGCAATTGGCACAGTTTCAAAGACTTGGTCACAGATCAATCCCGCAACATTATCTGGCGCCATTGATGTAATAGTTGTAGAACAACCTGATGGCTCATTGTCATGTTCCCCATTTCATGTCCGATTTGGGAAGTTTCAAATACTGAAACCGTCTCAAAAGAAAGTGCAAGTCATCATCAATGGTAAAACCACCAATGTGCCCATGAAATTGGCTGATAACGGGGAAGCATATTTTGTTTTCGAAACTAATTCAGACCTTGAAGGAATTCCTGATGAATTGCTAGCATCTCCTTTAATGAGTGCTTCTAATAGTCCGGACTTGAAAGGTAAGAAAAGTAGTCTGGATGAACCAGATTATTTAGATATCAATAACGGTGAAACAAGTAAAGATGATTTGACTGAAGGAAACAAAAAATCAGATCATTACGATATGATGACTAAACAGTTCCAGAAGAAGATAAACGAAAAATTAACACAAATTCATATTCCTAGTAAATCAGATAATAATGGTGACCTATTGTTAGATATAGAAGGTTATAAGCCAAGTAAAGACATGATGCATGATACCGATATCCAATTAAAACAACTTTTGAAAGATGAATTAGGTAGCGATTTAGATATATCAAAATTTATTAAAGAAGATAGTAATGGTTCCATCAGAATTGTCAATCCATACGACCAATCACAACTATTATCACCTCCAGAAACCATACCTCCTGTTAATGCAAGCGAACCTGCTTTAGATATGAATCATAGTAACAGTTTTGAAATCGATGGCATAGAAGATTCTATATCGTCGTCAGCCTCTTCAGGAATATTGACTACATCTACAAATACTTATACTAGTAACGAAAAGAATAGTATACAATCAGACGATGAAGGAAATGAAAATAGTACTAACAAAAATTTTATCAAGACAATTAGATTAACGAGTGATCAATTAAAATGTCTCGATTTGAATTATGGTGAAAATGATCTTGAATTTTCTATTGATCATGGTAAAGCTATTGTCACATCGAAACTGTTTGTTTGGAGATGGGATGTTCCAATTGTGATTAGTGATATTGATGGCACAATTACCAAATCGGATGCTTTGGGACATGTGCTTGCTATGATAGGTAAAGATTGGACTCATAGTGGTGTAGCTAAATTATTCAACGAAATCTCTAGGAATGGTTATAACATATTATATTTAACAGCTAGAAGTGCAGGTCAAGCAGATTCTACGAGGAGTTATTTAAGATCAATTGTGCAAAATGGTTATAAGTTACCATTGGGGCCAGTAATTTTGTCACCTGACAGAACCATGGCTGCACTAAGGAGAGAAGTCATTTTGAAGAAGCCAGAGGTTTTCAAAATTGCTTGCTTAAATGATATTAGGTCACTCTATTTTGAAAATGAATGTATGAGTGGTCATCACGATGAAAAAAAGGAAAACGAGGATACGAATACTCCTGAAGAAAATGGCAATACTATTGAAGAAGATGTAAATCCTGATCATAATACGGATAGTAACAACACAGATCATGTTAAACTGAAAAAGGCCACATATGCATGTCATGAACATGATATTGAAACGGATGAAAAGCCAACACCGTTTTGCGCAGGATTCGGTAATAGAATTACAGATGCATTATCATATAGAACAGTTGGCATACCTAGCTCGCGTATTTTCACTATTAATACAGAAGGGGAGGTTCATATGGAATTATTGGAGTTAGCAGGTTACAAGAGTTCCTATATTCACATAGAGGAATTAGTAGATCATTTCTTTCCTCCTGTAAGTTTTGCAGATGATGATTTGAGATCTGTACATTCTATTACTCCAGGGTCACCATTAAACAATACTATAGACGATTTAGACAAAGATGGGAGTACTAATGAAAATGACGTCAGTATATCAAATATTGAAACTAAGTCTTTCTTTAGAGGGAACCAGGAGAAGAAGTTTACTGACGTAAACTTTTGGAGAGAGCCGTTATTAGACATTGATAACCTTTCTGATCTAAGCACAGATAGTGAGGAACCAAAAAGTGAAAGTAGCACTGTAAAGAAATATAAGGATTACAAAATATCTCCTAATAAAAAAAATTTACTTGACCTGCAAGGTAATGATGGCAACAACACAAGCATTAGTAATTTTGTTGATAAAAATAATACAAAACAAACTGTCAAGACACAAAATAGTATTGATACCACTAGATTGCTGAAAACGCAAACAAAAATATCTACATCAAAAGAAGAATTAGGAAAGAAGATATATTTAGAATTAGGTTCTCCACTTTCGTCACCGAGAATGAATTCTATTGATACATCGAATATAGATAGTGATATGAAAAAATTGACTATTTCGCGCCCATCAATACCCGTGGCTGGCATATCAAGAGTTAATGTACTTGAAGACAATCATTTGAACGTAGATGGGAGTAGCATTGGAAATGAAGAAGGAGATATCGATGATGAATTCGATGATGATGAATTCGAGGACGACGAATTTGATGAGGACGACTTTGTAGACTAGGCTAACATTCAATTTTTTATATTATCAATTTTCGTTATTCTAAATTTTCGACAACTCTATAATTCTAAAAGTCAAATTTCAATTAAGGTTTCTTCTCTCAAGAGATGAGAAGTTGTTCCTACGAGTGTTTTATTCTATGAAACTGCATTCCTCTCATTATAAAACTTTATAGTTAATGTTCGACAGCTAAAAATCTGGATCTGTCTTTATTGCAACAAAAAGAAGCCAAGCAATATAGGCAACTCTGTCTCAGATCTCAAGCGTGAACACAGCCATTACAAAACAGCAACAAAGTCAAACTTAAGGGTAGTAATGACTCTCAAATGCCTCACTATGAGAATACGGTAAAGAATTGTCGCCGTGAGATTAACCATAAAGAACGCAAAGGAGTCACTGGTATGCGATATAGATTAACAAACGAGCTCTATGAAGCACCACCCTTGATTGAATTCGTTACTACTATTTGGCAGGTCTTCCTGTTCGGAGAGTAGTGGTTACTCCCGCTTTTAGTGACCGATGTTTCCATGTAAATAAGTCGTATCTATACTTATAAACTCAATAGGAACGCTTATGCAAATCATTGTAAGCGTAAATCACTTTTCCCGATTAGGTCTTACAATTATTTTCCTGAAAACTTAAATTAAGACGTTAATATTAACGATTTTACAGTATCTTCTGTGCGATCCATTGAAGATACAAAAAAATAATGGTAGCCAAAACTCGTTTAGTACATGATATCCGACCTCGAGTCTATCTAGTCAATTTTCCATCTAATAATTATTACGCTGGTCAATAAACAAAATTAATTAAGAGTCTCCTATGGAAGTTGAGGGAAATATCACGTGATGATATACTACTTTCTTGTTTGCTAGACATAGAAGCATTAATCCAACATTCTTTAACAGATAACTGATCTACTAATTTTCTGCACATTAACAGTGCAGTCGTTACAGTAAGTGATGGACGAAGGTATTTTCTCAAAACTATCGCACGGCATGTATATGCAGCAGTCACTAATTAAAGTTTTAACGGTATTTACACTTTGCATCTCAAGTAGATATCTATATTAGAAAGTTGCTGGCAGACATGAACGGAATTTTTTGAAATTAGGCTTTTGGTTATCAAGCTTAGTGCATGAGCCAGGTCTTCTATTCAAAAAGACATCGGTCCTTTTTGGCTATAGCCTTCATTCATTCTCCCCGTTTGGAACCTCCAAGATAATTTAATTTACCGCGTTCTGACATTTTTGTTCCAAAATACAAATAAAGTGATTGATTTATTTGTTTCGTTCTTTGCAAATGCTTACTGTTTTATTTCGTGGTTTATGTTAATTTTTTTTTTTATTTGAATTTGCTTCCAAACTAGGCAGTTAATTTGATTTGTTCAGTACTCCTTGTTACTGATAGAAACCAAAATGTGATCATGATATCAAACACTGTAAGCCTTTCTGGCTATTATACAAAAAATTGTTTCATCTTTTACAATTTTTTAAAGACGTAGAAACAACTACTCCGGTTATACCCTCTCTACCCTTATATCTTCCTTTTAAGTAAATTACCTTTATTTCCTAATTCTGTTTCTGGTTCGTACCAAATCTTATTCAACAATATCATATAGGTACGAAAGGGTCATGGACATTAAATTAAGGTTTGTCTTTCATGTCAATGATTAACATACTATAAATTTTTTCAGTATATATACTCAACTGGCTGCGATACGGTCTATAAATAAATCATCTCAATTCTTCCTATTGAAACTTATATTAAAGCTCCTTATATCCTTATTATTTTTTCCTTTAACTGGTTCATTATAAGTTAACTACAAATTGTTATAAGTTAGTATAGTCATGACAGATGTCACTACTAGCCGGAAACGTCCAAATTGGCTTAACAGACGAGCAAAGTATTACACAGGCTTTCCAAAAAGACACTTTACCTCTTCGAGTGTAATGAGTTATATTCCTGAAGAACAGAATAAGAATCAGCAACATAAGACAAAGTCAAGTCTAGAGGAACAAACAGAAAATAATGAGGATAATAATAATGAACCAAATACTAAGAAGGAACCGGTAGAGACTACTACCAGTCCTACTACGTCAAAGGATAATTTTGATGTAATAGTTACAGATGGACAAGCAAAAAACTCTGTTCATTTATTATATACGCATATCTATAACTATCTCGTGGACAATCATTATGAGGATACTGCAAGAGAGTTTTTGAAGGAAGCAGATATACCGATTTCTATAACGGGTTCATCACAGCAAGGGAAGTCACCAACAACATATGAAACGTACAGGGAATATTATAACTTCGCAAACAGATTTAATGGTACAGAGAATACTGAAACAGTGATTGAAAATTTACCTCAAGCAAAAATGTTGGTAGAATCACCAGAAACTTTTTTATTGGAATGGTGGAGGAGTTTACAAACATTGAACGAATTTGTTGATCAAACGCCCTTAGATGAACTAAGTACGTCTCCAAGTTTCTTAAGACAGCCACTCTTTCCAATAATACCATTACGCATGCAACAAGAAATAATAAGAAATGTCAACGAACTCCAGTCTGATGGAAACTCATCAAATAGTACAAAAACGTCTATGCACGCACCATTAAACAAGAACATGATATCCACGAGAGCGTCCAATATCTCTACAAGTACTAGAAGGAAGAGAGAAATGGATTACTCAACTACGTCACATCAACGAAGACAACCATTGCCCAAACACCACAGAAAACTTGCAGAATCAGTTATATCGAAACGATACAACAATACGAAGACTCTCCAGCCCAGTGACGTCTCAAAAATAGAAACACAACTACAGCAGCAGCAGCAATTGGTACCATCACAATCCCGACAGTATCAGTTTTTGCAGCCTACTGTTGTTCCTACTCCAACGCAATTAGGAATGGTTCCGCCACTATCAGAAACAATGTTACGACGAAGAAATAATGTAGTGGGCTATTCACCAATGTATAGCCAAGCCATTCCTAGCCAAACCATCCAGGATGTAACGCAAAAATCGAGCCACACAAGGAAATATCGACAAATAAATGATGAACGCAATGCTGAACTTTCTAAAATTAGAGAAAATTTTATTAAGGAACAACTAAGACAGTTGAATTTGACTCCTGAACAGTTACAGAGACAATTAGAGATTCTTCAAAGCCAGATAACGGGAGGGAGTGAGGAGAATGAACCGAAAATATATAATAGTGAATCCAGAGGGCAACAGAGTTTTGCAGCGGTGGCGAAAAAGCCTGTGCTGAAGCTTTCCAATAAAAATTTAAAGAAATCTGCAAACGAAGATGACAATATAAGTATTAACACGAATAGAAACGCTGATGAAAGACACAGTAATCACGAGAGTAATGATGACAGCGAGAATTCTGAGGTTTCGCTTGAGGATAACAATATAACAGAAGAGCAGTAACGAGTTTATCTAATTGTATGTACCTCTTAATTTATAGCAACCTTGTTGTATAATCAAATAGTTTCATAATCCTGTTGTTTCTGACTTCCACTAACAGTTTCCTTTCCTTATTGTTTATCTATTTCTTTCTTCGGAGAAAGCATCAATAATGCGAAAAGTAAAACTCGAATTTTTCAGTTCCGCATCGATCTTTATGTAAACAACAAGGTGGAGTTAAAATAAAAAAAAAACAGCCATACCGGTTATAATGCCTGGATCAGAATTGTGTTGATTGAAGTTGTAAAATCTTTATTTATATATACGAGTAATTGAAGTAACACGTTTCCAACTGATACGATTATATAACGAACGGTATCAGTGATATCTTTTAAGTTAGAGATCAGCAGAGTTTTTGAATCAGCCGGCGTATGGAAGACTCATTACAACCGCAGCTAGAGGTCTCTGGATTGCAATTGTTTTCGAAGAAGGAATCAACGTTTGATTTCTCGAAGCAAAAATGGAAGTTATCTCGAGGATTAACAGATTCTATCATTTCTGATGATATTGAAATATATTCACCAAAAGATTTAGCATACAGTTTTTCAGGCAGCAAAAAATTCCCTAACTCCAAACTCACAGAATTTAATGATTCGTCACCTACAATTGTCAATGTTGATTTGTTTGACAGCGGGACTTATAATGACGGTAGAAGTGATATAAATCAAGATGATAGTGACCTTATAGTGCCTCCTTTCTGGTATAACCTAACTAAGAAAATATTTAGTGAGATACCACTTGGATGTAATAAACAATTCTTAGAGGAATTTCAATATAATATAATAACTTCCAATTTTTTGCATGATTCAAATGGATTCTCACATCCCTTAAAACCTAAAGAATCCATCATGGATTTTCACAAGAATTTGTTGACTGCTGCTGCTGTGCCATTGACAAAAAAGGGAAAAACTGTTTCGATACCTACTAAATATGGGCACTTACGAAAAATTTCACATGAAAAATTTATTCTTACTAAAACGTTAGCATACAATAAAGTACTAATCTCCAGTTATTTCACCCTCAAGAGATTGCACAGACTTGATCGTCAGGTTCAAAAAAAATCGAAACGAGTAGTGTCTGTTATACTTATTGCTCTTTATTTAGCATTTCAACAGGAAAAATTTAGCATACAATATACAAAGTTTAAGGTGCTAAAATCTCTAAAAACAATGCTGAGTACTTTAGAGAAAATTGATTCAATATTAAATCAATATCAAATACGATACAAAGAATTAAAAATGAGTTGCGGTACGAAATCTAAGGAAAAGACATCTGAACTGTATTATAAAGAAGAGCAAATTGAAACAACAGATACCATAAATGATAAACTGATTGTAAAGGATTTACTGATTTCTGCGATGGATTCCTTTTACTATAAGCTTTTGGTAGTTATAAAACAACTTCTACCACTTTGCAACATGGATAAATTAAATAAATTTTGTCACCTCTATGATATAAATATGATAGACTTACAAATCTGTTTGAATGAGTCTGCCAATAGAATGGAAGATAAATCTGACAGAGTCCACCTATTGAAAAAATTTATTCTTTGTTGTTTGTTATCATTGAATATCGATGGAGAAAGAATTAATATACAGGCCAAAGTTTTTGAAAATTCGTTGGAGGAAATATTTCATACCGATGTTGAAAATGAGAAGGTTAAATTGATAGATCAAAACTCCAAACTTATTTTGATAAAGGAAAATTTAGAGAGTTTACATACTTTTATGACAGAAATAGTTTTAGTTTTAAACGAGCACAGAAGTATATTGCATCGTTTTCTGGTGGGAATAGATGACAATAGTAAAGTGATGCCTACATTAAACTCACCTAAAGTCTTTGAGGTGACCTCCGTCCACGAAATATACTGTACTCTAAAGACTTTGGAGAAACAGTTGTCATCCATCAAGTTTAATAAGATTGAAAAAAAAGACAAGGACCTAAAATATATTTGCCAGAAACTGCGATATATTTCCACTTTATGTGATGACAATTGTAACAACCGTCTTTATTCAAATTTCAATTCTGAAAAAACTATAAACAGGGAGAGTCAATATAAGAAAAGGCAGTCTGTAATGGTTAATGGAGGTGGTTTTTCCTTAGACGTGTTAAAGACTCCAAAAATGGATAATAGTTACTCTACTGGTAAGAAATTCGATATTAACGAACAAATCCATTTTATCAATGTCGAGAGCAACTCTGATCTGTTAACTGATGATGAACATGATATTAGTGATTACGCTTCAGAAATAAGCAACGAAGAACCACCGACATCACATATTCCACTGAATCATCATTATTCACAGCACTATGAAAGTATTCAGCAGTTAACAGACAAGCAGTTACAAAACCAGCTGAATGCCAAAATCTTAAAGTTTTCAGCAGAGAACAAGAAGGGTAGAGAAAAATTAAGGGCTCAGAAATCATTCGAATTACTGAAGAGACGTAAAAAGGAGTATCTACAAATGCAAACAATTAATGGCGCAAAGGATGAAGAAACTAATCGACTGAACGGTAAGGATAAATACTTCACTTCTGAAGAGAGTATACCGGTTTTGTACAACATGGAAGAATTGCTGGAAAATTGATCGACTACCTATCATTAGTACATAGAGTCATATATCACTATCATCTATATATATTCATCAAATTATCGATAACATTTATAATGTCATTTAGTAACTACTGTTCTTATTAATAGTTCGTTGGGATGAGTCGTGAATCGCATTTACCGTGTGGGGCTAATTATGGACGGCCCGCGTAGAGAAAAGAACAGATCTGGTTATAGCATGTAAACAAAGGAAACATTGAGAAACTAAAGGCTTAGAAACGTTGATTGTGTGAAATTAGCCATCGACCGTTACCTTTTGCAATTGTCAATAAATTTACCAACAGAGTGCTGTTGAAGATAACTACTGAGCGTGGCGGTGTACTTTGTCGTGAATAAAGAATTTATTTAAAACTGTTGGTGCCTTGAACATTAAGCTAACGCTTTAGTAGTTTCGTTTGGTATTGGTTCTAAATTAGAATGTCTCAGAATGATACGAAAAGAAAACGAGCAGGATCTTTGAGAACTCAAATGTTTAATAAGCACTTGTATGATAAATTTACAAGAAATGGATCAGATAAGGAGGATACTACAGAGGGTATTGAAATGGACGATGTAACAGAAGCAGGCGGTGTGTTACAAGAAATAATTGAGGAGGAGTTTATTGAATATGAAGATGAACCTGGAACTAATAATGGTCACAGTTCTTCGGCTGCCAATATCTTTACCCGTGCGCTGGATTTACTTCTTGATAGGCCAAGCACATTGCATTCTAAAGATGGTAGACATATACCGATATCACTTGATCACACCAAGATTGAGTTCATGAATTTCACTTCTAAAAAGTACGGTGACTACTTAATTGATGAAAGGACAAATAAACCATACTGTGATAATTCAGTAACATCTTCCAGGTACACCGTATACTCATTTCTTCCGAAACAACTATACGCACAATTCTCGAAGCTAGCTAATGCATATTTTTTAGTCATTGCAATCTTGCAGATGATACCAGGCTGGTCGACTACAGGTACGTATACCACTATTGTTCCTTTGCTCATATTCATGGGTATATCGATGGGCAGAGAAGCATGGGATGATTATAGAAGACATCGTCTTGACAAAGAAGAAAATAGAAAGAAATGTAGACTGATAACAAAGGAGCCAGAGTCTCAAAACGATATGTATTTTTGGAATAACAGCGACGATAACCAAAACAACTCTCGCATTGATACCTCAGAGCAGTTAAATACACATTTCACGAATTTTGAGCTGTTGACTAATCGTCACGGTGTACAAATCAAAGAAGAACAGTGGAAAAATTTACGAGTAGGAGACTTCGTTTTATTAAAACAGGATGATTGGGTCCCGGCTGATCTTTTATTACTCACTAGCGATGGTGAGAACAACGAGTGTTATGTGGAGACTATGGCATTAGATGGTGAGACAAACTTAAAAAACAAACAACCAAATTCTGAATTAAACAAGCTAACTTGTAGTGCGTCCGGTTTAGCTAATGTGAATGCACAAGTTACGATAGAAGACCCAAATGTTGACCTTTATAATTTTGAAGGTAACTTGGAATTATTGGATCATAAAAATAATACAATCAAGAAATATCCAATCGGTCCAGATAATGTTATATATCGAGGGAGTATTATAAGAAATACAAGATATTTAATAGGTATTGTTATTTTCACAGGTGAGGAAACCAAAATACGGATGAATGCATTAAAAAATCCTAGAACAAAGGCACCCAAGTTACAAAAGCAAATAAATTTGATTATTGCATTTATGGTTTTACTTGTCTTAGCTATATCGTTATTCTCTTACATGGGGCATGTTCTTGAAAATCGACATACTATTGACGAAAATCAAGCCTGGTACCTGTTTCAACAAGATGCTGGCCCTGCACCAACGATTATGTCATTTATTATTATGTATAATACAATGATTCCGCTATCTCTTTATGTTACAATGGAAATTATAAAAGTTATGCAAAGCAAAATGATGGAATGGGATATTGACATGTATTATGAATGCAATGATACTCCATGCGAATCAAGAACAGCCACTATTCTAGAAGAACTGGGGCAAGTATCTTATATTTTCAGTGATAAGACAGGGACTCTAACAGATAATAAAATGATTTTTAAAAAGTTTTCCATTTTTGGTTCTTCCTGGATCCATAACGTAAATCAGGATCCATCGGAATTGCCAGTCACTTCATCCTTTAGTAATGACATTAATATTGTTTCTTCGAAGGACAAAAACGCTTCGAGCCATTCAGCGGTGCCGGAAGATAACATAGAAGAATTGATGACTGAGCCAAAAAGTATGGTTCTTCCAAGGACATCCATAGAATATAAAGGGAATTCTAATGCTCTCTATGCTGGTAGGCCAAGTTTAAGTTCATTGTATGTACGAAATAGTGGTCCTAAAGACAATCTGTACCTAGACTCAAGATATTCGGTTAATTCAAGTTCCTCCACCTGTAATAGCGAACGCCCAACTAATTTAAAAAGCTCGCTTGAATTACTTCAATATATTCAAACTAATCCTGACACTTTGTTTGCTAAAAAAGCAAAGTTTTTCATATTGTCACTAGCTCTTTGTCATTCTTGCCTTCCACAACGGGTAGAAGACACTGAAAATGTGAATACTGCAGATTTAAGTAAAGAAGACATGGTTGAATATCAAGCTTCGTCACCAGATGAGCTTGCTTTAGTAACAGCTGCCAGGGATTTGGGATACGTTGTGTTGAACAGAAAGGCGCAAACTTTAACAATAAAAACATATCCCTTTGGGTTTGGAGAAGATGGAGTTGAAGAAGATTATGAAATATTAGATTACATTGAATTCAACTCTCAAAGAAAAAGAATGTCGGTTCTTGTTAAAATGAAAGATGAACCAAACAGGATTTTGCTGATTTGTAAAGGTGCTGATAATATGATCTTAGAGCGTCTGGATGAAAAGTACATGGCATCAGAAAAGTTGAATGACATCAATGATGCTGCACTTGAACGTAAACAAAACGAAGCAGAGTTGGTGAAACAGCAGAGAAAATCACTAGAAAGAATAGTTTACGAAGACAATCTTCCTAGAAATTCGTTGAGGTTTCGCACTTCGATGAACAAGCCAAGAGAAAGTTTATCGTTACAAGCTATGAGAGCTAGTATGTCAAGTAAAGGGAATGGCAGGAGAATTGATCAAGAAATGCAAATTGATTCAATTGATCAATTCTTGAGTACCGTTCAGAAAACGGACAGAGCAGTAGACGAAGTTGTCGTTCAGAGTCGGAAATCCTTACATAAACAGCAAATAGAAAGATACAGGTCCAATCGCTCGATGAACGAGAAATCGGGTCCTAATAACAATCTAAATATTCCTTCGACGTCCAAGAGGCAGTCTTGTTATAGTAACGACCTGGGGTACCTAAAAAGTGATATTTTAGAATACATCGGCGGTGATGATATGATTTCAAATGAAGAATATGTTATGGAAAGAACAATTCAAGCTATTGATGAATTTTCTACTGACGGTTTGAGAACATTGCTATACAGTTACAAATGGATCGATACCAATGATTATGAAGAATGGAATAAGAAGTATCATAAAGCCAAGACGTCGTTGACCGACCGTAAAAGGTTAGTTGATGAAATTGGTGAAGAAATAGAAAATAATTTATCATTACTTGGAGCGACAGCTATTGAAGATAAATTACAAGAGGGCGTTGCTGAGACTATCGATAAAATTAGACGTGCAGGAATAAAATTATGGATGTTGACGGGTGACAAGCGTGAAACTGCTATCAACATTGGTTATTCTTGCAAGCTAATTTATGATTACTCCACAGTGGTTATATTAACTAGAAGTGATGAAAACATTATATCCAAAATGAATGCTATATCACAAGAGGCAGACTCAGGCAACATGGCACATTGTGTCATTGTAATTGACGGTGCAACATTAGCTATGTTTGAAGAAAATCCGACGTTATTATCTGTCTTTATTGAATTATGCACAAAAATTGATTCTGTTATTTGTTGTCGTGCATCTCCCTCTCAAAAGGCGCTAATGGTAACACACATTAGAAACACTGATAAATCTATAGTGACATTAGCTATCGGTGATGGTGCCAATGATATTGCTATGATTCAAAGTGCAGATATTGGTGTTGGAATTGCTGGTAAAGAAGGTTTACAAGCATCTAGGTCTTCGGACTATTCTATAGGGCAATTTAGGTTTCTTTCGAAATTACTGTTTGTCCATGGTCGTTATAACTATATCCGGACAGGTAAGTTTGTCCTTTGCACATTCTACAAAGAGCTCACATTTTATTTAACACAATTGATTTTCCAAAGGTATACTTTATTTTCTGGTTCATCACTATATGAGCCATGGTCATTATCAATGTTTAATACCTTATTTACCTCATTGCCTGTTTTATGTGTTGGCATGTTTGAGCAGGACTTGAAGCCAGCTACCTTATTAACAGTGCCAGAATTATATTCTTTGGGAAGATTATCACATGCATTCAACCTTGTAATTTTCATTGAATGGGTTATTCAAGGTACATTAACAGCCCTTTTAATCACATTTCTGAATATTGTGATGTGGGGTAAAACATCCTTATCTGATAACACAATGTATCCCCTGGGAGTTATTAATTTCACGGCTATTGTTGCTTTGATTAATATCAAGGCCCAATTTTTGGAAATGCGCAATCGTAATTGGTTGGCCTTCACCTCAGTAATCTTGTCATGTGGTGGTTGGTTAGTCTGGTGTTGTGCATTGCCTGTAATTAACAAATCTGACAGAATATATGATGTACCAAACGGGTTCTATAACCATTTCGGTAGAGATATTACATTTTGGTGTACTTGCCTTGTTCTGGCAATTTTACCTATTACGCTCGACATTGTATATCAGACATTTAAGAAGATGTTTTGGCCTACTGACGCTGATATATTTGCAGAATTAGAGAAAAAAAGTGAAATTAGGAAGAAACTAGAATTAGGTGCCTTTAATGAAATGAAACAGGGCTGGATGTGGGAACATGATCCTAACAGTATCAAAAGATATAAAGAGAAATGGTTACCAACAAAATTACAGTCTTCAGCCCCACCAAAAAAAAGTAATGATTATAGCAATGGGAATTTAGAAGTTTACTCAATTGATGGACCTTTTGAAAGTGCCTACACAGAAACAAAGCTTGAAGTTCCAACTAGTACAATTAAACGGTCAAGCCATGGTGATTTAAACAAAATTACGACTAACTCAACTAAGTCCTCTAAATATAATCCGGAGCACTACGAAATATTACCGAGTGGTAAGGTAATCAAAAGACAAGTTAACGAAGCTAACGAACAAAATCATCATAATAAAGAAAGCGATGAAAATTCTTATCAAGTGAATAATAAAATAACCTCAAAAATCACAAAGAACTTGCGTTTTAAATTTCACAACAAGTCTGAAGAAAACGTCGATGAAATCATTCAAAATAGAATGAAAGATCTTGAATGAACTACTGTATCCCAACAGCATTGGAAATAAATTAGAAAATATTAAAAAAAAACTGCATTATTATTTATCTCTATATCAATAATATTTAAATTATTTATTTACGCCACTACTTGAAAGTGTTATTGCATATTATATTCCATTTCATATTTCACATAACAGGTAAAAAATTAGAACGTAACAAAGGTTCGGAATGATATCCTCATTTATATTTATTTGAGTTGATGCCTTAAATGTTTATTAGTAATATTTTAAAAAAACACAATGTCAAATGCCTAAAGGTAAACGAAGTCACCAACTAAAAATAAAGAACTCAAACAATGACCTCAATTTGTATATTTCCCATTCAATTTACTTGTTGTTCTATTCAATTAATCAAATTAATGACTAATTTAATCAAATAATTTACCAAATATACCTATTAAAAAGAAGATAATCAATGGAAGCATTACTCTTGCAATTTCTTGCCACTTTTGTTCTTCATCATGTTGGCGTTGTGCTTGCCTATTCTGCTGCTGCCTCGTCCTTGGCATATTATTAGGGTTGAATGCTCTGAAGCCATTTGAACCGAATGTGAAAGTGGCACCGTTATTCATAAATGGGTGATTACCGAACGGACTTTGTCCTGCCCCACCCATACCAAATAGAATGTCAAACAAATCTTCTGGTCCACCCATAGGTTGTTGGCCAGGACTTCTAAAGAAGACATTCTCAAAGCCGTTAGGGAAATTACCATGACCTCTATTGAATCCCGATGCCGCCGCAGATGGTACTTCCCTATCATCGGGGTCTCTGCCTATTCTATCATAAAGTTGCCTTTTATCGTCATTGCTTAGCACTTCAAAGGCTCTATTGATGACCTTAAATGCTTCACTAGCTTTAGGATGCGGATTTTTATCTGGATGTAATTTAATGGCTAATTTTCTATACGCTTTCTTTATCTCACCGTCTGATGCGGTCTTTGTAACTTTTAGAATTTCATAGAACTCATGCTTGTTCTTCGACAGTACCTCTAGAGCAATCTTCTCTTGCTCTTCAGTGTATGTGACGGGTGACGACGACATTTATAGTTCAAGTATAGTATATGACGAAATTATAGGATATTTATTTGCACGATTACTCAAAGAAAACGGTGGCCTGGACACAACTATAATCTTAAAGGACAAAAATGGTAAATGTGTATCACGGTAGTTCAGAACAGCTAACAGAATAATGTAATCCTTCCTTTACCTCACTAAGCTACAGGTCGTTTAGCATAACTGCCAACTTAACACCTTAGCAATTGTTCACAATATAGCCGTTAAAAGTCTTCTTTTTCCGACTATTATCATTCCGAACGAGGAATAAATAATGTATGCTTGTTAGTATTTAGAGAGAATAATCAATATATTTAAACCTATATTATTTAGTTTGTAATGTCTGAGAGCACTGTCGAGAAGTAGTCTTCTGAGGTTCAACTGTGAGAGCGATTTTTTATAAACATATTTGGAGCTTCAGTAAATGCTAATGTGAGTTGCTCATTACTTAGTTATATATGAATGCTATAGTGACTCGTGATGGTTTCCACGAAAACCATACGTTGCCTTAAGGTCCTCTGAAATCATCATTACATACAGGTAAAAAAAGTTATCGCATAACTCTTTGGAATCCAGAAGAGAAATGCACTTCTTGGTGAAAAATATTTATTCGTCTTTATGAGCGTGCTGCAGTCAGCTCCTCTGTATATCTTGTATCAATTGGTTAACATCAGAATAAGACGACAGCACACTAAGAACATTTTTCAGGTGAATAAGCCCTCTTGTCGGAGGATTCCAGGTTTGGTATGTTTCCCAGATCTGCTCTAATCTCTTACGAGCCTCCTTGTAATCTCGATTAAATCTCGATGGGTCATTATATATTGTCCTCCACATAGAATAGTCTAAAGAAATAGTAAAATGTAAACTTTTAGGATAGTCTTGTGCAGGTAAATTTCTTAGTTGAATAAAGTTGGATAGTGATTCATGAAATTTCCATACCAAATCGTATTGATTAACAGTATTCAGAATGCTAGTTGGGTTGAGTTTGTTATCTAATATGATTAGGTGCTTCTTAATCAATGGTTTACTTGTTAGTAAAGTGTTTTCTATAAAATTTTTGTAAATGGTATCATCATCATAAATATCACCATATATTTGCATTAAATCCGGATTCTTCATCGTTAAAAATTGGGTATATTCCAAAAAATTATGAACGGTAGATAATGTCTCTGGTAATTCATTGTAAAAAGACTCATTAGAAATGGATTCCATTGAACCCCATTTAACTTCCATTTTCTGTAACCAGAGTTTTAAATCGTTAGCTTTTTGTTTTTTTAAAGATGGTGTTACAGTATTGGGGTTAAATGATCTAGAGATGAAAAATGGACTTATCAATTTCAAAATTGAAACAAATTCAGTTTTCCCAAGATTCTGACTTAGCAGCAAATTGTCAATTAAAGATATTTCAAAAGCTCTCTTTTGTGGAATAGTTAAATCAAAATCAAATCTAGGTGTTTTCATGGTGTAATCTGGTAAATTCACCTCTTCGGGTTTCTTTGAATCCACTTCCAGATATTTACCATCACACCAAAGATTTCTTAATATTTTAGGATGAAAATAATCAATGGCTAGTTTTTGCGTTACCGTTAGAAAATTATCATATAATTTACCAATCAAAGAAAGACGAAATGAATCCCAATTGAAGAGTAGCCAATCCAAATTTTGCTGTAACAATTTTGATTCTTCAGAATTTAAATCTCTGTACAACTTAATTTTTGATAAGATATCTTGTTCATTCTTATTTAGCCCTTGAAATAATTGTTTTTCTCTTGCTTGTTGCATTTTACTGTAATCTTGCTCAGCATTAACGTTATCTGTATTTGCCTTATTGTTATTATCGACACTGTGGTCCCAAAATCTATACCCCTCAAAACAGGATTCCATGCCTAGCAAACCTACATATGTATTCTTCGAAAACCCTAAGCTTTCGTGCTGGCTTAGAATATATTTTGCCAATAGAATAATTAATGGAACACTGTGATAAACACCCATAAAAAATATTGAGTCAACATTATAAAAAATATGTTCCCAATGCCTCAAAAGGAGGACACATTCATCATAAACCGTTTTTAGGTCTTTACTATCAAGTGGGCACTCAAAGGATATTGACAACACTTCTGCAGGTTCTTCATGCTTTAATGCTTGCGCCAGTTTTTTAGAAATATATTGTGCTGTACGTTGCTCTCCCAAAGTCAACTTTTCATATTTCTCAGGGAGCCAGCCAACGACTGATATAATTAGAATTTTCTTTTGTTTCAGTAATGAATCTCTTTTTTTCTTTAAATATAAATGATTCCCATTAGGAAAATTGTAATACTCTTTACATGCAGATGCAATTTTTGTGCGTATTGGTTCTTCATGAAATATCTCTAACGGAGACTCTGAAGGTAAAATTAATGTATTCTTAATATAGGTGTGATAACCTGGGTGCGTTTCCATAGGATATTTGGGAAGAGGTAATGGGCATCTTCCTGAGCCTGTATCGTAGACACTAGCCACACCAGGTCGTTCGGTCCAGCTGCGTAGATCGTTGTCTAATGATGTCAGATCCTCAAACCAACACCAAGAATTAGAGTGTTGTAATATTACTTCTTTTGCTTCGCCTTCTAAAAAGTCTATTTGCTCGATGTTTAATTGAGAATATCGTGTATCATCATCTACTTGTATTAGGGGTATCCTTCTTCTAAAGTTAGATATGGTAGAAACCTTGTTAACGAAGGATGAATACCAGCCACCTTGCTCATTACCGTTCTCCATAATATTCCCTAGCTCTGGTTGCTGGGTGTCCGGCTCATGGTTCTGATTCACTGGGGTGTTATCCTTATTGCCGCCAATATTACTAGCCTCATTAGCTTCATTATTTGTTATTGATACATTAGATTGGTTTTGATCATTTGATTTATCAGAACTCCACCAATATCGCCATGACGAAGCCTGTTGAGGATTACTACTGTTCGATACTGACATATGCAACAATCAGTAAAATGCTCTTGATTTTATAAACTGTATTGTTTATTCACTTAGACAGATAATAACACATATCTGCTTTATGTGGCCTTCTATATAAATCCTTATTAGTATGTCTGCTTGAAAAAGGGAAGCGTTGCTTACTTAGCCGAGTTTCATTTTGCACATGTAAGAAGTGTTTGACAGATCATCGTTAATATTAAGGAACGAAGTGAAACATAAGAGGCACACATGTTCTTTCGTTTATATGAATGGGTAGCATACACAATATGGATGCAACTTTGGTAGAAAAGCTTTCTAGGAGAGATGTCACTGAATCGCGATTCAGTGAATTATTTGAGGACTTAACTGATTTTGAGATCTATAATAGTAGTGGCTCTACAGCAATAAAGGCTTCGAAGTTAGATAAGCTAGTCGTTAATATGAAGAATGAGCTGAGATTGAAAGATATAGAGATTGCTAAGTTGAATGAAGTCATTACTATCATGAATAAAAATAATGAAAAAATGAGTGATGAATTGATAAGTACCAACATTGAAAATAACATATTGCAGGAAAAGTATAACACATTAAATCGTGAACATAATAAATTAATACAGAGGTGGTTACAGAAAGCTCAAAGTGATGTTGATGCAATGAATGCTAAAATTGAGTCACATAAGAATAGATAAGGAAGTAGGAGTAATTACCATATCAAATATTTGATAGACTTGTCAACGTATTTGTGTCACATTTGCTTTTGCTTTACTGATGAGTTAAATTATATCAGATATTACCAAATAAGTAACAGTATTTTAGTTTCATATCTACGCATACACCTGAATTTTGATTACAACAAGCAGAGTGAACTTAAGTTAAAAAGAATCAAAGATACTCGCAAGACAAGATTGTGCCCAATAACCAGTTTATATGAAACGGTACGAATAGCGCATCAGAAGAATCTTAGATAATTTTTTTTTTTCTTTGGTGGAATTTAAATACAAAACGTATACTCTATTAGTGTTGTGATTGCAGTTGTGCTTGTGTTGACACCGTAGGTGACAAAAACCGTTTAAAAAAAGTGAAAATTATATTACATGATATATGATGATCTTTTACACTTTTAGATTTATCTTAACGCCTCTTTCCTTCATTGCATCGCATATTTTTTTTCTGTAGATTGAGCCTATGTACTATGAAATGTAGCGTAGATATGAAGTCATTCAGTTCAAATAACTAATAATATGTAATAATGAATAAAATCTGTTAATGACACTCCAATACTGGAGTAGTAAACAAATTTTTCTTTTTTGACGTAATCAACAAATGTGGAAATTAAAGAATGGATGCCAAAAATATGTTTCAAACTAAGTACCATTGATAACCTTCAACATGTAGATAGTTACATTAAGGGTGAACTTGATAAGAATTAATTTTTTAAACTGATGAGTTCAGTTATAGTATCGATGTGATGAGATACAATGCAACTTCCTTTAAGTAAACCACAACCACTTTGGATAATTTTTAGAACTCAATGGTACATATACCGTTTTTCAGGACTCCCAAAAAATTCCACCACAACAAGAATTGTATCAATTAGTTGCCATTTCCGCTTTGGACAACTTTGACAAGTTATGCTATTCAGTATCATTTTATATATTTTTACGTAATCTGAAACCAACCTTGACAAGTTGAATGACGGTTAAAACTTAATGAACAATTAATAGATATTAATTATAACAGTGAATTTCATTACTTAATAAGGAATTTCATTACTTATTAAGCATTTCAAGTATAGCTCTCTCAATCACAAAAAATGTAAGCAATGTGGTCTCAAACCCATCCATTCCTGAATAGGCAAGAAAGCGACAGATTACATTTCTAATAATCCCATTGAATTCTCCGTCATCGATTATCCAAGAATTCCTATTCTGGGT